>JAPFBL010000139.1:0-522500 GCA_026182355.1 Hermatobates lingyangjiaoensis
ATACGTTATGTTTTATATACTCAAGAAATTTGACATTGAGTTACTTATAGTAAAGTAGAGTGTAGGCCACTCCAGATTTTTTTACATTGTTTACATTGACTTAGAAATTTTTTGAGCGAATCCACTGAGATAAAACTGATTTTATAAAGGAACAGTTTAAATTGTTTATTGAATTATATGAGATGTAAGAGGAATAATATTGTGCAGGAAAATGATAACACTCACTCAGAAAAAATTCGTATATATGTTATTTGACAAAGGGGAAGGAAAATGATCTTATTAAATACTAAGAACCTTATTATTATTATTATTTTAAAGATTAAAATTCCTAGTATGATAATTCTATAAAAGACCAAAAATGTAAATGATAATTCATAATCTGAATCTTTCGTTTAGAGATTAATAAATGTAATTATCGTACATCTTTAATTATAAATCACCTTAAAACAACATTTTCTTCATAGTTTATGATATTTTCAGAGCAAGTAAGGGTATTTTCCTGTTTTAAATTTAAAAATTTTACTTTAATATTCAATGTAGAAGGATGTCAAGTAAACGATGTAAGAAATCTACTGGCTGTTTGAACGAAAGCCATTTTCTTGTAGGTGAATAAATCGTTTCAAGAAATGTTCACTTTGGTTTTTCAAAAATGTTATTACTGCTGTAGTTATACTAATGCAATTATTTGCAAATAATAAATTATTTGTGATGTACAAAAATAAGCTTATAAAATGATATGTCCTTCAATCACTATCTGTACTACCTCAGGAATGAAAGGCTAATAATTATATCCCATTTAGATGTTTACGTTATGCTTAAATGAGACGTTATGTTTTATATAGTGAAGAAATTTGACATTAAGTTACTTATAGTAAAGTAGAGTGTAGGCCACTCCAAATTTTTTTTAAGCTACGGTGGGCGGCATAAATGTAAAGTGGTACTTTGTATAATTATCTGTCAGGGAATACACATGTAAATTGACCTTGAGAAGTACTGGTACAGAAGAATCACTGTGTTTATTATACTTCAATGTGCATTAGGCTATTCACATTAATTTTGTTTATAAAAAAAAAGGTTAAAAAAATCTTGTAATCCAGAATGGTTGTTATCTGTTTAAATGAACTTACATTAAAATCAGTGACTTTTTTTTTTAGTTATACAAGATGAGTTTTACTTAAATTCTATCTCAAGGAAAAGGTCTCAATGGAAGGAAAGTAATCGAACTGCCAACAGGCTTTCTCCTTAAAGTAGACTTCTTTGTTCCACCTACTTCTCTTGAGATCAAAGTTTCAACTTTACGGTCCCTACAACTACTGCACAAGGTGAGCTTTCACCATTCAGACGCTCTAGCCACAAATTCTGAAATCATTACTTCTATATCTTATGAAATCAAAAAATGGTCATGACTTCGTGATACTGGCTCAATAAAGTGAGAGTAGGAATATTATGGTAAAAACCAAAGTTAACTTATTAATTCTTCTAAAATCTTTCAATCTAGACAAATAAATAAATTATAAATATTATTACAAATTTATTAAAAATTTTAGTCGCCGATATTGCTCTTTTATTCTACTGGTCATATTAATAACTGAATAATATCCATAATCAAATTATAATTTTAGATTAAATTCATTATAAAACTCTTAAATGACTTATTTTATGAACCGATTTACTTTTAATATATATATTTTAAATATAATAATTAGATATATTAATATATATTTTACTTTAATATATTAATATGATAATTGAAAACCATTTGCAGAGATAAACCAAAGTTCATTAGTAAAAGAGCAATAATTATTTGTTGTAAAGGATCATGCAATTAATTATGATTTTAAAACACACACACACACACACACACACACACACACACACACACACACACACACACACACACACACACACACACAACACAAACACACACACACACACACACACACACACACACACACACACACACACACACACACACACACACACACACACACAAACACACACACACAAACTCATTGTAGGGTAAAAATCTAATGAAATGGTCTCCACATATAAAACTTTTAATGATAAAAACAACGCGCTTCGAACACGTAGTGTTCTTCCTCAGGCATTAACTAAAAAATTCAATGACACCTAGACTAAGTGTAGGAAACATATTGAAAAAATAACACACAAACTCATTTCATTCCTATTTTAGATAACAAAATTGACTTAATAATGAAACGTAATGGTCATAAATAGGTACTAGATGTGATAAATGGAATAAAGTAGTAGTCAAAAAATTAGACTGAGCAAATAAGTCTACTACCCATCTTCCTAACGATGGTTTGGACTAATTACTAGATGTCAATGAGGCTGTTTGACTGGATCATTAGTCGTACATCATCTATGGAAATAGAATCATGTGGTTCTTTTGCAGTGTTCATTCTTAACGTAGGAATGTAAGAGAAAATTCAAAGGGCATTCAAATATTTGACCAATTAGTCGATTGTTGACTACTACAAATATTTTGGAATCAGTATTTGGTAAAGTATAGAGCTGCATATATACCATGCATAAGTAAAACAATTTAATTTCGAACAAAATATTTTAATAAAAATGTCAAACAGTCCAATCAAACGGTGTGATTTTAAATATATAATATGATTAATAATTAAATAATTTAAAATGAAGTGAGAAGTTATAATTCTTATTCTTGGCATGAAGCGCATTTAATGATATATTCTGAAAGATATTTGGGAAAGAATTTGAAAAGAGAAGATCAAAAAGATGCATAGTAGTCTTTGAATATTGGTTTGTATCATCAAAGATAAAAGGATTTACTCTGTTTTACTACCACTCTCTCACTCCCTCTCTCCCCCACACTCTCACACAGAAGATCAGAACTAAAAGATGAAGAAAAGATGTTACAATTTTCCTGTAGTTTAAATACATTTGTCATTTAGTAATATTCTCATAACACATCTGAGTAGTTGTAACAGAAGTGCATTAAACAATATTTAGTTTGTCAAGGAATGCTAGAGGATATTCTGGTTCCAAGTTTTTCTACTTCAATTTTATTTTCTCAAATGTTAGTTATCTTGAGTTAGTTAGTTATCTTTCAAATTTAAAGTTTGAATCTTGTTAGTTGTATATAACTAACGAGATATCCCAGAAAGATCTGGGGACTTCTCTAATCAATCGCATTCATTCATTCAGAACATCAAAAATAATTATAAACTCTTGACATTTTCAAACTGAGTATCCAATCAGTGAAAACCATGAAGTTGTTTTTTATGCATCCTTAATGAATACCAGAAACATTCCGTCATTGAAGCACTTACTAAAACAGGCGTAGCAGAATTTGTAAAATGCAGCTTTTTTGTATAACCTTTTATAAGGTTTATATGACCAAAGATAATTGACGTATTTAGTATGTTATACTTATTTTCTAGTTTATAAAATACAAACTTTTACATTAAGACAAGTATACTGTGGTAGTCAAGTCTTGTGTATATCACAGGTTTTTTGTGTCAATGTCAAAAATAATACAATATCATAACAATTCAGTCCAGGTACCTCGAAAGAGGAAAGTAGTGTGACAGCAAATGCTGCTCCAACAATAACCTGATATATATTAGAAATAGAATAATACGTGGTACCTCGTGTTGTCCGACCGGTTGTGGGTATTAACCATTTTTGAATGGAACTGATCATCGGGCTACATAACCTGCTGTCTAGATTTATATTATTGCTTTATTTAAAGTTTTAGTTAATAATATTTAGTCTGATTCTTTTACCATTATTTTCTGACGTCACTGTCAATCTGTCTGGTCGTCGTTCAGACTTAATGTTTTTAATATTAATCATTATAACCGAAGCTGCACTAACAGTATGCATCAATAATCTGATTATTTCAACATCCAACAATACTGCAGTCAGCCGTACTGTCTTAATATCATATATACTTCAACTCTTTATAGAGTGTGGTGTAGTTTTAACCTGGAAAGTAATTTAAAAATAAGTAATTTATATTTTTAATTATAATTTCAAAAGGAATAAACAAAGATAAAAAATGTCTACGATCAATGGAAACTTACATACCTAACTCTTGCTGCCTATACGATAATCTAGATTAAGTAAAAATGTATGACTAAGTATTGACAGAAGAAACAGTCAAATAAACAGAAAATAAACTTCTATAGCAAGACTTATAGAAGGTGAGAATATTTAACTATTCAACCGTCATAATAGATTATAGGGACATGCTCGCATACTCAAAAACCATATAAAGAAACTTGTATGTTACCTAATTATATCAAATTATCGAAGATATCAGCATAGAAGGAGATTATTGAAATACTGCATTGTGGTGTTCTTAGAGCACAACATGATAAAAAAAGTATACAGTATATAGTGTAGTAAGTTTATAGTAAGTAAATAAGTATAGTAAGGCTCCAACAGTAATCTGTACCGTTGCTTAAATCGTATTTAAATTTCTGGAAAGGACGAATGGAAACGTTATGCTGAAAAATTCAGTAGATAAAGAAAATATCAGTAAAAATAATTTCTAGTCACTGAATAATCAAGAAAACCACAAAGCTGTTATTAAAAATACAAGATCTATACAGCTCCTGGAAGAAAACCGAGTTACAATGAACTAGATAATTCATTTGCAAACTAAAGAATAAAATACAAAATATCAAAATGTATACACTTTTCCGTGTGTAATTCCCTTTACAATCAGTTGTAATTAACCCGACAAAAAAGAGAGAATTGTAAACCTGTAGTTGGTGTCGAAGACAAGGTTGATGACAAGAGAATTCTTTCTGAAGCTGAGGAAAAACTAACTACTGATAGTAACACAACAAGCAGGTAAATAACAAATTCTTAACAGCCCATGGGTAATTTTGAACTTAACTATCCAGTTTTATCATAAATGGGTCTTAGAGTATTACGTTACCAAGTGACAATCTTTTTTGGAACTATCCACAATGGTTTCTGGACAGAACTGCCTGGATACGTGCCATATTGGACGAAGAAAAATCCTGGCTACCTCCCAAACACATTTTCTACAAAAGGGATTCTATAATTTTTTTATTGTTTTTACTATCGATGATTTTAACTCTTTAAATAATATTAGGCCCAAATCTCACTAGCAGAATAGAAATATAATTATGCACTTAATATCAGTAATAGAATAAATGCACAATAAGAAATTTCTGTTTGATGAATATGTAATAAACTTGCTACTATAATTAATTTTATATATGAAATATTCTTATCTATTTGTTAGTTTTTGTTAAATAATTAATATTTAGTATATCATTTACAATTACACATGTACGATGTGATAAAACGTAAGCAATGTATGGAATCGATATTATAACAAACAAGTAGGATGAGAAATTTAAAGAAATTAAGATGACATATAGAAATTGAAACAAAACACAAACATTTCCTTCATGAAAATACAATCAGACAAACACACACACACACACACACACACACACACACACACACACACACACACATACATACATATATATATATAATCTTTAATCATATAATAAATATATATAATCTTTATCATATAATCTATAATCATATATATATATAATTATAATCTGCCTTGAGAAGTGGTATGGCACCACAGAGAACAAAGATGCCTCAGAGGAGAGGTATGTACGCTTGTATTACAGGGCATACATGAGCAGCCAGTACAAGCAAGATGAACAAGCGTTGCGAAATATCGTCTTTAAGCACGTTTCAACGACGACGGAGGAGGATAAGCTTAAATTAACAATATTCTATAAGAACAATAACACCAGTAATCTTGTTCTTAAGAACAACCCCCAGTGTGTCACCCCAGAGCTCCAGAAAAGTCATCTCTTGTATGAATATGTTTGTAATTCAGGGAACTGTGCAGTTCTGCCTTCTACATACATCGGCATGACAAACACGAAGCTCTCGAGGCGTCTTACCCTACATCTGTCTGCTGGTGGACCAAAACAGCATGAACAAGAAGTCCATGGTACTCGTCTCACTAGGGAGAAGTTAGCCGAAGGAACCAAAGTCCTCCAACTGCAAAGTGACCCTATTATTATTATTAATTTTCTTAATCTATTTATTCTCTATTAGTCCAGTTATACCGTTGACCTTTCAACTCTTTTATTCTAACCGCTTGTTTCTTGTTCATTATTGACCTTTGAACTTCTCTTTATATTAACCTGTACTATCATTTTAATCTATTTATAGCAATGACTAAGCATGAGTCATCGATTTTAATGTAACATGTCACTTGGCTAACACCTTTTCCAGTTGAACCCTGTTAGCAGGAGGTTAGTTCGAGTAAGTAAAACCATAATTCAGCCAGTCAAATGAATTCTGGTTTTTTTTATGTTGCCCAGCGGAATAATATCAAAAATTGTAAACGGCAAAAGTAGCTCTAAGTGCAGTTAAGATAATAAGCTATTTATTAAGTTGCCTCTTACTCTTTATTTTGTTCTTTTAAAATTAAAAAAAGGTATAGAAATATATGGGACGACTGGATCAGATATGAAGAAACGTGTCACTTTCATATAAAATGGGAAGAGAGTTTGATGATGAAATATTATATACATCATGATGAATTGTAAGGATCCTCGTCATAATTTTAAATAAACACAGTGGGTATATCAGTGCGACTTGTTCATGTCATAAATAACTAGCTTGTATGTAGAAACTGTGCGAAGATCTCAGATTTAAATAATAATTCCACGTATAAGAAACATTTTGTGCTTCTTGAACACTCCTTTGATGACAGATTGTTTGATACCTTAATTACACATGAAATATCACAAATGTAATACCCCTTATAGGCTCTTGTTAAGAATGTTAAACAATAATTATTAAATTTATAACAAATTCTAATTGTATGTTTATCAGTAATTTGTTTATCAAAAACGTTATCAAAAATTTTTAGAAATGATTTTTTTAATATTAAAATACGTTCTTAGTCAATAGCGTGGTCATTGTATTATTATGTATAATATTGCAGTAATAAATAATTTACCATTAATAAAATAGTTTGTTGATGCATACATCATTAAAATTTTCATAGTAAGCATTTGTTGGTTGCATAGTGATTTATAATCGACGAGAAAAGGCATACATAAAAAACTTTTGTTGGTATTTTACCGTATATTTTGTTTAAATATGGGTCATTCGAGGTACCTTATCAAGTTGTACTACTGTTGAGACCAAGCCAAAAGCACTCTAATAAAAAAGTGTGCTTTCTTTTAAGTGCTTCCTATGATTGTGGGTATTAAACTATAAACGGTTCATTATGAGATACGGGTGCAATAATAAAAACTCCATCTTACCTTTATGAAGCACGATTAAATCACATATATATCGGTTTATCGTAAAAAGATTTTATCGAATTGAGAAAATCCCCATTGATCTCATATTTTCCCACAAATGTGTTTCAGAACATAAATTGAATGACCTAAAAAAGACATGTCATTATAATTTACTTGTTTTAATAGTAATTGCCTTAGATATGGTCTTTGACTCCATCAAGGTGTGTTGATAATCTCTCAAGGTGTTCAGTGAAAGTTTTTTTGATACTCTGATCAATGTTTCTCTCACGTTCTACTTCAATGAGAGGAGTCATTGTTTAAGGAGATTCCTTAAATTTTATTAAGGTTATGAGTTTGAAGCAGTGTCTTTCTTCAGTAGTTTCTCTAAACTTTCTTTTAGACATGTTTAATTTAATTAAGATGAAACAACAATTAAAATTATCACTGTCAATCATGTTTAGTGAATTAATTTCAATAACTGTTGTTATAATTTCTGAGTGACACAAAGGGTCATAGTATAAACATATTCTAAGTATATGTTAGAAGTACATTGTTTAGCTCAATTATATCTCTTTACTGATTAAGTAAAAGAGAAAAGCAATAGTTATAATTATTCAATTACATTTTTTTCAATAGGTCTCTGGAATTTTTTGATTATCTGTTTAATTGTCATAAGTTTGATCGTCTTTTGTTAGGTGGCAATTGTTCTCAATTCGAGGTATATTTTGAGAAGAAAAACAAATCTATTGCCTTTACTTATACACCGTACATAAATTATAGGAAAATTTACAACAATTTGTTGAAATATAATTTAGTTTTCTAGTTATGAATAACATTAATCAGTAATGGTATTCTTATATTAAAAAAACATTACTAGGCAATGGCGTTGTCATTATAATATTGTAAATAATATGCGGTAAATATATAGATACTTTATTTGATTGCTATGACTCAATGCTGTCAATGTTGAAATGACGCATTTTGAGTTATATTTCTTTTATATTTAAGTTACCTTAAATGAATTTGATCTTAATCCCAGAAAGCCGTAACTAATAATTCAATACACTAAATTAAATATTTCAAATGACATCTGTCATATCTCTATATATAAAGTTCGTGAGTTTGTTTGTTCACCTATTTTCCTTGAAAATAGAGACCTACAATTAAATATATATTATTTATTATCTGAGTAATGTTAAATAAAAGAAAATTATCACTATATTCTTAAAATTAGAGCCAGGATAGCAAGTGCCTTCCGTGCTCGCTGATGTCAGTAGTGCAAATGTATTATATATAAATGTAACAATTTTTCTTTATTTAATATTTGTGTAATATAAACACTGGTAATAAACTAAAGGTATAGAGCCAAGGTAGCCCACTGGCTTGCGTGCTTGCCATTGACAGTAGTGCAGATATATTATATATAAATGTAACAACTTTTTTTTATTTAACATTTGTGTAATATAAACACTGGTAATAAACTAAAGGCATAGAGCCAAGGTAGCCCACTGGCTTGCGTGCTTGCCATTGACAGTAGCACAAATATAAAAAATAAATGTAAAAAAAATTTTGAATTTAAAATTCGAGTTATATAAACAATGCTAATAAAGTAAATGCATGGAGCCAGGGTATCCAGTTGCTTGTGTTCTCGTCGATGACAGTAGTGTATTATATATAAATATAACAAAAAAAATTTTTTTTAATTTGAAATTTGATAAATATAAACACTGGTAATAAAATAAATCATGGAGCCAGAGTAGCCCAAAGGCTTGCGTACTTGCTGATGACAGTATTATAAAATACTGTAAATACATAAAATAAAATACATGCAAATGTATTATAAAATGTAAAAAATGTATAATAGACTATTACATTAGAGGTTATTAGAATCTGTTTCCGTACCTTAATAACAAGAAACAACGATTATAATTATCCCTGTCAATCATATTCAGTGAATTACTTTCAATAACTGTTGTTATAATTTCTGAGTGACACAAAGGGTCACAGGTAGTCTAGTACGCTTATAAAAGTCATATACAATTTCAATATTTTTTGCAAAAAAAACGAAAAATTCAAATATGGTTTCTATAAAAATGACGGTATATTTTGTGAATTAATGTTACCTTCCTTTTGTAGTTGTAGAGTGCACATATTTATTATTAATGATATAGATAAGGAATTAAACGAAAAACGAACTGGAATATTAAATAAACAATTGGTATCTATGGAGTTTGCTATTTTTTATACACAGCGGTATTAAAGAAGAAACACAATTGTTTTCAAAATGTAATGTTTACATATATTATTAATATATATATATTAATTACATATATATTAATATATTTAATATTAACATTAATATTAATATTAAACTGTTTAATATTACATATATATTAAAATTATTACATATAATTTTTGTTCATAAATTTAATTTTTAACATGTGTTAAATAAATTATTGTAAAGAGGAAAAGCAAATAAAGGGTTATTTCAAATAATTAAATTGGTTAACGTTCGTTTGTTGATGGTAGATGAGGAAAGGCTCGAGGTATGGTTTCAATACTACTCAGCCAGTCTGGGAATCGATCCCTTTAACCCTTGAGTTCTCTGTGTCCTAACTAGCTCCCTCTGAGGGATGCCTTTACCAAACCTCTCAATTAGTATCTCAATATTGATTAAGTCATGTGGCTTCTCAGACAATGATATTGATAGGCTATGACTATCAATTACACAAACTCTCATAGACTGGAATGTTAAACTTATATATTTTCAAGGCATAAAAAGAATGAAAGATTATGAATCTGTACAATAGCAATTTATTTTTAAAATAATTTTATAGTTGAAATAACTATATTTCACTTATGCTCTATATAAAACATAATCAATGCTTTGATGGCAGTAAAAGATCAGAAAATAATCTAAGATCTTTCAACCAAAGGAAGCGGTCTTAGTCAGAGCCCAACAGATGTTTTGGTTGAAAGATTTTTATATTTTTATAATTTCATACTATGGGTTGTACGTTGATTTTCATTTGTTGTTTACTGTGCAATCTTGTTATAAAAGAGAATATGTGGTTGTATTCAAGCAATCATTTATATTTTCTCTAGAATTAGAATCTTAAATTCTAGATCATTTAGGGATCTTCTCTATCTTCAAACTGCATTCTGATACTATACAAAAATTATACAAGTTCATTATGAGAAACCTGTGGCGACCAGCAGTAGAGGCCTACGTGTACACCTTTATATCGACACAATACATCGGTTCCAATCCTAGGAGGACAAATTTTCATCAGCCGGGTTATTTATATATGTATGTTCTTGGAACAAAATTTTGATATCTAGTTTTCAATGGTAACATTTTGAGATTTCGTGAGTCCAATTTTTGCAAATTATATCTCTGTTTTAAGCAGGAAAAGTGAAAAAAATGATAATTCTGTAACCTCATTTTTAATTTTCTTACAGTCGTGAGGCGGCACAGAAAGTTAGACATAAACATTCACTTCCTATATCTAAAAAAAAAAAAAATAATAATTTGCTTTATGGTTGGAAAAGTTCACGCATTTGTTGCGTTGTTATAATCCAGAAAATGAGTTTATATTCTATTTTGTTAAAGAAACACCTTTATAGTGGCTTTTAAAACAGATTGTACTAGTATGCTTACTTTTACAGCTACCACTATGTTAAGTTCGAAGTAACGAAGTGCTGATATGCAGTTCACCGCTTGACAAATGTTCTATAATAGTCATACTCTCTGTTTAGAAAGTCTTTTCTCATTTAAAATTTGACTTCTATAACCAACATTCATTTTTGTTGATTTTATAATCTTGAATAAATTATAAAATAATCTTCTCTATTATTTTTCATTTAGTAGTCATTAATTAAGAATTTAGTGTTTTTATTATGCCAGGGCAATTATTTAGTATAACCTTATCGGGTAGATTACATCTAATGGCTTTCAGTCACATTTTCTCACTCAGATAAGCTGGAAAATATTATTTAAATTTAAAATTTACTTCGTTAATTATGTTTGCGATTTCATCTTTACTGTTGTATTCTATCAATACTTAATTATCGATAAGGTTTTTAAAAAAAAACTACCTCTGATTTGCCCCAGATATTTCCTTTTTTTTTATGAATTTTTTTTAAATGTATTTATTACTTTTGACTTTGTTTATTTGAAGAATCTCTTTCAAACGAACGTTCTTTCACTTTTATTTCTGTATTTATATTTTCTAGCTTTTTAACTTAGTTTCTTAAGGTATTAAAGACAGAAGTTATTTTGCCTATCACTTTATAAATAGAAGATCACATTTCGTTTGCTAGCTGTTAGAGAACTGTTTAATTTCACTTCATTTTCGCGCACCATGAGAGCTCCAGTTTTTTTTTATGAATTACTGGCATAAAGAAAGTTGTTAAATGCAGCTCCTAATTTGGTTTAATATTGTTGAGATATCACGAGTTTGTTTTAAGTTTTGATACGAAAGTACTATACAACAATAACACAAAAACAGTTAATTGACAGGAGTCTGTACTCAGTTACTCATTGCGCAAGTTCTCCCCATTCTGTTATCAAATTATCTCCCTTATTTTACAAATCATTTAAAAAAAATTATATTAATCTTTATTATAATAATTATATTAGAGTCTAATTACAGTAAAACACTCTAATTTATTTTTCTTATCTTCTAAATTTCTTGTTTCATTTCGATTTTTGACACTCACTTTGATCCTCGATTTATTTAGGTGTGTGGTGGTCTTCCCTAGGAGAGGCGGTTAAGTCCTGTGTCCCGAGCCTGCACGATGTCAGGCACTTGAAATCCCTGCTCTAAATGCACTTGAGTTACTCAAAAATTATGGAAGCATTTGTTGTGTGGTATTTACTCATATTTAGAAGGAGAAATAAACACTAAGTTTTCACACAAAAAAATAATATGAATCCTGGATGCGTATCGAACACTTAGTATTCATCATCAGGTTACATCTGCCTCGGTAAGGTGACGTTGAATGTTTAAGGCAGTGTTGCCCTAACGTTTTTACTTCAGGGCGCACCTATAAAATAACCAAAGCTTTAGGGCGCATCACTGATTTTAAGGTACAAAATATAGTCCTGAAATTTTATAATAGGAAAATGATAGTAAATTAAAAGGAAAAGTTTTTTAAGAGAGAGAGAGAGAGAGAGAGAGAGAGAGAGAGAGAGAGAGAAGTAACAAATGATTCAAATCCTCAAGGAAAGGAAAAGAGAAAGTATTATTCATTGCTGCTTAAAAATTAAAGAAATTTAAATTACAATCAAAAATTAACTGGCAGAGACTTGACTCGGACTTAAAAACTATTGGTGGATTATAAAATAAATGAAAATGATGCAAATATTTTAAAATATAAATTTGTTTTATAAATTTATTCTTTCGTTATTTCGTGATGCACCTGGATACCTTTCAGGGAACACCAATGCCCCTGGGCGCTACGTTTGAGATGCACTGGTTTAAGGAGTCATAGCACACTCTATACCTCTTGCTAATTCCTATGATTTTTAGAAGTAAGTAAACACTCAACATCACCTTACTGATGCAGATATAACCTTTGGATGAACACTAAGTTTTCAAAATATTTTGATACAAAAATACGTTTGATAAAATATTTTGTGTGCAGACTTGAACACTTGAGCTAGTCAACATTTAGGACTCTCAATGTAAGATATCCATTATATGGTATCAGCAAGACCCAATCTTTGGTTAAAAAAAAAGAGAATTTCAACATGATTTATGTCATTATTAAATTTCATTAGAATCAATCAATCAGTCATTTGATAAAGTTATAAAAATATTAATACCGATCACTTCAAAGTATTTTAATAATAATTCTACTTGAATGATATGAAGTATGGGATTAAATTAATTTTAGCATGGTTTTTCAGATACTCACATTTAAAGCTTCGAAATCAATCAACATTTAATTTGTCGTTATAGTACCTAAAAATAAATGTTATTTTATTATTTTTAGCATTTATATTCAACTTTAGAAGTAAATATTATGAAAATAATCTGTTATGAACAATTAGAAGTTGTTCTAATATCAATTTGATTAATATACATTGATCTAATAAGGAGATATATTACAATAATTGTGAAAATAAACATATTTATTTGTCACTCCTTGATATTAGCAAATAATTTGTACAAAACCTTCTTTTGGTTAATAAGTTTTATTTTAACTTGTTTAGACTGAACTTTCTTTTTTGAGTAAATAGGTTTCATCAGCAATCATTTTCACTAGAAATCTTTTACACTTTTACTGCAATAAACGATAATACAATGTCTCTTGTAGTTTTATTCAAACTACGTTATTCAAACACTTCCTGTTCATCATCAATGATAAATAAAGAACACAAAGTGCTTGAAACGCGTAGTTTGAATAAAAAGAATATTTTTTGTGTGGAGACTTTCTATTATCGTTTTCCCCAGTATAAGTAAATATCATACAATTATGCATTGCATAACTAATGAGTTAAAACTTTTGATTCATTGTTTATCGTGTTTTGTTGTTTGACTGTTTATGACTAATAATTTGCCGAAGAAAACCCGGTAATGAGCGTAATAACTATTATTTAATTATTCATCAACTGTCTTTATTAAGTGATGCTCCAGTGGTTGAACACTGCTCTGTTTAAAGGTGTGTGTTTATTTTAATCTTGTTTTGCTATCGCATTCACTTACAACAACCTCTCAAACTCCCTTAGCTGTCAAATTTATTAATAGTTAATTAATAGTTAATATTAATTAACTATTAATAATATATTTAATTGTTAATTAAATATACTATTTAATATACAATTAATATTAACTATTAATTAACTATTAATAGTATATTTAATTGTTAATTAAATATACTATTAATTTACTATTTAGTTAATAGTAAATTAATTAAAAAAATTAATTTACTATTTAATTTTTTTAATCAAATAGTAAATCAAAAAAAATTCTACTATTTGATTAACTATTTAATAGTAAATCAAATAGTAGAAAATTTGATCCTACTATTGGATGACGCCAAAATGCAATACTTTGACATTGATCTATAACTTTCACAGCACTGATTTAAGCATTTAGTAACGGTTATAATGGATGGATAGTATAGCAGAAGTTGGATGCAGTGAGTTATGAGAATAAATTATCTCTCGGCTGATTGAAGCAGGAATTTTCGTCAAAAGTCTTCGGATTCGTGTTCAGCATTAGTTTTCCTGATGACGATGACTATATAAAGAACGATACAATAAAGATATTTTAAAAACTACTAATTCAAGTTTATTTGGTAAACGCTAATTTATTTCATAAAAAGGTTTTTCCTAAAATGTTAATATATATTTTCTAAAAAATATTTAAAAATGTAATTTACTTAATAGGTTTTTGGGAAGCTAGGTTTGGAGCTAAAAGAAGAGAAATATCGCTGATGTAAGTATTCAGAACGAGAACAGGCAGACCGACATTAGGCCCTGCCAAAGGGTCAACAGCTGCATATTTTTCAACTGAAGGAAGAATGGTTGCTTATCTTGTATGGTCCCCAGAACAGCCATTGTGACCACGGTAATTTTCCCGAGGTCCGCCATTACAGAAAAAGAGAGAGAAATCTTCTCTAACACGAAAATATATTCCCCACCCATAAATGGACAAAAAAGGAGGTAATTTAATCTGCCAAAAGATTACCTAAAATATCATATTAGACTATCTCTTACATTTCACTTAACCTTAAGTAAGTATTTCCTCCATTAAGAAATTTGATATTGAGGAACTAATGAATTTGGCTCATTTTGAGGTTTTCTGAATCCATTTTTGATTTTTTTCTACTCACTCATTAAAGTGCATGGGTGATTAAACAACCACAACTTTCCAATAAATCTAAAAAGAACTACATATCTGAGGTATTTAATACCTGATACTATATTTAATAAAAAAAATATAGTTTTTTTTTGTAAAAATCAAATAAACTTTTCTATTTTGAATTATATTAAAGATACTTTATTGTGATATATACCTCAGATATATAATGTCCCTTTCAGATTTATTAGAAAGTTGAGGAGAGTTGATAATCAGCCATGCACTTTAATGTGTGGGTAGAAAAACATCAAAAATGGATTCAGAAAACCTCAAATTGTGATTTATATTAAAAGAAGTATTACTTATTTCTTCTTCTTGCAGTTATTCTTAAACCTTCAAACTTAATATTTAATATTGAAATTTTGTAACCAGCAAATAATAAAAATATAATTTTTCGATTATTCAAGTAGAAATTTAACAATTAAAAAATCAATTAAATTCCATCTGTGATAATTTATTTTTATTTAATGGTTTGCTGTATGCATCAGCGCAAGACGAATTTTCTTTTTCTTCTTCTCTTGATGACGATGAAATCGTTATATTGAAGTGAGTTATATATCGTTTCTACGTCATTTTCTTGCAACCTTTTCCTGTAAGCATTTGATTGTTATATGTTGTATGTAATTTTTGATAAGTTATATGTATTCATTTGATATTTTGAATTATTTCTAATTAACAAATTTTAAGAAATAAAATTAATTTTATTATAATAACTGCTGTTTCAAACAAATAATTTTTTAAAATGAAACCTTTTTTTAAAAAAATAAGGTTATTTATTATAATAAATTACAATAAAAACATTTTATATTTCTCTCTACATAACTAAAAAATTATAGATACTGATTTTTTTGGTAACAAAATTTAGAAAAATTAAAAATAGAAGATTTAATTATTACAATATATTCTAAAAGCATACCAATATAATGGAATTTGACATATGATTTTTTTTTTATTATTAACGTAAGTATTTACTCAATATACTTTTATAAACTGTTGATGTGATATTATAAGGAAATTAAAAATATTATTAAATGCCTAAAATTTTCATGACGTTAAGCCATAATATTATACTGTTATTGCTAATGATTAAATTTAAGCAGGGTCGGCAATCTTTTCTTAGTGAGGTCCTGATGAGCATTACAGGGGTAAGCAACCTCCAGACCAGTAAAACCTTCTAAAATTAATGCTTTTCGCAAATATAAGTTACACACCATACACACAGACACACACACACACACACACACATATATATATACACTTTTTCGTTGGAAATACGATCCTAAAGGACAAAAATAGTTCAATAGAGACAAAGAAACATAGAGAAATCAAAAGAACACACTTACAGTCTCTAATTTTTGGTTTGAACCGTCTTCAGGAGAGATAAGAGAGGGAAACCAAGCTCACTGGTTCAGAGACGGTTGGAGACCCAACCGTCTCCAACCGTCTCTGAACCAGTGAGCTTGGTTTCCCTCTCTTATCTCTCCTGAAGACGGCTCAAACCGAAAATTAGAGACTGTAAGTGTGTTCTTTTAATTTCTCTATGTTTTTTTGTCTATATTGAACTATATAATGTAACTACCAATGGGAGTAGAGTTACAGGTCCATGCGTAAGGTCCCAGTTGCCCGCTGCTCAGCAAAAAGCCTTTGCGTTCTGCCAATAGGTATAGAGGTTGCACAATCCCTCTGTGTTAAATGATGTTTGGCAGAAAACAGCCTCACTTTACAGTGAACTCCTGTTCCCTTTCTATTTTTGATTTTTTTGGTGGTTGGGTGTTGTTGTTGTTTACTATTTTCTGTTACGGATATTGCTAGGTTTTTAATTAATACTCTCGGTTGTTTACTGCAAAAAAACATATCTTATCATAAAGAACAAATCATATTCCTTTCCCCGGACAACTCATAGAAAACTATATATATATATATATATATATATATATATATATATATATATATATATATATATATATATAGGTGTGTTCTCTAATCGGGGTTCGGTCAATTTTCCAGGATAAAAAATCAAACTCTCGTTGCCAACGTTTCGGTTTTGTTTAAAACCTTTTTCATAGGCAGAAGTAAGAATTTTTTAACTAAGAAAATGAAATTTACATTATTTAAAGGGACAACAATGTTAGCCGGACAAAACCTTCGACTAGACTAATAAGATAACATTACAAATGTAATTACATTACATTTACATTACATTACATTTGTAATGTTATCTTATTAGTCTAGTCGAAGGTTTTGTCCGGCTAACATTGTTGTCCCTTTAAATAATGTAAATTTCATTTTCTTAGTTAAAAAATTCTTACTTCTGCCTATGAAAAAGGTTTTAAATAAAACCGAAACGTTGGCAACGAGAGTTTGATTTTTTATCCTGGAAAATTGACCGAACCCCGATTAGAGAACACACCTATTCTATCAAACGGTCGATATATTATTGAAACTGTTATATATATATATATACTTAGCAATGATTAAACCACAATATGAAATGAGAAAAAAAGACTAAGATCTTTCAAACATTACAAGCGGCCTTCGTCAGGGTCAAAAACACAACTAGTGGTTGAAAGATTTTAGTCTTTATTTTTCTCGTTTCATATTGCGGTTTGATTATATATATATATATATATATATATATATTATATATATATATATAATCATAAAAGTATCGACCGTGGAATAGAAACAGAACTAAACTTTATCAGAACTTTATCAAACTGGCATTTTGTGTCATTTACACAAAGTAGCGTTAATATAACGCCAGAAAAACTCCTATAAAAATCGTTTTGAATATAGTTTCACAATGATTGTTTGTTTTACAACAACCATACTTATGAGACTTTCATCTTTCAGTGCTGTTCCAGGGGTAGATATTGTTGATTATGTATTATTTGACACACTTTTCAGTAACAGGCGACTCAATTTACTTGTTTATTGTACATTGAAAGTCTTAAATTTCGGTTAACACAAATCTATTTAGAGTACGGATCTCCAATGAGCACCTGACTAAGAACAGACTCAGGACCGACCAGGGATGACGTGTGTAGATTATTCATTTTTGGCATTAATAACATTAGCAGCCAATGTGGGTATTGAACCTTGAATCTACCTATCTTGTTGCCACTGTGCTAACCTAGCTTCATTTTAAAATCAGTCATTTCATTAATGTCCTAAATATGGATCATACATTTGATTTTAGCATATGGATCTTCAAATTAATTATAATTGATTCAAATTTAATGTATAATTAGCTTGATGTGAAACATTTCATGATATATTTTAACTGTGAAGTAAATTATATAATTTTACTGTTTAAATTGAAGTACATACATTGAAATAATTTGCCCAACTCCTATACCCAAATCATTTCCATTCTCTGTTCTGACATTATTTTCCTGAAACCATGTTTCTCATAACTAGAAATGAGTAATGACTCCAATTGTAAACTACTCCATTGTATATCACTCTCATATATTTTTCTTGTGTCTTTTGTTCTGAAACGATCTGTTTCATGGCTTTAAATAATTTTTAGCATTGCATTTAGTTTATTCTTTTGACACTATATTAGAAGTGATATGTGATTGCCTCTACTTTGTCTGTTGTAATTTATAAAACGTAAGTTAAATTTGAGCTATAGACTTTACTTGCAGCTTACTCACGTAACAGCCACTTCTTCTGCTGATAATAAACTGTTTTCAAATAGTAATTCTTGTTTTCTATTTTTCATTTATGAGTAATTTTTTTATAGTTTGATTTGTCATTTTCGTAGATCGTTCTACATTGACATTTTATCTACTAACCAGTATATAGCTTGGTAAGGTTTATTAGGTTAGGTAATGTTGCAGTGGCTGTCCAATACAGACAAAGCAGATAAACTATAGATTCACCCATTGTGATAGTAAATGATAGATATTGTGTATTGGGAATCCTAAATTTTGTCTAACTCAATTGTATTTAGAATAGGGATCGTATACAAGTACTGTCATCGTTCAGACGGCATAACGTTTCCTCTGATGAACAACATGCTCAGATTTATTCATCCCCAGCGTCTATAAAATGAGGACAGAGTGAACTTTGAAACTTTTATACTTTACAAAAGATGAGGTAACTTAACCCCTGACTAAGGTACATAAACAATTTTTATGGCTCACCATTTGTTGATTAAAACTAGACTACTTATAGACATTTGGTTAAATTTTGCTTTCGCTAATGTAAAAGCTGGGACACTATCATAAGTATTTATTAATTTGTATATTCCAAATCATCAGACCTATTAACAGTCAATTTTTATAACAGGATTCGTACAGAATGTTAGTATGGGAACCTTCTTTTCGTGACAACATTAATTACATTTACTTTCAATTAGTTTTTCAGATATAGTTTCTGATAAAAAAATATACAGTAGTATTGAACACTTCAGTTATATTTATCATTTTTTTTTAATATGACTGGCATTTATAAGTTTGAATGGATAACTACTATAATCTATTATCAGTAGTTAACGTACTAGCCTCCGAACTAATAGGTTCAGGGTTCGACATCCACCTGGCACTAACGTGGGGGTGAATAAATCTGAGCACGTCGTCCATCAGAGAGAACGTTAAACCGTTGGCCTCGAGCCTATACGATGACAGGCACTTTTTAAAGATTTCTACTATAAATACACTTGAGTTACGAAACATTTAGGGCTCTCAATGTAGAATAAACTGATAATGTAGCTTGCCCATTACTGAAAATGGGTGCCAAATCATAAATGAGCCACAACGTCCGCCTCTAAAACAGCACTTAAAGGTTAAAGACTTATTAGTGTGGCCGTTGGAAAAGGGTGAATTATAGGATTTTATTACTCTGATTTAATCGTTCTTATATTTGAATGTTCTACTTTTGAGCTAATTTGTTGAAATATTGGCTGAAAAATCATGGAATATTCCCCGTATATTTCTACAGCGTTCCTGATTTAATCAGAATGGCCATTGTTGTAAAGCTTCATTGAAATGGCATTTATCTTTCCTTTCAAGATGACATTTTAATCTATTTTCCCTTGATTCCTTTCTTTTATGAAGAGCTACCAATCAAAAATAAAATAAATTAAAATTGTCTAAAAATTAATCAAAAAGCAATTTTGCAATGAATGTTAGTTATTCGTTTTAACTGTATTAGACTAATATATTTTGTTTATTTGCCTTTAATTGTTTGCGCTATTTCTTAAATTATGTTTTAGACTACCTTTAGTGGACTTTAGAGTTAAGTGGGGATGATAGAAAAAACACTTTTCTAATACCTCTAAATGTCTTTAATTGTTACTAAAGATCCTAACTGATATGAAAAATGTAAATTAATTTTAGTAAATAATATCAGATAACCACTGACTAACTAACTGCAGTGTTCTACCTGCAGGTATTCAATTTATTTATACTGTGCTGAAGCAGAAGCCTCATACAGTCATATGTTCATAGTTAATCTGTTCAGGAACCGGTTTCATACGATGAGTTTTCCGTAAGATGAATAGCCAATTACAAGTAAATAGCCTAATTCGTTCCAAGTCCCAATACCCACCTCAACATACTCTTAATAACTTAAAATAACTAATACCATATAATATTTTTATGCAATATGTAATCACCAATATAATATTTTTTATACATATTACAATTGTAATAGGCATAGAAAGATATTAGAAAATTAAATAATAGTAATAATGTTATTATTATTATTAATAATGAAAAATATTAATAATACGTAACAATATGTAAAATTATTTATTTACCTTTGGATTTGAGCGACTGGGTGGGTGAGAGTATGGTGCCAGGGATATAGAGGAGAGGAGACAAAGGTTTCCCAACTGCAAAACCTTCACGTATGTACTGTGCAAACATACGCGCACTACTTACTTTAAACCTTAATTATATGTATCAAGTAATCAAAAATTATTTGTTTAACTTTTTATAATTTTTATCATTTTTAAACTTTGTAGAACATTTATTCATAATTTTGTTTAACTACAGAACTTTTCTAATTTTTTTTTTTAATTTTGTGTTTTATATTCCTTAGTATTTAATTTTTCTCTTGTTTGAACTGCTATCATCTGAGATAAGCTTCCTTGTCTGAGAGAATACCTGGGTCATGTTCGAGGGGTAAGGGTTGGTCAGTGCAATAACAATTAGAGTGTCACATTCAAACAAGATAATTTCAAACAAGACATCTTTGCTACAAAAATTTCCGGGATCATGAGAAAATGCCAAGAAATAAACTATATATTTCAGAGCTATGTTTATGACTTAGAACTCAGGAAACGAACGATTTGATAATTTGTTTTTGCGTTTGATGAAAGAATTTTGTAAGAAAAGACTTTTATGTGAAAAGATATAAATGTTACATACTAAAACTTTTGATGATGCTCACAACAATGAATGAACATCATAATTTTGTTGGGAGATGTGTGATAAATCCTTTATAAACTAACCCTTATATATATATATATATATATATATATATATATATATATATATATATATAAGTTACGCGTGTCCGGGTAATGAATAGGTTTTTAAAAAAAGGAATTTAAATAAACTAGCTCGCACGTGATTGAAGACAAGAATCGAGTTTTATTAGTCAGCTCCTTCTGTTTATAGGAGAGGCAATGTTGATACGGACTTCAACCCTCTAGTCTCTCGCGGGCCGGCGTCTCTCGCGGGCCGGCATTACTGCCCCCTCCCAGTCCTTATCAACAATGCTCTCCGTACAAGTGTCTGAGTTATATCATAAAATAACAAAACAAAACTTGACTCTAAACATAAGAAATGAATATAATGTTTTAACATTCAAAAATAAAATGACGTCCACACAAGTAACAGAATTAACATTGTTTATAAAAATTACAGAAATAACAAAAGATGAACTTCTATGATTATTTGTACAAAACAAAAATAACAAAATTAACAAAGGTAAACACACATAACTACACTATATCGTTCGCACCATTGGTGGGATTTTCCTTCTCACCCGTCGCAGTTCCTGAAAATGAACTATTTCTTGTTTCAGGGTGTCCGTTCCTATCCTCCATATCTGTGCTCTGTACCGTGGTAACGTTGCGAGTACTTCGTATGGCCCTACGTATCTCGGGTCCGATTTCCTTCGCTTCTGCCTATTCAGTTTATATACGAAGTCCCCTTCTTGTATCAACCCTACTGTTTCTTCTGCTTTCCTTTGATTATATTGCTTGGTCCATCTTTCTTTTGCTGCTTTGACTCTATTATGTAACCTTTGTGGATCCGCTTCCTTTTTCCGCAATTCAAATGGTGTTGCCTCTGTGGTCGAGTGAATACTACTGTTGTATGCTAGGACCGCTCTGGCCATTGCCACATGACCCTTTATGTTTTTTGCATCAGCCAATAACTGCAAGTGTTCCGTTAGAGTGTTATGTAGTCTCTCTATTGCTCCGTGGGACCTTGGATGACCCGGTGTACACCAATGGGGGTTTATATTGAATTCTTTTAACAGGTTTTTTATTTTAACGTTGTTGAACTCTCGCCCTCTGTCCATATAGATCGTTCTCGGGCAGTCAAACGTGGCCAAATACGACAGCAATGCCTCTTCTGTACTTTCACTTGATTTACTTGTTAGTGGCCATGCTGAGGCTAACTTCGTTAGTCTATCTATTGTTGTTAAATATTTGTTTCCGTCGTATGTAAATATATCAATTTCTAGCTCCTCAAAGGGTCCCTCGGGCGTCTGACTTTGTAATAATGGAGGTACAAGTGGTACTCTTTCATACTTCCTCCTTTTGCATATTTCACAGTCCTTTATCACTTGGGCTATCCTCTTGCCCATTTGGAGCCAGTAATGCGACCTCTGTAGATGTTTAAGGGTCTCTGTGACACCACGATGGTTGGTTTTTCCCCTGTGATAATTTAGGATGACCTCTTTCTGCTGCTCTTCGTCTTCTACCGTTTCTACCTGGTTCTTACAGATTATGAAATGAGCTCCTTGTCTCAGCTCTCTTTCCTGAATTAGTCGGAGTAGTCTATTTTCAAGTTCTTGTGATTCTATAAAGAAATGGTATACCTTTCCTGGCACTGTTAGTTGGTTTATGACTGTACTTAATTGTTCGTTGTTCGCTTTCGTTCCTCCTGTAATAATATTTATTTTTAAGTGGCCATATTTGTGCAATTGGGTGTTTATTATTTCTTCTGTGTCGTCTTTTATAATTATTTGATTTCTCTTGTTGTTTATTATATCCTGACTAATCTCAGCTTCCGGTCCATTTCGTTGTTCTTGGTCTTCATCTGCGTCTGGTGTCCAGTTGGCGAAGAACTCTCGCACGTCCCTGGAGGTACTTGGCTCTCTCGTACTACTTCTCGTAATGACGTTGACGTTTCTGGACAAACAGTCGGCTACTTGATTATCAACGCCCTTTACGTGCTGGACCCTGAAGTTGTATGCAGCTATCCTTTCTTTCCACTTTGCTATCCGAGCTGACGTCTCCTTTAAATTCCCGATCCACATTAGGGGCCTATGATCTGTTCTAATAGTGAACTCAGCCGCAAAAAGGTAGGGTCGGAAATGTTCTACAGTCCACACTATGCCTAACATTTCCCTTTCTATTGTGCTATACCTTTTTTCTGCTGGTGATAATTTTCTGCTGGCGTAGGCTATTGGTCGCTCTCCCTGGATAGTTTTCTGCATCAAGACTCCCCCGATAGCTTCTTGACTGGCATCTGTCATTACAATGAATGGTTTGTTTAGGTCAGGAAATTGGAGCAACAGCGGGCCCCGCAACGCCTTCTTACACTGCTCCACTGCTTCTCTTAGATCTTCTGTTTGTATAAACTTCTTTCCTTTCTTTAAACTGTCCGTCAAGGGGTTCGTGATTGCTGCAAAGTCCTTTACGTACCTTCTATAGAAACCTATCATACCTAGAAAAGCCCTGATGTCTTTGGGTCCCTTTGGATAGGGTAATCGATCTATTGCTTCAACCTTCTTAGGGTCGGGTCTTACTCCTTCACCTGAGATAAGGTGCCCCATAAATCTAACCTCTTTTTGATATAAGCGGGTTTTATCCATCGCTACCTTTAAGCCAAAGTCCCTTATTCTTTTCAGCACCCTTGTAACATGTTCCTTATGCTCTTCTATTGACTTACTGAACACTATGATGTCATCCATGTAGATTTGCGTAAAGTCTTCTCCCAGTCCTTCAAGCAGTTCATCCATGAGGCGTTGGAACGTGGAAGGCGCATTCTTTAGGCCAAAGGGCATCCTCAAAAATTCGAAGTGGCCTCTATCGAACGTAAAGGCCGTCTTCTCGACATCTCTCGGGTGCATCCTAATCTGGTGATACCCGGCCTTGAGGTCGAAGGTACTGAATACAGTTGCTCCTGCCATATGGTCGAGTATGTCTTCTATCCTTGGCAGAGGGTATCTTTCAAGCTTAGTGTACTTATTTAACTCTCTAAAATCTACTACCAACCGGTATTTAGGGGGTTTACCCTCCTCGACCTTTTTCGGGACCAGCCAAATAGGGCTCGAAAATTGCGACTTAGACCTCTGTATTATGCCCTGGTCCAGCATTTCCTTTATTTGCTCCTGCATTATCTTTTTCAATTGGTGTGGGTACCTTCTAGGTTTCACGTAAACAACTGTACCTTCAGGGAGTTCTATTTGGTGTTTGACCCTACCTGTAGCTGATAACCTCTGTCCTTCACTATAGAATACTTTTTCAAATTCTTTCATTAATTCACTCACCTGATGTTCTCCTGGTATCACTTTTCCACAATTTACCGTTATTCTCTTCCTGGTTTAACTCTCCCTTCCACGAAGTATTTCCTTTTTCCTAGTTTAATGTCCCACTTCCCTCTTTTACACTCAGGTTTTGCATTGATTCTCTCCAAAAAGTCGCACCCTAGAATAACTCCATATTTCTGGGTCTCTAAGTGGGTCACATGCACTTTCATCTCCAAGGTCTCTCCTATTAATTCTCCCATCTCTACCTGTAATTCGCCTACCAGGCTCTTCCTTCCTGCCATGGTGACCAAGGTGCAGTTGCACGGTGTCAGCCCTGAATAATTGTCCATCCTTTTTGCCACTTCATTGTCCATAATTGTGCTATCTGACCCTGTATCTACCAAACACTTAGTCTTCCATTTGGGAAACAAAAATATAGGGAGCTTACCTCTTATGCTATTCCTCTGTTGCTCGCCTATATACCTCTCGCCTAACCTTCAATCCTTCTTCCTCTTCTCTCGAATAGCGATCCTCCCACCACGAGTCTCTTCCAGTGAAGGCCACTTCCCTCGCTCGTACCAGCGCTCGTGTCGTTCTATCGATGTCTCTTGCTCCGACCCTGTTGACTCTGATGAGCTCCCGTCCTCTGAAGAGCCTTCCCCTTTTTGTCTTCTCCTGCCCCACATCTTCTCCCGCCGGGTTGTGTTAACTTCCATGGGCTCATCTCTTGGTGTTGGTTTATACTGTGTCGTTCGTGGTCTCTCCTTGCGATATAAATACGGACACTCTCGCGCGAAGTGACCGAGTTCACCACACTCCCAACATCCTCTTCTTACTGGCTTCTCTCTTCGCGTGTAGCCTCCCACTGCCTCATAGCTGTTCCTCCTGGCTTGAGATCTTCTCTCTTCAAAACGTCCCCGTGGCTTCCTCTCCTGTGAATACCTCCCTTGTCCTCGATCCTCATAGGCTCTTGCTCTGAATTGCCTATCCTGAGGTACTCTCCTCCTGGTCACAACTGCCCATCTTCCTTCTGACTTCCCTCTGTATATAACACCGTTATCTTCTCGGTCCATTTCTTCCTCCCGGATGGCATTAATTGTCTCCTCGAGACTAGTGGGCTTCATGATACGGAGGGCCATTCTCACTCGTTCTGGAGCTGCCTTGAGGAGAATTTCACTGGCTATCTCTTCATATATCGTCGTTCTCCATTTCGCTTCTTGACTGTCTGTGCACTTTTCATTTATCTTCATAGTTAATTTCCTTGTCGCATCCCCCAATCTGCGCCCGAACTCAGCGCAGGTCTCACCATTCTCCTTCCGCATTTCAAAAATTTTTAGCGCACTTCTAGCTACAGGCTTTGCGGCTCCAGCATATCTGTCCTTAAGGGCTGCTCGCACCGCACTCCACTCCGCACAAAACGTAAGTCCTAACTCCAGCATCACCGTAAGGCTGACCCTGGCGAGGAAGTAGGTCTTGATGTTCTTGTCTGTAGCTGGGTCTAGTTGAGTTGTGACTAACTGCTCGTTGATGGAGTCCATTCTCTCTATGAACAAGTCCAACTCTCGAGCATCACCCTCGAACCTCTTTATCGAATCTAATAGGTTCATCAGGTACCCTGCTTTTGCTACTCTCGCTTGTTCTATTTTCACTGCGAGCCTAACATCGGCTCCTGTTGTCTGTTTACTCGTCATGTTGGTTTCTACACTGGACACAACACTACACTATTAAACAGTTGGCGAATGATCCCGGGTTTCGGCACCAGTTACGCGTGTCCGGGTAATGAATAGGTTTTTAAAAAAAAGGAATTTAAATAAACTAGCTCGCACGTGATTGAAGACAAGAATCGAGTTTTATTAGTCAGCTCCTTCTGTTTATAGGAGAGGCAATGTTGATACGGACTTCAACCCTCTAGTCTCTCGCGGGCCGGCGTCTCTCGCGGGCCGGCATTACTTATATATATATATATATAATATTGGTGTATGAGGGCAGCAAACCAAATCACAAAGTGTCTTATATATATATATACTAGAATTTTCAAAAGAACACATAGAAGAAAACTCACTACTATATTTCGATGTCCTCGTCGTCAGGAATAGATGTGAATCGCTTCAAAAGGCTGATAACGACTAATATATATATATATAAATATATAATTATATATTTATATATATAATACAAAATGATCAAACCACAATAAGAAATGGGAAAACAAGACTAAGATCTTTCAATCGTAACAAGCGGTCTTTGTTACAGTCAAAAACAACGGTTGAAAGATCTTAGTCTTGTTTTACCATTTCTTATTGTGGTTTGATCATTGATTGTTATTTCACGTGTTTATGTGAAATCTTTTTATATATATTAAATAAATCACTAATGAAAAATTGTATAAATAATTCAGATTTGACTTCATAATTTAACAATTAGTTATTATCAGCTATAGAAACTTAATATTGCTATTGTATCATCTTCTGATCACGATAGCCTATTTCGCTTTCACGAGAACAACACAACACAACTTGCACGTTCTTACCCACTCCACCTTTCATACTTATGTCTGACAACTAACACGATTCATCACTTGTTTGACATTTGATAAAACTTTTGATTTTGCTTTTATAATAAAAATTGTCAATGTATTGTGTATGTATGCTAAATTTTTCATTAATGGATCAAGTCATTTAGTAAAGAAATAAAAACATTCTTTAAATGAATGGTTATAAAATGGACCAAATATATTTACTCGATTCAATGAAAAAACCAATATAGAACATCAGAAATGTTAAAACTTTATAACATAAAATTGATTCCACTTATTTTAACTTAATGTTAAAATAAATAATGTGAGTCAATGTAAAGCACTTTTAAAAGCTATTTTTTAAAAAAAATATGGGATTAATCATAAATTTAAATATAGTAGAATCCCATAGTTTGAGTTAAATGCATTTCCAAACCGATCTTGTATTGCAATTTGCTAGTATTACGAAGCAATTTATGGTACTGAAATTAAAATCAACATAAATAATCTGTTCCTTCCTTTAAATGACTGTTACAAGTTTGATTTTTAAACTGTAAAGTTGAAATTATAAAACAGTACTATACATGTAATATGAATAATAAAGATAGAGGCAAGAAATAATGACGTTTTATTAATCTAAAATGGAGACCATCTAGACACGAGGAAAACGGTTACTAGAATTTTATTCCTGGTATGAGGCAAAATTTCTTACAAATGGCTGCTTGTAAAGCGAATTTCTCTTACAATGAAGCACTCCTACTAAGAGGTTCTACTGTATAGGTTTTAATGTTACCATGAATACGTTTTCTTATTATATATTGTTTTTATTTTATGGCTTTTTTTTGTAACAAGTTCGAATTCATTAGTAATTTAGCGCAGAATCGATAAAAAGTGTATATTAAAATTTTACTTTAAGAACTAACTCTAAAATATTATCGCTACTAACTAACTCTTGAAGCTGAGGTGACCTGTTCGTACTAACATAAACGTTTTATTTATTTATTAGTTTATATATTTACTTTTTTTTTTTCAATTCTTAAATTTATAGTAAAGCATTTTTCTCAGTTGACCATCAGTCATTGCGCATACTGATTGATCATCAGTATTACATATATGTTGTTTTTTTTCTTTTTTAACATAATTCTAATGTAGTGCAATCAGTTATTATGTGGTATTTACTCATGTACCCTTTTTCCCCCACCCATGTCCATTCCATTACCAGTCAGTCTTATTCAGAGGCACTCATCCTTAGGTTCGTACTTTCTGCCTTATTTTATCTTATATTAATTTTTGTACTTATTTACTTTGTACTATTGATAACTCTTTGGTGTCATTGTATTTTTTAGTTAATGCCTGAGGAAGAACACTACGTGTTCGAAACGCGTGTTTATATCATTAAAATTTTTATATGTGGAGACCATTTCATTAGATTTTTACCCTACAATTTTTCAACATAACTTAAAATTTAATATAAATCGTTGTTTGGTTGTAAAAGATTAGTTTATCTTTGATTGTATGTGTTGTTTCACCTGTTAGAATATATAGTCTGATTTATCAAGATTATTTCAGTAAATATGATTTTTTATAGTATTATAAAGAAGCCGTGATATTTCAGTAATATGTATTTTGTTTTTTGTCTTTATTAGTACTATAAGCGGAAGTTATATGGTAGGGTTAGCTTGAAGCTTTACTGGTGTGTCCGAGTTAATCCCCGACAAAACGAATGAGTTTATTTAATCATTCAGAGAAAATCTCTAGAGACTCAGAGATATTTTTTTAACTTTATTTATTCCTCCTGCAGTAGGATATATTCTAGATGCAATAAAAAACATGTTCGTTGGACCAAACCAGGTTCAAAGATGAGAAAAACCGATTTATGTATTTTCAATCAAACTTTTATAATCCATTTTATATTTATAATTTTTTTTCCTAATAACCTGGTTCTAAATATTTAGAATACTTTTAAACTAGTTTAAAAGTAGAATTCAATTATTTGTTGAATAACGTAATAAAAATATTATAATATGCTATAGGATGTGTTTGAGAAATTTTGTTGACTGCATTTATAAAACAAAGAATCATATTTTTTATTATCTATGCAAAATAAAAGAAAGGCTTTATCTGACTCATTTCAAGTTACCTTTATGTTTTATACATTAGAGGAAACGAATCCAGCCTTAGAAAAACTTCTGTCGGTTTGTCTGTCCAAAAGTTTTGTCACAAGTAAACCTAGCTACCATAAATTATAGTGAGTGGTACCTTTGACAGTAGATTTGTGTATGTCTAAGTTAAAAAATAAAATTTGAATGGATTCGAAATTCAGCGTAGAAGCGAAGTTATGGACTTTTAAGATTTGTTTGGCTGGTTACAAGGGTATATCAACTAACAATGCCTACAGTATCAGGCTCCTAAAAATACCTGTATATATCTGAAATAAATACATTTGTTTTTCTAAAGCATAAAACGTAAAGATAACTTGAAATGTGTCAGTTCTAAGCAATGTACAGACAAGATGTATAGATTCACAGATGCCTGACACTGTAACATTGTTAGCTGATTTTAATTTCTTTTGCATTTATCATAATTTGCTTGCCTTCAACAAGTGAGGCCTACTTACGCATGTACTAAATAAAAATCACATCTAGGATAAAATCAAATTTGATCTCTGTCTTTAAAGCTGCAAATCGTAAAAGAAACTCCAGATCTAATGTCAGACATAGGCTGTACTAATAATGATATTTTTTACTATTCTATAATTTCTAATATTTTTGTACACCACCTGTCATCTCTGATTTTTGTAAAACTCCTGTCAAAGACGAGCATGTCTGCCAGTATTATGTAATTATATAATATATTATTTAATAATTATAGTCATATTCTGGAATGTGGCTCAGGTATTTGGTAATCTTCATTAAAACATCAATATTTACTTAAATTTATCCAATCCTAATTCTTTGAGAAGCTTTTTCAAGAGTTCCAATATCCTAAAAATCGACATTACTATCGCTTTTTGTATCATATATAATTTACCTATAGTATCCTATTTGCATATAAATTATTTTATAACTTAATTAATTTTCATACTCTGATTTCTCAATTGTAAACTTGTTTACTGTAATTTAAAGAAATTTAAATAAGTGATCACATTTACTGTAGCTACCTAACGATGTGTTTTAGTTGCTTAAGTGTTATACTTCACTGTTACTGGCTCAATAGTGTTTCGATATATTTACATTACAATTAGTATTATATGTGGTTTGTTAGTAGTTTAATTAACAAAGATTAATTAGTTTGTGTTGCACATTTAACATTACTGAAAATAATCAATCCATTGATTCATAACGATAATTTTTTTCTATTTATAAGATTTTTTAAATATTTTTATATCTATGCTAAATTATTCATTTTGATTAAATATTTATGACATTTAATGATTTGTGAATTAATATAATGCAATTATATTCTTTAATATAATAAGTACATCTGAGCTACATTCGTTCCATTAACATATTCATTTATTCAATTATGTTCAGACACGTTAACATTAAATGAACACTTGATTTTGCACCAATACACCTTATTGATTTAATGAATAATAAGCGTTAGACCGGTACAGACAAAGAGAGTTCCCCATTAATTGAGGTTTAGGAATTCAATGTCAGCCAACCAGCTATTCGGAATTTACCCCATCAATGCCATTTGTTAACATCCCCACATTTTGACTTGCTATCATCTCGATGCTTCAACTTTAACAATTAATTTCAAAACCAAGTCATTGTCATTTCATTCGATTGTCCACCATCTTTTAAAAGGTATGCAAATAATGTTATTCATTAAAGAAACCTATTATTGCGAATTATTAAAATCATTCGATTGACTCAAATATATTATAAAATAATAACATACAGAAAACAATTAGCAACCTTACTGGATACTGTAAATATTAAATTTTCAATTTTCAGATTTATTAAATATTTTGTTATTCAACATTATTTATTCTATTGCTATTCCTGCTAAGAGAGTTTATTTAAAATGCATAACTACAACTAAAAACAGTTTAATCAATTTGAATTCACTGAATATTAATAATTATTCTATTCATAGAAAGTATTGATATCTGATGTAACCTTTTTGAAAAAAAAATGACAAAATAATTATCACGGTTGGTAATTGAACGTAACTGACATTTTAAATTTGCATCAACTGTATCCTTGAAAAGTCATGCAATTACTTTAGTTTATAATCAAACTAATTCATAGATTTCATAATAATTTATACTTATGTAATAAAGTATAAGTTTCAGTTTACTTAGCATTACTATTAGTACCAGTTTATTAGTACTATTAAAATGCCATAAAGTAATATAAGATACTATGCCGGTAATATTAAGATACCACAAGGTAATATGAAGATATTATACGGCAATATTAAAATGCTGCACGGTAATCTTAAATATTCGTGATGTTTAATAACAAACTGATCGTATATATTAAGTAATAATATTTACTGGCCTTTAAAACAATAATGCACAAGAAGAACAGAAGATCGTTTATCAAGTTCAGCATGACACATACAAAGTTGTAAATAACACAGTATTATTCACAAGTAAAACAACAAAGATGTATTATATCATTACTTGTGCAATCCGTAATTGTGTGGTATTTACTCATTCTGAGGTAAAATGGATAAACCAACAAAAGTCTCCACAGTGGTACTGATTTCAAGCATACCCGATACCTTTGTCACCTTATCTCCTATATGCCTGCCTATCCTCTTTCGCAAGGGATCAGTTTCCTACTAGTTGTTTTCACTTGACCAACCAGTCAGTACCACTTCCTTGGTGTTTTCCTGATGATGAACACAAAGTGTTCGAAACGCGTTGAATAAAACTTCATTTGTGTGGAGACTTTTGTTGGTTTATCCATTTTACCTCAGGAAAAGATGTATTAGTAATTAGACTCATAATATCTTTTTAATGTGATAGTGAGAAACACTTTTTCGTGAACTAGTTTCTCGAGGTTATATTAATCATTAAAATCTATCATACTTCACTATTAGAATACAGCTTTATAAAACTAGTATTACATAGAATCTTGTTTTCTGATTGCTGTTTAAACATAGCTGGTAATAGACAAGGATAGTTCTTTAAATAATATGTAATACATGATAAACCATTCTACTAAACACATTAAATGAATCTCAGGGCAGAAGCTAATTATTAACATACGATTATCGCACATATAAGCTTTAAGCCTACGGGATATAGCCATCAGCCGGAAGCATAGACACTGCGGAACTGCTGATTCACCGATTACCAAAGATTATAGTTTAATAGATTATGTACACAATATAATGTTATTCTCCTGTTTAATTGTGGATTGTGCAATCCTTAACGTAATAACCTCAATATTTGCTAATCAATTAATTTATTCAACAAGTTTGTGTGTTTTATATTTAAATTCATAAAAATGAAGTAAAATTTATTCACACCATTAAAATAATTGGTGAAGCATACTTTAAAATTTACTATACATAAAATAATGCAATATATGATTCTATCGTAAAGTGTCTATTCTGTATATTTAATACTAAACTCTCTGGTGGAGTATAATGAAGCTTATTTGTCTGTGATTAATAATTAATATTTTTTTGTTATTAATTACTAAACTTATTGATTTAAATTATTAATTACCTTAACACTGTTGTGTTAATCCATTTTAGTTTATTCATATTATTATTAGAAACATAGTTAAAAAGTAATTGAATTCGATGATATAGTGAAATGGGTTATATTGTTATTAAGATAAAGTCAGATGCTAATGTATTTGTTATATAGCTTCCTCAGTTTTGTCTTTCGTCTAAAAAGATCTTAGATATTAGGATGCATTTAAGAGTTCTACTCTAATCTTTTGAATAAAGAGAGTTTTGAAAACTTTTTTTTATCTTGAGGGAATAATAATAACTGTTTCAGCTGGGTTAATATTTAGATTTTTTTTAATCATCTTGTTCTACTTTGGAGAGTAAGTTTCATAAGTCCAAAGAGCCTACTGTAAGAGTATTACTTTTTTTTTACAATAACAAGGTCATCTGGGTATTCCCGTCGATGGAAAGCTTGATTATTTATAGTATCTTGTTGGTTGTTAACAAATAATCACCAAACTGAGGGCAGTAACTGCAGTCGTTGATCTGAACCTATAGTGGCCACGAATTCAGATGTACAGCAGCCAATGAATATATCCGGTGACTGTAGTGAAAGTCGTAACTAGAAGCTCCCGACCAGAAGCCATCTACTGCTTGATTACTGTGCTAATAAAACTTGGACTGTCAGTAATCCATGTCTGACTCAGTAAGTTCGTCTGAATAGTTATCACGTCGTATTTGTCGTAATTTTTTCTTGTTGGTCATAGTTTCCTATGACTCTTTAGTCATGAGTTAACAAAATAGTCAGTGTTGATGTAATTGTTGAGTGAGATTGAGGAAAATTGGTGGCAGGATTGAGAGCTTGTACAAAGTGGTTTGGATGAGTAGGTAGTTTGTTCTTCATGGCAGTAAGTCGGGTGATGTAACATATATATATATCTATGGACTTGATTTTCAAATCATGGTGAATATCCATATTTCGGGTATACCAAGGAGCCCTGGTTATGAGGCGGCCACACTTATTTTGAACGATCTGGATACAAGCCTTGTTTGATGGTGCAGCTCTAAAACCAGACGGAACATCCTTAAGTCTAGCAGAACGAACAACCCCTTTATAAACAAGGCCCTTCACTGAATCGTGAGAATTCCTTGAATTGAGAAGAGAATACAGAGTACACATCAAGTAAATTCCAAGCTTGGATTTATTATGGAGGTGTTGGTTGAATGTTATTCTGAAATAAGACCCAGATATTTTACATGCGTTTGGTAGGGAATGATCTGGTTACCAATGAAGACAGGAGGACGGGGAGAGATGCCCTTGTTGTAGTGAGCATTGGAGCTCTTTGTTCCGTTCAACGCTAGTTTCCACTTTATGAACCAATGCAAAGCCCCATCAAGGAAACATTACATTCCTGGTGTCATAGCACAAATTAGCACATTTATAAGCTACATCGGTATTTAGATGTGGTAGATTTTATACCAATAATCATTATGCTAGCTTTAGATTCTTATATCCATGTCATCTTTTTTGCACAAAACTAATAAAGACCTATGTGTTTGTTCTAATTTACTGGTTTTAAAAAAGTGTTACCGATGGCTCATCAATAAGCAAGCAAGCCAAAGTGATTCATTTAACATTTCAAGCATTTTCTATTTTCTAAACCAAAATTATGGTGGCTGATTATTTACTTCGTTATCTAATAAGTATTTTATTCGTTATCAAAATCCATTTTTAAAACAAACCACTCATGTTACTACTGATAAAACATAATTAATATCATTATTAATAATAAGATTTCACATAAACACATAAAATAACAATCAATGATCAAACCACAATATCAAATGGGAAAACAAGACAAAGATCTTTCAACCGTAACAAGCGGTCTTCGTCAGAGTCAAAAACCCAACTGAGGGTTTTTGACTCTGACGAAGACTGCTTGTTACGGTTGAAAGATCTTAGTCTTGTTTTCCCATTTTCATATTGTGGTTTGATCATATCATTATTAATGTAATATTACTCTTTAAACCTTTAAAAAATCACAAAAACGGTAGTTAGAAAATATTTAATTTAAAATAATAAGTTTATTGAATCACAACAAAAGTAGCTTAACATTTGTTGGTGTTTTGTCAATATAAACGATATTGTATCATTTCGAAGCTTCAATATTACCCAATAACGGTGGGGTTATTGGGTAATATCCCAACAGGTTTAGATCTACCATAATAATTGTTTAAAGCAATCAACAGGTAGATCAATTACAACACTTTTACTATATAACCATCTACCATAGAATAAATATATTGTTCGTTATCTATTCCTTTTACGGTTTTTGAAACTAATTTCCTTGTATATGAACTCATTAAAACATTTAAATTGTATTTATTAACATTAAATACCCATTCATTTTAACTCAAATCTGGTAAAAGTTTTTTATGGTATCTAAAGAAAACTAACAAGTACAAAAGGTTATAGGTTATCCGACGTTGAGTGTTCAGTTTTCAAGGGTAGACTGCCTTTAGAAGTAAAGAAAATTTCTTAAAAATTGTTAATAGCATACTACTTTTTGGTATTTTTTTTCTCAAAAATTTAATTTTTGTATAGTTTAGTCAAGTAAAAGACATTGCAAAAAAAATAGTTTCATATGAGGAAAAAATTTTCTGAAAACATAAAATATGCCATAACAGTCAATTTTGTACTTGTAATTTCAACCAAAAATGTATTTAGTTGAAGAACATTTTTTTGGTTATATTTTTGCTTCTGTGCTATTTTTGAATATAACTTTATCTTGAGTGGCCAAACGGTGTGACCTGCGTCGGTCCGACAGTCTTCCAGACTAATCACATTCAAAATATTTACATTTTATTTGAAAAATTTGTTTCCACTGTTTTAAAAATTGCAGACATTTTTGCAGTTATAACTAATGTCAGTTTTAAAATATTCCCCAATTTGATCACTCTATACAAAGTAGGTTTAAAAGAGATATTTAAAAGTAAATTTTGGACAAAAAAGTCACAGTGAATTAATTTTCACCTCTAACCACCTCTTCACCGGTGCACCATGTGCTGCGACTACAATCTTTGAAACATTCTCCCGATAATATTGAGATCATTTATAAAAAGTCAAAACTGAACATTGAGGACCACAAAACATTTATATTTATAAACTATTGCAATTATTTTTTTCTTGATCTGTAACTTGCTTATACTAAAGTTAACATGAAAGAATTTTTACAATTTCAATATTTTATATTAAAATTGTATTCCATTATGAACAATCCAAATTTGAAAGAAAAATCAAAATATCTTTTTATATGACTGTATGTTTTACTCTGCCAAAGACAGTTTCACTGTTACAATACGCGCGATCAGAAAGTTCAATTTTGAGTGGGAGAGAACTGCCAAAAAATACTGTAGTGACTCTGTACTGTAGTTCGGTTAAGTACTGTACTGCAATCATAGTTTACTTTTACACCAGCATTTTTGAAATTACATTTGTCTTTCAGAAATAATTGCAAAATTATTAATAATTATATATATTGCACTCATAATAATACTTTTACATTTATTGCATAAATTATTTTAATTATAATTCGTATGATTGTTGTTTATTAGGTTAGATTAAGTTAGGTTAGTTTGCGGTGGCAGTCACATAAGAGACCAGACATTGACCCATTTTGATATAACTGAATAAAGATTCTACATTGGATTTCTTAAATTTTGCCAACTGAAATGTATATTGAGTAGCAGATCTTTGACGACTACCTGACATTGTACAGACTCTGAGCCGACAACTTAACGTCCTCTAAGATTCAGGACGTGCTCAGATTTATTATCCACCCGCATGAATAAATCGAGGGCCAGAGTGGGTATTGAATATCCGATCTACATGGATCAAGTTCCTTGCCACTGAGCTAACCTGCGCCCCCCCCCCCCCCCCCCGATATTACATATTACATATAATATGGGTAAAAAGAATATTGGGTACGTCAACTACGTTTATATTATCACAGTAAACATATATATACATTTGTCCTTAATTTCTCGAATTTTTGAAAATATATATCTTCAAAGTGAGCAAGGCGTTCATTTTTTATTTTCTCTATTTGTCTAATCCTATCATCTATGTTTCAGTGAATCAGATAATTAAGTGTATTAGCTGTAGGTGTAATCAAAATTCCAATTTAATCCATTACACTCCAGATATATAACATGCATATAATACACATATTATGCATATATAACATGCATAATAATACACCTAAGGAAAGATATAAACTGATACACTGAACGATACACTGAAGAATGCAATTTATTAACGCTTTCAAGGCATACATTGTATATTTATTTGAAACAGAATAAGTTAATTTTATTTATAAATGTTGCAGGATATAGTAACATGATTTAAATAACCTGTCATTCTTGAAATATTTTTTATATAGATAGTACTTCAATATTCAACTTATTTTATCAGAGTATAAAGAATTTTAAAGAAGGATTTATTGAAGTATCGGTTTACTTTATTAAAATTTACTGGCAATAGAAGGCATTTTACTGAGTTGTTTTTTTAAATTTATTAAAATCAATTAAATAAGGATTTTATTTGAAGGTTGTCAAGTGTTGTTCAAAAATACAAAAAAATACTCTCTCTGGAGAAAGTGGGGAAAATGAAACTTTTATAAAAGTTGTTTTTAGTTAATTTATATGTATAAAAAAGTACTATATTTGTTTAAAAAATTCATTTTGTTTGGAATTCAGTTTTATTCACATTATTCATATAATGGCTAATCCAAATGTTGTGCAGTTCAGAGTTCCTTCATAAACAAATTTAAATATAATATTTAATTGATATAATCAATACTTTAATTCAATAATAATGGCATAAGAATATCTAAGAATGTTATGCAATTAGGTAGAATAATACAAAAATCTGGAGTGGCCTGCACTTAAATTTACCTTAATAAGCAAGTTTCTTCTTGACTTCTTGATTCTTGACAGGCAATTGGTTTCTTGATTTATTTTTATTTAACTATAGTTCTCCCGTCTGCCTGGTGGGCTCCCGGACATGGAGCGGGCCCTCGTACGGTCTTCGATTAAGGTTCCAGTCTGCATGCTTCCCATACTAGTTTTTTTTTTCCTTCTCTCTAACTCTTTAAGCTCTTGGCCTTTACTCTTCGTTTTCTAAGGGACACTGACCCACACAGCTGTCAATGGCTGTTCAGTAGGACTTCTGTCCGGAGTTCCACCCGAGAGCTCTTAAAATACTGTCGGTACCACGGGGACGAGGTTCCAAGCCCATGAGTGAATTTCATTTAATTTTCTTTTATTCTATTTATCACTATTATCTTTCACTTCTTTACAGGTCTTCACTCATGCCTCGTCATGCGGTCAGACTCGTGGTGGCTGTGGTTCCTTACTCAGGTAGAGTAGACACAAATGACCTTATGTGATGTGTCGCTGTGTGAGAAGCAGTATCTTCTCGGGTGGGTGTCTGCATAACACCAAGGAGGAGCTAGACCTCCGGCCCTCACCAGTGGGTGGGAGCATTTATTGGCAAATGCTCCTATACTGGTACTCACTTCAAGTGAGCCCTGGCCCAGGGAAAAGGGTTTTTTTCCCTTTTCGGAGGAGGACGACCGAGCCCTTACGGGCATTGGGGGAGTCCTAAAACGGCAAGGATAGTAGGATCCTGACTACTAATTTAACTATAGTTATGAATTAGATACAGTTATTAGCTTCAAGAATTTTCGTTGAAATGGTTGAAAATTTGAACTTCTTGTTCTAATCACCCAATATCACTTATATTGGTTTGTGTTCCAGTAGATCTAATACCGGGTATATTGGTTTGGGGCCGAATAGGTAAGGTTCATTAACCCCGGCTATATGTAAATGTTTAGAATAATGGAGTTAAGAAAGTTATACTATTACTTAGGTTTAACTTTTATAAGCACTTTAAAAAATATTTTAACGTTCAATTTTCAAAATGAATACCTTCTACCTACATTACGCCAAATACAATTTATTTACTGAAGAATATAATAAGAACACTACATATTATACTCATAAAACCAAGTGACTTATATCAATAAAAATCAAGAATCTTGGATCGTTTATCCGACAGCAAATTCTCTGCCTCACTTGTCCCCACTAATCACTCAATTTTACTCCAGAATACAACAATAAATATTCAATCTACATTTGATATTAAGTTTTAAACACATGGTTACAAAAACGGTGACTTTTTTGCATAATTGCTACCTAACTATACAGCACATTTACTTCATGAGACCTAATTGTTCTTTCACAATCTTACTGTAATATGTACTATAGTGTGCAGATTAACCATTGTATATTTCAGAGTTATTCATAGCTTCAAAGGCGTATGTCATGAGCTTCTTTTACATATATTAAGCCAAAGTAATTTCTTTAAGATTTTAAAATATTTCTTTCTTGTCAGAAAAATATAAGAATATTGTCAGAAAAAATGTCAGGCTACCAAAACAAGGAAAAAGTAGATTACAAAACGTAGTATACGATTTGCAATGAAGAACGAGAGTGTTCATTTCAAATACTTCAATAATACTCAGAGCCAAAAAGACTTATAAACCAGGAACTAATATGAATTAAAATTTCGTTCAAGCATATAACATGCAGTTTGTTTATTTTTGAACAGTCCAACACATTGCTCGACAACCATCTATTATAACATACAATAAAAAAGCAAATATATGATTGATTGGGGTAATTTTTTTACAATTATCAATTTAATTGTTTAACATATCGTATTAACTCATTAAAACATTTCACATTTTTTTTTTGGAAACCTATAGATATTATTTTAATTTCACTTAAAAATTTTCTAAGTTAATATATACAATGTAAAGAAATGTAGATAAATCTAAGAAGAACAGAAGATGACCTATTATTTCAAGTCAAATTTTCAGTTTTTATAGGCATAAAACGATTTTATTTGCTTGTTTTACGATTTATTTGTTTAACGAGATCAAAATTTTATATTTTTTTTGTAATTTAAAAAAATCATTTAAAAAATCATTTTTTGGAAACTTAAAATGTACCATAACACTCCTGTTGTTTGATAAAATTTTGAAAGTATTACATCATCTCATCCCTCCTATAATGTTAGAATTAGTAATAATACATTCCGTCATACCTCGTAAAGTCTCTGAAAAGCTCGACCGGTTACGGGTCCGTCTGGATCCCATCTTCAAGAGCACCTAACTGACTGTGAATGTTATTTTCCTATAACCTACCTATATATAGCATCTACATTGTGTAATCAGTGTTGTGTGTGTAGTTAATTTTTTTTTCCTATTTCTTTAATTGATATGTTTTTTCCTTTTATTTCTTATTTCATTATCTGTTTCCAGTTCCTTGTGTCGTCTTTAAATGTTATTAGTGGTTTTGTTAAAATGTCGGTTTGGTGGTTTGTTTGTTCATTGATTATATTGTCTGTCATTTTTTGTTTATATATTTCTATTTATAATGCTTTATTTTTTGGTATAATTTCATTTTTATCCGTCAAAAAATATGGAATAGATCTTCCTCACAATTTTTTAAATTCAATCCTTAGTCAAAACTTATAAATTATATTAAAAAAAATCTTTCAATTTTTTCCCATATTGTTGCCCATATTGTCAACTAAATGACAATGCCAACATTTCAAGAGTCTAGAATTAGTAGTTAGGAACAAAATCTCTTCTCAAAAAACATATTTTTGAGTAAAATATGAATTTGACCAATCACAAATAGTGGCTAATAGCGTATTAACATTCTTTGTGATGTGCACTTACCTACCCTCCTAAACACAGGCATCATCGTAAAAACGTTAAAAAAGAATTTATAGGCTTCAAAACATGTAAATTCGTCAAAATCATGAGATCGAATTCTTTCATAATTATCATACATTGCTTTTAGTCAAGTAATTAATCAATTATTTATGTATATTGATAATTAACCTTAAAGATTTTTTTGTAGGTTAGTGCTCAAAAAAATAGCTCTTATGTATTAAAATAATAGTATTATACCACATTTTAAATATTAATTATAATGTGTATATATTGAAACAAATTATCTATATTGCTTTTCTAATAGACATTTTCAATTCATTTACGTTAATTGTTTTGCGGTATAATTACTCCCAAAGCCACTGAAAGGGTTTCAAACAAATTGTTAGAGGAAAGACTTGGTTTAAGGGTTTAGCGTGAGGAGATAGCGATGAATGGAAGGGTTTTCAAAGTGATTTATTGAAAACTGATGCACTGAACGAATTGAGAGGCCTTTATAAAAAGTTCAATTGACGATGTAAAGGGGATATTCCTGGGGTTTTCTTCAGTATTTGGGATTACAAGGACCGTATTTTGTTAACCTTGATATACTCACTAACTCTGAATATTTAATATGAACTTTTAACAATATTCATTTTAATTGTCTTTTGAGCATAAATATCTGTTTTCTAGTGTTAATGAATATTGCTATGATTATTTGTAATTTATTTATAAAAAAGTATCTCAAACATATCAATCACATTAATGTTTATTAAAATTTTTGTTTTGTTTGACGATTGACATCTAGAACAAAGATTGTAGAATCTGATTGTAGAAAGACTGATTGTAGAATTTGATCTACAATCAGAACAAAGTCGGTGAAAATATAAAATAAAGGTTCAAATAACTTTAATTATTACTACTGTATGAATGAAAACAAGATAAATAATATATAGAAATATAATAATTTTGAAGTTAGTTGTAAATCGAATAGTATATTATCCAATTACTTCATCAAATAACCCATATAATACTTTATAATGAAATCATATTTAATATATAAAAATATATTTTAATTTTGTAATATCTTAGTTTCTTATCAATTACTTCATCAAAGAACCCATAAAAATTTAAAATTTGTTTTTAAGAAGTTTTTTTAAATTTTTCTTTTTTTTTTAATTTTTACATTATTATGTTTCTATGAGAAGATCATGATATAGAGTCTCTCTGATTGAATCCACAGACTATAATACTGTAGATTTTATATAATTTACAGATTAAGCCCATACTCGAGTGCTCGAGTGGGTATTGAACCCTAGATCTACCTGTCTTGAGAGGAGAAGGTTACTACTGTATTAACCTGGTCCTACAATGTATAATGAAGCCGTGAGTCAGTCTTCTGTGACCAATTCTTAACCGATTCAGTGCTACTTCATGGCATCTAGGTAGTAACACAGAGTCTAATTGCAGCGCCGAACTCAGGTTGAACTCTACGACGCTGAGAAATGCTACTTTTTTCACCTAACAATACAATCTTGCCACACTTTATGCACCACTAATTAGTTGCTATTCATAATTAATGCAATTGGATAAAAATTTGAAAGCTGGTATTTATTTTTAAATGAGCCATGGCAGATGGTATTATAACGCTCAGTCTTATCATATATAATTTTGGTCATATAATTAGGTTCTTTTAAATGAAAATAAATAATTGTTAACACTAAAGTTTATTCTACTCTTTATTTTAATAAGCAATAAATTTAAATATTGTTAAAGGAGATAAGCCAAAATCTTCATCTGGATGAACTTAACTATTTTGACTGTCTTAATGAACAAGCTCGTACTAAAGGAATTCTTGATTCAATTACGCCATTTCATCTATAAAACTTTAATTGAATATAATTTACTGATTTTGGTTATATGTTTTAAATTTTAGATGTTGTTAATCAGTTAGTATATATTTTATTTGTTCATATCAGGGAGAATAATAAAAGTCTCCACATACATATGTAAACGCACATAAACAACACGTTTTGAACATTATATTCTTCTTTAGGTTACATCAAATCGAACAGTTACATCAAATAGAATCACACAAATCGTATGTATACATACGATTAATACAGGAATAATTGTTTTTTTAATAATAATTGAGTTTGTTTAAGTTTTACTTAAACAAATATGGAAAACTATTTACCTGGTGCTGTTTGTTCTATTATGTATCCACTTTTATTTTATTTTTTGAAAAATAAATAAAAAATATGATATAATTAATGTACATTAGTAAGTATATTGAAAACAAATGATGAATAAATCCAGTTTTATGCGAGAAGTGTGGATTTAAAAGGAAAAAGAAGCTGGAATGCAAAGGGATGACAGAAGTGTTTTGGATGTATGAACATGTAAATCTGAGTTAGTGCTAGGGTGGTGCAGACTCAGCGGTGGCTGACAAGCCTGGAGTTGATGGATTAGACAACCAACATGGTACGTTTTTTAAGCAATTTGTCTTCGCGTTTCGTCATAATAGCTTGAAAAATCTTTTAAAAAGTTTTTTTTTTAAAATAAATTTTTCCTTTTATGAATATATTACTCATATAAATATCTAATATATGATAAAGTAATATAATAAACTTTGGAAATAAATATTTAAGAGAATCTTAAATAAACTTTCAGATATAAAATGTTATAATTCTATAATAAACATTCATAGAAAGAGAGATATTACAAACAAAAAAGTAGAAGTTCGGTTAAAATTATTTACATTGGTATTCATAAACTACGTTTGTTTTCTTTCAATAAGCTATTATTTTGATTGCTATTCTACATAAATGAACTTCAAATCTTCATAACATGTGTTAGAGTTATTTGGAGACGCGACTCATGACACAGGGATATTTGGGAGCCAAATAAGTTTTTAAATTAGATAATTTATTTTCTATTTATTACTTTATTTTTTTTTAAATTTGATATTTCGTTCTACTTATTTATCTCTGATTTTTGTTGGCTATATTATTTATTAATATGTTGCATTCCTTTATTGATTTTAACTTTTGTACATTTGACATCACTTTTTATTGATTTATTATCTTGTCTCATTTTATGAATTGCGAATTCTAAGATATTTTACTTTTTCACACTATATCCTCTCTATTAGCACATTCTTCCTATTTCTTTAGTCATCTTCTATTTCATGATATTCCCTAACTTTCTGAATATACTCATTCTTTATTTTATTCCTTCACTCGTTTCCCCGACACTTCAGCTTTCTTCGCTTTCTTTGTTGCCTACCCTGATTTATCTAGTTCCTTTTTAACCTAGCGCCGCTACATTGTTGGTTTCCATCCGTTGGAGCATGGTGAGTTTGGTCTCACTCTCTTTCCTCTTCTGAGAACGGTTGAAAGAAAACACATTAGAAAACTGTTTTAACTTGTTTACTGTTTTTACTTTACTATAAGTAAAGTATAGTGATCGTGAAAAAATTCGATCTCGAGATTTTCACGGAATTACATGTTTTGAGGTCCCAGAAGTCGTTTTATGAAGTTTTTACGATGATGTCTGTGTGTGTGTGGGTGGGTGGGGGTGGGTGGGGTGCGTGTGTTAGCATTGCTTGTTACCACGCTACGGTCCAGAATCTTTGATGGATCAAGTTCATATTTTACACAAAAATGGGCCTCATAAAGACGAAGATCCCTATTGTTTGGGAAGAATTATGCATGATGGGAAAGTCACTTTTTTTGCCAAAAACCGTTTTTTTAAAAACATTTATTTCTCCTAAACTGATAACCCTAGAGTTTTGAAATTTTGACATTATCTTTGAGGTTTCAAATGCAACAAACGAAAAATATATTCAGAATTTTAAATCAACAGGAAATAATTTTTTTTCAATAAAATGTAAAAATTTTGACTTATAATTCAATCTCAAACCTTGTGAGAGCGATACAAGCCATACTGTTTGACGGACAAGAATGAAACTATGCCTATTAATGGAACATTATGTGGAGAATGAGTTGAGATATTTTTTTCCAAAATTACATTCGCTAAACGGGCGTTACAGTACGATTTGTGTTTTCAGAAAATGTTTTTTTGACGCTAAACGGCTCGTTAAAAAATAATGAAAATTTGACCAAAAATGGAACAAAAAATTAGCAATTCATAAAAAAAAAATCATGAAGTTTCAATTACGGGAAAGAGCAATAACGATATAAAAACTCTTTGTTTATCATAGACTAAGAGATCACCTGCTATACTTGTCGAATTTTTTGTATTTCTTTACAATGTTTATATTGACTTAGAAATTTTTTGAGCGAATCCACTGAGATAAAATTGATGTTTCTAATGGGAAAATGAAAATATATTATTGACTTATAAGAGATGTAAGAGGAATAATATTGTGCAGGTAAATGATAACACTCATTAAAAAAAAATTTGTATATATGTTATTTGACAAAGGGGAAGGAAAATGATCTTATTAAATACTAAGAAGCCATAAAATTCCCAGTATAATAATTCTGTTAAAAACCAAAAATGTAAAAGGTAATTCAAAATATAAATCTTTCGTTTAGAGATTAATAACTGTAATTATCGTACATCTTTAATTAACAAATCACCTTAAAACAACATTTTCTTCGCTGTTTAAGATGTTTTTCAGAGAAAAAAAGGGTATTTTACTGTTTCAAATTTGAAAATTTTACATTAATATTCAATGTAGAAGGATGTCAAGTAAACGATGTAAGAAATCTACTGGCTATTTGAACAATAGCCATGTTCTCTTGTAGGATAATATTTCGTATCAAGAAATGTTCACTTTGGTTTTTCAAAAATGTTATTACTGCTGTAGTCATACTAATGAAATTATTTGCAAATAATAAATTATTTGTGATGTACAAAAATAAGTTTATAAATTGATATGTCCTTCAATCACTATCTGTACTACCTCACGAATGCAATGCTATAATTATATCCCATTTAGATATTTATGTTATGCTTAAATGATACGTTATGTTTTATATACTCAAGAAATTTGACATTGAGTTACTTATAGTAAAGTAGAGTGTAGGCCACTCCAGATTTTTTTCTTTTTACTATGGACTATCGCTATTCCTTTTTAGATCACCATATATATATAACAGCCAAGTGTACGAGGTGTGTTCAATAAATATTGCTTAGTTTGATATGTTTAAGCAAATATTTATTTATTCCTCAATACTTATGTTGTCATTTTCAAAGTAATTACCCTTAGATAACTATGAATACACTTATACCAACGCCTGTTCTAATTCTTGAAAAACTTTTCATAAGCAGTTTTTGTTATAGTCTTTAATTTCTTCAGTGATTCCTTTTTTATTCACTGAAAAAACAAATTTCCTACAATCGTAGGAAATCTCTGCCATTTGAGAGTCATTTTCAATTTTGAAAAATTAAAAATAGTTGCAGGATTCTACTCGTAAATCCATTGAATATGATACCTGAGACATGATTATTGTGTTGCTTTTAGCCAAAAAATTACGAAGCAGCAATAGCGTGTGAGCAAGGGCATTGTCGTGATTCAACAGCCATGAAGTGTTTACTCACAAAGCTTGGTGGCTTGGTGTTCTCTTCTTATTGCTTCACGAAATCAACGCATTACTTTAAGATAATATTCTTTGTTGACCGTCTTACCTTCTGGTAGAAATTTTTATCACAAACCATCATAATTAAAGAAAACATTGAGTAAAACCTTCGCATTTGACCGAAATCGTTGAGCCTTTTTCAACATTTTTCAGTTCTGTGTTTTATCACGCAAAACAACTTTCTTCGGCAATCTTTGTTACAAAGCCATTAAAATTATTTTTTTTTTAGATTATTTTTAATATTGAATAATACTTTGCTATCTTTTCTCAAAGAGGTTTTCATGAGGGAATCATATCAAGAACGAGGCTTTTCGTCTTTCGTGATCCAGAATGCCTCCACTGAGATGATTTAGTGTCAGTTCAGTAAAATATAGAACCAAATAAGTCTAAAGACAGTCTCATTCTACTTTAACATTTTGCGAACAACTCATTTAAACTGCTATATATAATTGTATAAGTTATATCTATAATTCTGATCTTACGACATAAAACCATATTATTTTGATATCCTTTTTATTTAATTACTAAACTGTGCAAACAATGGAAATAAAGGGTCTATTGGAGACTTTTCCCATGCCTACCAGTCATACACCATCTAGCCAACAGCTGCACAGTTACATCACGGTCGCCCCAACGGATTAGCAATATTCGTTTAGTGAACAGCTCACTTGAACTGCATATATGTAACCTTCCTTACCACAATCCTCTTCCTGCTTGGTATTAATCCTCCTGATTACACCAATTTGTTCCTGTATTACACATTTGATTCATTAATCAAATGAATGCAGTAATACATTAACCGTATAAATATATCAATTCTTTGATTTACAAAGATGTTTTTAAAACTTATACACGGTTTGAGAAGATATAGGTCTTTGGATTTTTTTTAAAAACTCTTATAATGGTCTGTGACTGTGTGTGTGTGTGTGTGTGTGTGTGTGTGTGTGTGTGTGTGTGTGTGTACATATATATGTATATATATATGTATATATGTGTATGTATATATATGTGTGTGTATATATATATATATATATATATATATGTGTGTGTGTGTGTATACATATATATGTGTATATATATATATATATATTGTTTATAAATTGAATTTATAAAATGATTTTTATGGAACAAAATAAACTTGAGAAATAGCTATGGAATCTATGGCTAGTTTATATGTAAGACCATAGAATTATTAATAATTTATCAATGGAATAATATGCTTGTTTACTATGTTAAATATTTTTCATTCTGGGGTAAATGGATATTCGAAGTCTCCAGACAAAAGAAGTTTTTTTATTCGAACCGCGCGTTTCAAACACTGTATGTTCATCGTCAGGTAAACTTGGAAAGAGCGGAGTTCAGGAACTGTAGAACATTGGCTGACATTTTATTGGATACTTGCCGATGAGCACGAAGTGTTTGGAACGCGTAATCTGAATAAAAGAAAAAACTTTTTTTTTTAAAGTATAGAGACATTATATTATCTATTTACCTCCGTATAAGTAAACAGTACACAATTACAGATTGTAGAACTAATGAATTAATTATTTTTTACTCTATTTTTCAAGCAAACTTTGTCTCACTCTATCGGTTCAAAATGATTTAGATTCTAAAACCAAATAGGATCACATGAGCCAACTTCATATTACCAAGAACATGATATCAGACAGTTGAACGATATGCCTTTTATAATACAAAGAGCAGGCCTGCAAGGATGAAGGCTAATCTTACGAAGAAATTTGGTGATGAAATCACGTTCCATCTTCATGGGAAAGCCCGCTGCATCTTATCTGCTTATTAGAGAGGGTGGGATACATTTTGTTGATTGATCCTCTCAGTTCTTACCATTTCTTGCTTGCCTTAAATATTACTTTAAAAAAACTTCTGTTTTTATATACAATCAAGGTCTCAAGGTAGAACTAAATGTTGCAATACGCTGATATTTGCTTTTTATGTTGACTTTTGTGCAAAAACATTGGATCAGTCATTCCCTCAAATTTTGCAATCAGGAAGGGTTCCATTGCACAACTAAGTTATATTCTCATTGAAGTATAACGTTGATATGTTGGTAATATCTGAGCAAAGGAATGAGATCTGTTTCACTGTTACTTGTCACTCCAACAACTGCCAAATACAAATACACAAAGATGACTATATTGGTTTAAACTTTAAAGTAATTGGAGCACTAAGTTGGTTTAAACCTTTAAGTGTTCCAACACAATCGAACTGCCCAGTTTGAATAAATTGCTGCCCTACATGCTGATATCCCGAACTTCTTGCAATCATTTACTCCAGCGTTATTGCTTTTAGTTATCGTTAACCATCTAAAACTGCAACCTGCTTCTGGAGGATACAACACAGCTGTTGTTTCAAAATAAAATTTCTCTCATTTTATATTTTCACTGATTCGTATTTAGCAGATATTAAAACAAATGACCTTTTAAGAGTGTTTGCCACCTTGCTTGTGATAATTATTGATTGATTTCATGTTGCACAACCAGTTATTTGAAACAAAATTAGAACGTATTATTGTTTCGTCGAAGGTGTGAAAGAAAGATAGTTTTAAATTATAATATTTGAAATTATAAGGAAAACTGTCGTCTTCCTGAGGTTTTAGGACGCAAAGGTCAAACGCTATCGAAGATTCAGAACAATTTGAGGAATATTAATGGAATTTGACGATCATATTATTCTTGATATGATAATGAAGATAATTGTGTTAAGGTTGTTCAGGTTGTTAAACATACCTTAAAGCACTTATTAAATATTATCATATTTAATCCCTAGACCCTAAGGGATCAGGTCAATTGAGGCTCATCATCCCATGGAATAATGTTCTCGTTTATATTTCTATCATAAACCGAAGCATAGCGAATGTAAATCCTTCCCACCTGTTTGATTTGTAATAAAGAGTTATTGAAATGAAAATGGCATGTAAAAGCTTTATTCAATCAGTCCAATTAAAGTGTAACCTCTGTTTATTAAATCAATATTTGTAGATTAGAACTATTATATATCGCTTTTCATACGAAGTCAAGAAATCAATGCATTCTAAATTTCAGCCTAATCTTTGATAGATTAGCAAAAAACTCTAGGTGTAACGGATTTTGTGTTGTATAAAATTAATTAGATTAAAGACTTACTCACAAATAATCCGCAGGATTTTTTTTTGTGAAAGATACAATGAAATAGTTTTATTAAGTAGGAAAAACATTCTGAATCCTTAGTAAACATGCTATGGTCTCGATGTACTAATTAGCATTGGTTTAAGCAAAAATCATGATTAGAAGAGAATAATATTGATTTGGATTCCGATGCAAAGGTAGACAATCAGTTATTATGTAGAACTTACACATTGTGGGGAAAAAAAACTAATAATGTAGGTCTTTTATCAATTCCCTGGATTTTATCTATATTTAAACGAAAAAAAAATTACGAATTTGAAACCCATTATTTAACTTATTAAAAATATCTATGTGGAGTCTATTTTATTAGCTTTTTACTTTACAAATTAATACAAAGTGTTTACAAAGTATCGACAAAGAGTAAATTAGGAAGTGTTCTTTAAGCATTTTTTATTTTTTATTCTAAATTCATGCAGTGGGCTCTCCTATAGATTCATGTAGGTGTAACTTTGCGGTTTTGTGGGATTTATCTGGATGATTTTGGTTACTGTCAATCTTGACAGTCCCATCCCAAGGTCTTCTGTATGAGGAATAAGAAGTGTCTGTAATACTTGTAAGTTTACTATGCTAATAAAATACAGTTATTAACTGTTCTGTCATTTTCAGAATTAGTATGGTTTTATTACCACTTTTTTTCTAAGCTGTAAATAAAGTATTGTGATCATGAAAAAATTCGATCTCGACATTTAGACTAAATTATTTCTTTTGAAATCCACAAAGTCGTTTTATGACGTTTTTTCGATGTTACTACTTGTATGTGAGTAGGTGATTGTGTATCCAAAAGAGTGTGTAGACGCTTCAGTCCACAATCTTTGATGAAGCATATTAATATTTTACAAAAAAATGGGCCTCACAGTTTAGATGTGCTGGGATGGTAATGGAGCAATTATATGCCTCTAATAACCTCTAGCACCCAACTCTGACTTTTGTCATTTGCGAGGCTATCCTGTTAGATTGTTATATGCAGGGACAAACGAAAGAGGAGGACAAGGTGATCAGTGGCTGGGTCTGACCACTTTCGTTTCACATCCTTCCAACTTCCCAAATCCTTTTCTCTTATCCCAGCGCCAATACAAGGCGTTATGCGATCCATGCCAAGGGATGGATGATACAGGGGTTACTGTATTACAAACAGAGCTTGGAGGTGTTAAAGCTAACTGCTAGGGTACTTTAGTAGAGAAGATGAGGGAAGTACAATAGTTTTTAAGATGGAGTTCTAAGTCACCCTCAAACAATAATATAATGATTATTAGATGCGCTGTATAGTTTGGAAGCAATTATGCATGATGAGAAAGTTACTTTCTTGGACAAGATGTGTTCTTAAACAATATTTTTTTCTTTCAAAACTACTAATTCTAGAGTGTTTTGGCATTATCTCGAAGGCTTCAAAAGGAATGACTGAAAGAATGTTCAGATTTTTGAAACAACTGTAAATTTTTGTTTCAAAATAACATTTAACATTTGGAACATTTGGTAACATTTGGACATTATTCAATCTAAAAGCTTGTTTGGGTTATACAAGCCATACCGATTGATATATCAGAATAAAATTATACCCATAAATACAGATTATATGGGAATGAGTTGAGGTACACATTTATTACTTAATTAGAGGAGAAAGAAATATAATAAATTTTTAAATTCTGATATCAACAAAGAAGTATATATTTAATAAAATGTTAAAATTTTGACTTTTTTTATGTATATTTTGACTTTGGGGGGGGGGGGGGAAGGAGGTGAAATGCATTTACGCACATTATGCTGGGCTCCCAGTAAACCAGACTACCAACTAAAACACCCTCTTTTCTTCTTGGACACTAGCCTGGAACTGTTTCACACATTACCTCAGTCTAGGCCATTGATTACCTTAGGAAAGGTATCCTTGGATTTGGAGTTAGTCATTCCCTTCTAAGTGCCTCTTTTTTGTAGAGAGGGTACTTTTGACTAGGTCGTCAACCATTTTCCATACATCAGCTCTCTCTATCATTTTGGTCATGATGGTTTCTAGTGAGAATATACCAATTCTCTATACCAAATCACTTCTCTGGCTATTCCATTTCTTACATACAAAGAAAGTGTGCTCCACATCGTCTATCGTTCCTGAGCAATACAGGCACTCGGGAGTCTCGTGCTTTCTTATCTTGTATAGGTAGGCGCAGAAGTACCCATGTCCGCTGAGAAACTGCGTAAGGTAGTACTCCACCTCTCCATGACCTCTCTCGGCCCACAATCGGACATCTCCAATGATCTTGAACGTCCAGCGCCATCTAGTTTCGTGTTCCCACACCTCTTGCCATTTGTCTAGGGTACGCCTTCACTCTTCTGAGCGAGCAGATTTTCTGTCAACTTCTTGCGTTCTTCGGTCAATGGTCTCCCTTTCTCTTGCTAGTAGGTCAACTGGAATGATGCCAGCTATCACCAAGACTAAAATTTTGACTTAGATTTAATGTGAAAGCTATTGATAATTTTTAACTTGGAGTAAAGTTGAGTGAAGGTCACTCCAGATTTTTCATTAGTAGAATGTATTTCATTATTAGGTTTGTTATTAATTTTACCTATAAAACTTCGTAACTCTGACATCACAGTTGAATATATTTTGTATGAACTATTTTATGTTTGTAGTATGGAAATTCAACTATTTGTCAGAGAATAGCAACTCATATTAGGTTTAGTCAAATTACAGAAGGTTGATGAAGTTTTAAAACATGAAAACAATTTTCAAAGAAAATTGAAGTTTAGATCTTAATGAAATGAGCTAATAATATGAACCAAAAGTAATTACATTAAATGTAGAGTGTCTGGAAGAAAGAAAAAAAAGTTTAAAATCATTTAATTTGTTTACAAAGTCACTGTTGCTGTAGTTTTGTAAGCTGCAATATTTCAAAAAGTAAATTATATTAATTGGAGAGAAACAAAAGTTTTGGGAACTGGTTTTGTTTAATTGAAGTTTGGACAAGTAGTTAGGAGACCGTATGCTGTTTATTAAAGTAATAAAACCCAGACCACCGGAATGTCCATCATTGAATAAACAACCGGAATTATATCTGCAAGAACACCCCACGGGGAAAGGAGTAAAAATACGCTAAGCCGAGTCCGGGAAGGGGAAGGTTGTTTTTTGCATAATAAGGGAGGAGCAAGTTACCTCGTTAGGTGAACTTGGTGGGCAAATCCTGCAGCCTTAACTTAAACCAGTCAAGTTTCCTTCTGTGAAAGATACCGCTTTTTTGTTTGAAAACCTCTAATGGGCACCTAGCTTTAATTCATCACCTGCTTCTTCCACAACTTTTACTTTAAATTTTTTTTATCTCTTATTCAGACAATTGAATTTTTGAATACATGGTCATAATAGTTCTTTTAGGTTACAAAGCAAGATAGTTAATTACATTTATTATAGCATAAGAAAAAAATAAAATGCATTTATCTATAACATTTTTTTTAATGTATCTTTACATCCATTAATAATTTCTTTTTTATAATTATGGATAATTTTCATTGACTACACTTAATAAACAACAATCGAGGGCTTGCTTTTTCTATGCCTTCTGTAGACATACATATCCTGGGAAATAAACAAAAATACTACATATGAAGATATGTTGGAGTGCTATCACCTAGCACAGGCCTGGGTAACCCGCGGTCAGCCGAGACGTCGTATGCGACCCGCAACCTGTATTGTCATTACCACTTTTTGTACACTAACTACAAAACAACACCCAACAAAAGTATAATGCTGTGACACTGATTAAGCTTTATAACTCTTTATTTTTGGAAAAAATGCCATTCATAAAAACTTTTTCTGTATAAATGTTCTGCATTTTTGGCTCCACATATATTTGTGAACAAAGCAATTCATGTAAGAAAATAAACCAGATTAAAAAGAAATTTTCTATAACAGACCAAATTCTCAGGCAGTAATAAGGATCTCAAGAAGTAATCTCACTCCAGACTTTAAAAGAATAGTTAAAAACTGTAATAGGACGCATTTGTCTCATCGAATAATATAATTTCATATATACTTTTAGATTTAAGTTGTAGTAACTTCATTTTTTTTTTGTTATTTTTATTAAACTTAATAATTTTATTACATTTTTTAAGCATTAAATTTTATGTTTATTAACAGATGCAGCATTTTACTGCATTCTATCCCGACAATGTGGCCCTCTAACCAAAATTATGGCCCACTACTAATCTAGCTGATTGCTTTAATATTATATAACTATTACAAACAACTTTTTAGTACCACACACGTTAGAGAACGCGACATTATTAAAAAAATCTATTTCATCTCGTTTATCGGTGATATAGCCTCTCAACCTGTTTCGCATATTATGCATACTCAAAAGGGACTGATGAATGTCGAATTCTCTTAGGGGTAAATATCTATTGAAAAAGTAATACTAATATATGCCTGAACTCCCTATTTTTAATTTCAGATTTATTTTATATATTATCTGATCTTATTATTGCAATATTTAAATTACATTACATTATCCGATTGATGATTTATCTGTACATTTATTAAATTATCTGTGTTTTTATGCTTATAACTTTTGAGTTTTTCTATTATATTTCATCATGTCGTTTAAGTCCTTTTTTTATTAAACGCATAAAACTATCTATATTATCGGGTTCATGTCTATTTTTAATTAGGTGATTTATACTCACTGTTTTTAATAAGACAAGAGATAAATATTTACTTCTTATGATATGGAGTCACAAAATCTAGCGATAGGTTATGCTACGGTTTTATTGGCAAGAAGACTGATTCCATGAGCAGTACCTGTCAATCTTGATTCTGCTTCTTCTTTCTCTTCAATTGCAGATCGCTATCTCTCACAACCCACTTTCCAAAGACAGACAAACTTGGAGACAATAGAAAAAAGGACTTTTTCCCATTTTGTACTCCTACCAACTTTAGTATGCTCCCAACGCCAACTCATTTATTTTACAGACTTCTTTTTAACTTTAGAAGTAATATTATAAAATGTAAATATAACCTCTTCGAGGAATATGGATTTGCCTGAAGATAAAAAATCGTTTCAACTCTAAGGTTGTTTTATCTGTCTCATTAGCAAATCACAATACCATTTCGACTATGAATTGCATATATATTAAACTTCTTAAAAGAGACACTTTTGCATTTCTAAGAACCGTATTTGCGTTTAGATTCTACCAAATGTGGTCATATATGTGGGACAGACATAATCACTACCCATCCATGACCTATACTAGCGATGCTAAAAACCAGGACTTTTCCTTCAAAGAATGGTGCATGTAGTTTTTACGAGAAGTCTCCTTCAGTCTCACTGCTTACAACTTACTTCCATTGTGAACTAGATTGTCGGCACTAATGAATTTAATTTTATTAGAAAGGCATCTTTATTTATAGATTTAGTACAGATGCATAGTATATCGTCAACATATCCATACCATAAAACATGACCATACCATTTGAAATCGCCCTTCTTAGATGCCCTGATCCATAGCCTACCTAAAGGGTTACGCTTTAGTATATATAGCAAGCCTACAAATGCACTTGCATATGTTCACTTTTATTCTTTCTGTCAAAAAAATATTAAACTTTATGTTCTCAGAAAATTGCTTTGAGAGTGTTAAGAGTGTGTTCCCTGGAATTCCTTAATGATAAGATTAATGACATTAGGTCATTTGCCCTATCATTAAAATACCTCTCCTCTTATATCGGCTTAGCTTTGAAGGGTCCTGAAAAAACCTTCTCTAATATTTCAACAAAAAACAATAACGAAACAAAGAGCACTCTACTCAAATAAACTAATCTAGTATACGAATACATATATACCTACGGTGACCGTGAAAACCGAAACCATTTTTATATTGGTGTAACATACCACTACCATCGTATCAAAGAGACTTACAAGATAAGTGGTGCTCCCAAGAAACACATGGAGCAAATACACTAGATGAATTAAGAAGAGAAATGATTGTAGCTAGTATCAAAATAATTAAGAAAGAAAGATCATCAGAAATTTAAAATTATTGAAGCTGTACGCGTACAAAAAATGACACCACATATCAATATTCAGTTAAATACCAGCCATGAGATTTAGAAGTTATTTGGAACACAAGGCCAAATAGAACCGGGTCTTAGGTCACTCAGTCACTCACCCCCAGCTTTTAACAAACTTAATCTTCTAATTGACTCTACTTGCCTGTATAAAAGAAAAATATTTGAAATTATTCTAAAATTCCCAAAGATCGTTTTAAGAAAGAGTTAAAACATGATGACTGTAGGAAGTATGTTATCTAATTTAGCTGGAATAACGAAATCATTATTCAAGAAAACAGAAAAAAATATCAAGAAGCAAGTTTCCGCAAATGCAAGTCGTTGCTAGTGCAGATGTTAGAAAGTGCCAGCTATCCCCTGCTCAGCCAACCCTCTGCTGTTCCGTCAGTAGGTATAGAGTATAGAGATTGCACAGTCCTCCTCTGCTATAAGGACATTGGTAGAAAACATGACCCTCACTTTGCAATGAACTCCTGATTTTCTTTCTATTTCTGTTTTTTTATGGTGATTGGGTCTTGGTTTTTCTATTGTTTACTGCGGATATTAATTTTACATCTCATGAAACTCTTATTGGTCTTCTTGACAAAGTAGCCTTTGTCTTCATGTCAATGACATGAACTGAACAAATGATAGACATGACATGACCCTATCTCTTCTCTCCTGATTACAGTTAAATGGAAAATTAGAGACGGTGTGTTTTTCTAGTTACTGAGCACCTACAGTTTACTGAGAAACAAATATATTATATATATATATATATATATATATATATATATATATATATAGGTGTGTTATCTAATCGGGATTCGGTCAAATTTTCTAGGTTCAAAAATCAAACTCTCATTGCTGACGTTTCGGTTTTATTTTAAAACCTTTTTCATAGGCAGAAGTCAGAATTTTTTAAACTAAGAATATGAATTTTACATTATTTAAAGGAATAACAATTTTAACCGGACAAAACCTTCGACTAGACAGTCTAGTCTACAACAATCATGTTGTAGCCCTGAAGATGACATAAATATATGTCGAAACGTCGGCAAAAGGACTAGTTTCAAATCATTGGACCTCAACCCTCAAAAAAAATTACATCATATATATATATATATATATATATTCTGTAAAATAAATAGAAGCCTTTGTATTATAGATAAGGTGTTGAATGGAAGATGGATTTCGGAGGGTGGCTTAGTAGTGTGGAATGGGCACTCCATCAGTCAAAGGGTGTCTGCGAGATGATTTCGATTGGACTTGACAGGTCTTTCTTGGAATGACATCGTGTCATTGGTGGTCGATTAGACCACGATTCGAACAGATATGTTGAAAGCTGTTTATTTCAGGTCTTTCTTCTCAAATGTCCTGCTTATAGATTTTTTAATTAAAATATTATCAATCTGGTAGCGGTAGTAATTAAATTTAACTCTACTCTATTTTTATTCCTTTTTATTTTTAATCATTATAAATGATTAAGAATGTGCATAGCTTACTTTATGAAACTTTGAAAGAGTTTCATTTCTTATTTACAAAATTAAGTATTCAAAATCAGAAATTATTGTTTATTTTGTTCTTTAGATTTATCTAACTAAAAAGTTATGCATAAACAAAATAAAAAAATATTATGTGTAAGAGGACTAGTAATCAAAAGACTTTTAAAATAATATTATACTACAGACAGAAGCTAAATTAGAAATTGAAGTAAAAACAATTGAATTCTCAAAAAAAAAAGATGGCATTGGAAATGCAATAAGTATTAGATTAGTGGAGCGCATTCCAGTCATATGATGCTTTTTACATTTTGCTCGTCATTGCTTAAATATTTTCCAGCTTGTTTTCCAGTTTCAAAGAAAAATTAGAAACTTTTATAGTTTTGTTTTTCTTGTTATTTGTGCTAGAAGTGTAAGTAAGAAAAGGTAAATTGAAGATATTATATTAATTATATCTAAATATGTTGAAGAGATGTATCTAAAGAGTTTTTACATATATTCCCATTATATTAATGTACCCACAAGAGATGGTAAAGAAACACTGAGAGAAAATATATTGTTCTAAATCATCAACTGACAGTCAGAGCAGTTAAATTAAATAAATTAAAATTAAATAAATATTTGTAAGACCTTTATTTCTTACTTTTTTTTCTTTTCCAACTTCAATTTCATAGAATCTACAATTGGAAAGTTTAAATAAAAACTAAAAATAAAAGATAAGTAAAAGTTTAAAATTTGAAATTCAAATGTATGTAATTTTCAATACAGTTTTTTGAGTTTGGAATTAACATGAAGTGAGAGAATCAATAGAAAGGAAATATCTTTATATCTGTGTTTTTCTTTTCTCTTTTGAAATCTCATTTATGTTGTGGCAAATTTGTATAGCTTATGTTAAAAGTGAAATAATTCTTAATTATCATGAGAGTACATTTTGTATAGTAATAACATTACTTTATATATGAAGAGGTAAAATAATCAACTAAAAAAATATTTATTTTTAAAAAGATTGTTTACATGGGTCTCATTTAAAGAAAATAATTAAAATGGTGTTAATTTATTTATAATTAAAAACTAATGCATTCATTACATGCTTTAATGTGAATTATTTACAAGGCAAATGAAAAGGATATTATGTTGAAAGAAAAAAAAACCTACCTCAAAAGCTCAAAAAAGCCATTCAAAATATTTACAAGGGCTTTAACATTCGTATCTTTAATGACAGTTTTTTAGACTGTTCGATTGAAGTGTAAAACAAACACAACTTCTAAAAAGAAGTTTAATGTATTTCATCCTTCTGCTCTAAGTAAATAGCTAAACATTTATTATGTTACAAATATTGCAGTTTTCTGTGATATTTTATTCTTTTTGAAAAGGATTTCTCTAGTATATCACCACAATCATTCTATCTGTAGGCAATTTAAATTAAACTGCGCAATTGTGATGTACATTTGAACTAACTTAATTATTGTTCATGAATGATCAAAGTAGAAAACGTAACTAAACAAAAGAATTGGTCTCTTTAAAGGATTAGATTTTGCTAAAATTTAGAGTAAGTTTTTCCTGTTGTTATAAGTGAAATAACCAACACTTGAATATTATTTTTCTACTTAGTTGATACATTATGATTACATATCTATAACAAATGATTAAGGTTGATAGCCAATATTTATTAGAGTGATATTATAATAAGTAATTATTTTTTAATGATACTTCTTTGTTCCTAATCATTCCATCGCAGTTATTTGTGAATTCTTCCAGACAAGCTTATTATTGTAATTATTATTCATATATTCATTATATACATACATATATGTTATATGTATATAAAACATAAGATGAGATACGAATTATGCATGATGAGAAAATAATAAAAAACGTCAAGCAATTACTAGAAATAAAGAAACAATAATGGTAATATAAACAGAACAGGTTAAGGAATATATAAAATTGATATGATTTAGAACACAAGATTCAGACAATTACAAAAAATGAATACGTAGAAACAGCACACTCCAATATTTCTATTTCTTCGTTGTGAGGAGAAAGGAAAGAAGAAGAAGCGGAGGCAGGCAAACAGCAACTATCCAGGCTGCGCGTACTGTTTATTGATGCGCAGTATTGCCAGCTCATAAAAGTGAATAATTATTTTACGTCTATAATTTTAAATTTTACATTTTATATACCAATTTTATTTGAATTCTATTACATTTGAAATGTAGGATAATAACGTTTGAATATTTTCCTTCACAACAAACTTTCTTTCTCTGCCTTTTAATTTTGAATTGTTTGTAGCTCACACATTTTGTGAGTTTGAGATCTTGAGTTTTGGATTTCTAATGGCCATGGCATTGATTTTGTAGTATCAGAACTTTTGGATGAACTTGAGTATTTTATTGGATCAAGACAAGAGCGAAAGTGATAAGAGAGTATGGTGTGCATATTTTGATAAAAAAAAAACATAAAAAAAAGTGCTTTGGAGAGCTCAAAACGTGCAAATCTGCCAAAAAATTCTAATCAAAGTTTTTAATAGCGCTATATTTACTTATAATAATGTAAAAACAGGTTATTTTATATATATAAAAAAAGAAAAACTGTAAAACAATTTTTTTATAAAGTTACTGATAAATAATATTTCAAGTAAAATACAAAAAAAAAATTGCTTCACTTGTTCTTAAATGATTACTGAATGATGGTTAAGTGGTAAATTGATTAATCTGATAATTAAAGAATGAAAGTTTAACTGAGTAGTAAAATAATATAATCACCAATATATATATACTTCTCATGTTGCTGTCCTAACGCAATAAACTTTATGTAATAGTCAAAGTTTGTAGCTTGTAATGACCACAAGCATGGGAGGCATTGTGTTTGTACTGGTAGTTGATGACCTAAAGGAGAATTCTTCAACTATAATTACATGTCATTTACGAAATTAACTAAAACCACCTAAACAAACTGACTAACCGTTAAGTATGTTTTCTCTGATAAACATTAACCAGTATCATTTTATTTAACAATTGAAGAGCTAAAAAAAAAAGTTTAACGTCTTCTTTTTAAACCTACTTACAAAAAGAGTTAAAAAATATTTATTACAATAAAAAATACTTTTATTATTATAATAAATAATAATATAATATATTATTATTTATTATTATAATAAATAATAATATAATATATTATTATATTATTATTATTTATTTTATTTATTATTTTATTTATATTAAATTATTATTTTATTATAATAATAATTTTTATTACTTTGTTAAACGTTTTTTAAACTTTAGCCTATTTGCATACTTTCAGAAATAAATATTAGGATACCGAAATTGTCGAAATATAAAAGTTAGAAATCATGTAAGTGACTATCTTTTTGTTACTTGCGTATAACCATTCTCAATCTTCCCACCCTTGAGATATCTCTCTTTAGACATATGTTTTTGAGTTCTCTAGCCTTCCCAGCTCGTTGTTACTTCCGTATGACCACTCTCAATCTCTCCACCCTTGAGATATCTCTCTTTAGACATATGTTTTTGAGTTCTCTAGCCTTCTCAGCTCTTTGTTACTTGCGTACTCGTATGACCACTCTCAATCTCCCCACCCTTGAGATATCTCTCTTTAGACATATGTTTTTGAGTTCTCTAGCCTTCCCAGCTCTTTGTTACTTGCTATGACCACTCTCAATCTCCCTACCCTTGAGATATCTCTCTTTAGACATATGTTTTTGAGTTCTCTAGCCTTCTCAGCTCTTTGTTACTTGCGTATGACCACTCTCAATCTTCCCACCCTTGAGATATCTCTCTTTAGACATATGTTTTTGAGTTCTCTAGCCTTCTCAGCTCTTTGTTACTTGCTATGACTACTCTCAATCTCCCCACCCTTCAGATATCTCTCATTAGACATATGTTTTTGAGTTCTCTAGCCTTCCCAACTCTTTGTTATTTGCGTATGACCATTCTCAATCTCCCCACCCTTGAGATATCTCTCTTTAGACATATGTTTTTGAGTTCTCTAGCCTTCTCAGCTCTTTGTTACTTGCGTATAACCATTCTCTTTCTTCCCACCCTTGAGATATCTCTCTTTAGACATATGTTTTTGAGTTCTCTAGCCTTCCCAACTCTTTGTTACTTGCGTATGACCATTCTCAATCTCCCCACCCTTGAGATATCTCTCTTTAGACATATGTTTTTGAGTTCTCTAGCCTTCTCAGCTCTTTGTTACTTTTCTTGCTCTTTAAACCCTTTATAACACTTTACATGTCTCACACACTTCTCGACCTTACACCAGAAGTTTCCTTGTGTCATTATCAGTTTGATTCTCATGAAGACATCATGTTTTGGTTGAATGATCTGTCATTCCCTGATTCGTGAATGACACTGTCGCGTGTTCAATCAAATAACAGTTGCTGTTGAAATCCACAGACTATTTTTCTTTTTAAAATAATTTGTTATGTAATACTTAGTTTTTCTGTTTCAAAATTATACTTCTGCCTATGAAAAAGGTTTTAAATAAAAATAGAAACGTTAGCAATGAGAGTTTAATTTGAACCTGAAGAACTGACCGAGTCCCGATAAACTTTAGATTTGTTTGTATTCCACGGTCGATACTTTTATCTATAATTATATATATCTATATTGCAATATAATAATGTATATATATATAATATTGTTATACATCGCATATTCTTATATAGCAGAGCAAATTCAGCATTCACAATTATTTTTTAACACTGGCTTTTTTTTCTAACCACCCTTCTATAGAGATTTTTTAGTTCCTTAATTTCTTTAAAGCAATTATTGAAAACGTTTGTTAACCCAGTGGCTCCGTGCTTTCCTCTTGACTGGCAGGTTCGGGGTTCAATCTCCACTCTAGCTCTAGAGTCATTCAAGCGGGAGCTGATTAAATGTTGGCACGTAGTCTCTCAGAGAGGACGTTCAGCCGTCGGTCCCGGGCTAGCGAGATGTGAGGCATTAGTTAAAGATCCCTACTCGAAACCCACTTGAGTTAGGCAAAATTTAAGACCTTCACTATAGAATCAATCTTTCGTGTATGACATCACAAAGGGTCATTATTCGGCCTACGTGTGTTCTCTTCTGCCTATAACTGCAACCTAACATATCCTATGGATTTACATTTATAACATTGTCACTGAACATACTGCTCTTTGTCTGTAATAACACTGACTATAAATGTTGATTTAATGACTATAAACTTTGGTTTTAGAAATATTCTGCGAAAAGTTACATATGTTGTAGAATAGCATACAGACTGACCAACTGGCAAAACATATGACCGTCAGGTAATCTCAGAAAATGAACTCTCATAAAAAAAATTGCCATATTTAGACCTAAACGCATTACGTTTATACTTCTTTAAATAAGCAAGTAAATAAAATTGATTTATGTATAGGAGAAGAAAAAAATATTATATCATATTCAAGGGAATAACTTAAAGAGTAAACATACGCACCCGTTATGAAAGGTGTATGCTAAAATAGTTGAAAATAATTCTATCACAACGAAAATCATGAATGAATAGTTCAAACAAATACCTTATTCCATTAAAAGCTTAAAGCATAAAATAGGTTTTAAATTAATAATGTTAATTCAGTATCTTTTTTTTCCTGGGTTTAAGAAAATTTTAAGAATATGAAATAAATTTCACCTTTATTATTATAATAATTTATAACTTATTTGAATAAATATTCAAATTAGCTATCCTTATTCCATTAGTTAATTAAAATTCCTCTTAATGGAGTTTACAAAAGTGAAAACAGGTGTCGTTGACTGGTTTAATCTCGTTTACTAAAAGCTTAGAGAAACAAACTAGCAATTATTTTAGAGATTTCATCTCCAAAATATTCTATTCCATATTTCGTCGAGACATATTGTAAAAAAAAAAAAAGGACGTAAGACTTATTTTAGAACTCTTGAAGCAGAAGTGACCCTACAATGGGTACCAATGATGAAACAATTTATATTACCCGTCTCATATAAATAGAGCAACCATCTTAAAAACAAAATGAATTAACATAATTCCTGGAACACCTTTTAAAAATAAATATTTGACCTTAATAGAGAAAAAATTATATGCGATCAATTTAATATAAGTTAAAATGTATAATTTTTGAGATTTAAAATGAATTAATTCAACGTAGAAGGATCATTTACACAGCTATTATTAGATATTTAAGTTGCTGTTTGCCACCCAAACTGAAAGCTTTTTTTTATATTTCTTCTTCTTCGGATAATACCGGGACTTCCTGTTGATATCATTATATATATATATCACTCAAAATTCGAAAAAACGATCCAAACGGACGCAAATCAGCTCAAAAACGAAGAAAAGAAACACACAGAGAAAGAGACGCACTTACAAACTCAAATTGTTGGATGATCCGTCTTCAGGAGAAAATAGAATGGGCGACCAAGCACGCCGGAATTAACGGCAGGAAACCGTCCCGCCAACCGACCGGTTGCTAAAATCATTAATATATTTAGCACTATTATTAAAAAAAAATAGGTCTAATGTTTACTATTGTGTTCAAATGTGAACTATAGATTATCATGTTTAGAAACTAGACCATAAATCTCAAAACAAGTACAGACAGACACACACACACACACACACACACACACACACACACACACACACACACACACACACACACACACACACACACACACACACACACACACACACACACACACACACACACACATTTATATATATATATATATATGCTAAGGAAAATAGCCAGGAGGCTTGAATCAGTAAATACAAAGGCCATTAATGCAGAAACTGAGATCATTTTTAAATATATTATATATATAACATACAAATATTTGGAAGCGCTTCTGTAGTTTCTTTAACAAAGCTGTGGAATGGACAAGTTATGTTTCTGCTCGATAATTTTAAGTGATACCTCAATTATCATCAGGACAGCATTTAACTCATATGTATTATGAATACATAATCCACTTAATTATGTAAACTGTACTAACAACAAAACAAACTATCAGATCCATTGCTGTACAGTTTAATGTTGGTGCTACTAAAGTGGTTTTAATGGTAAAAGGGGTATGATTAGGTATATATAAATAATAGCACAACAACCATCCTATCCTATTAAGACTTCATCTTCATTTGGTTAGTTTAATTTATTTTTTTTTTTACTTTCTGGAAATTTAGAAATGTTACTTTCTTCAATAGGCTTTAATAAGTATGCTTTGGTTTTTAGATAGTTAATGCAAATAAGTTGATATAATCGTCAAAGTGGCACTATTTAAACAAACTGATTAATTTAAACTCCTTTAGGTTTAATTAAATGAATGTAAATAAACTGTAATTATTGATTGGATCAAATGCCTGTTCCTAGAAATTCTCTGACAGTTAAGCCCAGTTTTAATGACCAGAGAAGAGCCTTGGCTTTGAAGTGTTCAAAATCTACTTAGAATCAAATTTATACACGTTCAAACAGACTTTTTAGTCGAGTAAATAATAATAAATTACGTTTTACATAAAAATATAAAACGAAATTCGTTAATATTGACTACTGATAAACAATAATTTGAATACCCATAAAAAATTATTTAATTTAATCTCATCTGTTTTAATAACTATAATTAATTTTGTATTGAAAATAAAACTTTTCCATCTTAAACTCAATTAATTGTAGACATACTATAGCAGAAAAATTATCCATCAATGATAAATCTTCAGTGATAACTGTTAAGTGGCATAACAGTTTATAAGTTTAATATATTGATTATTACTTCAAGTATATGCTCAAGTATATTATTTACGTTGTTAAAACTAAGTTTATCTATTTTTTTTTGCAAACGTGTCATGAAGGATGTATGACTAAATACTTGTTATTCTAATAGATTCGTTAATATCTTGAAACATTTCAGAGAAATAGTTAATTTGTTAGCTGGAGAGTAGTAATTTGAAAAAAGGTAATGAAATTAGAGTTAAAAGCAAAGAAAATAAAACAGAAAAAAAAGAAATCAAATAATGTGATTCAAACTTAATGAGATAAGGGAAGAAGAATTGAGAAATTACTGAAGGGGGCTTTTAGAATACGTTTTTACTCAGCAGTCTCTCTCAAGAAAGATAGTTTTCAAAATTAAATCTCTCCAAGAATAATACATTTATTCTACTGTTAACAGTCATCTAAACTTAAATAGAATTACAAGTTTTATCAGATTAGTATGATTACTTCCAACACAAAAAACCGTTCATTTTACACTTCTTCTTAACTTTAAAACTATTCCTAGTACTTATCATTTCCTCCTTAATTTTGACATAAATGACACTCTGAATAATTCACTAAATATGTATGATATTTACGTGATGAATACGTATATGATGACTTCAAAAATTTTAATAGTAAAATAATGAGAAACAACTATTTAAATAATCGTTCGAAGTTGTACAATCTATTGTCAAGTAAAGTTCCTAGTCCGATTGAAATCTCATTTGTGAGGTAATTATAAGAGACAAGAATGGTAAAAAGAACTCAATTCGATATAAAATGTTATACTGGAGTTCAAGCTTACATATTGTACATAAATAAAAAGAAAATGTTTTATCCGTTTGAATTATTGGTGTAAAATTTATAATTTTTTTTATGCATTTAAATAAATTTCTAATTTATTTATTAGATTAAATACCCAGTATTTACTTTTTCGACTTCTCAGAAAAAGTAGTCGATGATCTCAATGAACTAATTCTTGTTGACAAACTACCAATGATATAGAATAAAACATATTCTATTCCAAGGTTACAGAATGAAGCACTATGATATATGTTGAATTATTTTCTTTTTTGTGAAAAATATTTTGCATAAAACTAACTTTATTACCATTTAATTAAAACAGTTATTACGTAAGTTTATATATCACATGCTTATGAATTAATCAAGTACATACTAAAGTTTAGTAACTTTAGTAACTTTAATGCTAGTGTGCATTATAGATTGATACAATTAGCAGAAAGCTATTACTTTGGTGAAGGAGTATCGCATAGAAAATTGAACTTATTCGGTGTTTATTGAATGAAATACAAACTGGAAATTCTGGTTAGTAATGGCATAAAATATATTAAACTTATTTGTTTCTCAAAATCTTGAGTAGTTAAATTCAAATGAATATATTACCACAGATTTTGGTATATAAAATATGCTAGTCAATTTTAAATAACTTATTCAATTGTATTGAGCATTATTATCAATTTATTTTAGTTGTTGGGAACATATTTTGTCACATTTTGAATATTTGTGTGATATACGTGTATAATGATTTCTATATTTCAAATCAGGAACATATAAACAACTTTATGAAGTTTTAAAATTGGACTAAAATGTGTTGGTTTAATACTCAGGAAATGAACACATAATCAGGAAGACATACTATTATGGAACTTTGGTTAAAGGGATGGAGAGTATGTGTTCACAAACAGTGGAGTGTTTGGTGATACACACTCTCAGACTCCTTAATCTACAACCAAAAAATATTTAAAAGAGACCTTTCACAAATATGTTATTTCAGTTTATTTTCAAAGGAATAAAAAAGACTTTTCAATGTCAACGATCAACAAATCACCAATTTATAAGGCAATAACATACGTATATATATACAAGGTAGCAGCAAAACGCAAGTATCCATAGTCTACAATCTTTTCAATCAAAAATTGTTTAAATAATTTTTCATTTGTTGTTCTACATGCTATATCAATATTATATGTAACTTTAATATTCCAATAATTCATAAAGAGCAATATTTTTTCGCTATTAATCTTTTCTCTGAATAATAACAAATCTTTTTTTTATTGTTATAAAAAGTTTTCTCTCAATGCAAGCCCGTTGGCTTAAAATATTTCCTCTCTTAATATAGCAGAAAATCCACACGATGGCAGAAAAGGATCTAGATAAGAGACTTACTGCGGTGCCTTTACTGTTATATTTTTAATGTCTTCTTTATCTTACCTTATACAATAAAAGATAATTTATTCTTTCTTCAAATTTGTATATTCTGCTTGTAATATAAATTATGTTTTTTTTTATAATAATATGCTATTATAGTTAATTTTCCAGTGAGAATTATTGTAGAAGAGTTTGAAAGGTTGAAAACGTAAATAACATAAAGGCTACTAAAGAAAAGATATTTATATTTTGCATACGTTTTTAATGAGTATTTTGCCTATTATTAGTAGGAAATGTAATAATTATGTAAGATTTAGATTATGCAATAAGTATGCAGTGTTTAGAATTATGTAATGTAATAATAATGTAACTCTGCTCCCTATCTTATCAACAGTGTATATACATCATAAAAAATTTGGCAATGAGTATATATTCATTTTGAAGTAATAAGTTCACCAATTTTAGAAATATGACTCCATTTGAATTTAATTAAAGATATACAGAAACTATGGGATACCTACATACAAACTACTCTTTTACTGGAGAATGTATAGAGCAGTGTTTCGCAAACTTTTTCGAGTGACCGCCCCCTTGGGTCCATAAACCTATAACACAACACACTTGAATAATCAGATTCCTAGACTAAATAACCATATGAGTGACATTTTAATAATTAAATTAAAATAATTACTAATCGAATATTTATTTAGAATCCAATAGATGTATTGTTTTATAGCATATTTATGCAAAAGAATTAATACACAATAAAAAAAACTTAGGTGAGAATATACTTTTAACATAAAAATGAATTATCAAAACAAACAATTTTAAGAAACTGTTTCCTAGAAGTTTATATGTCGTGTTTTCACTTAAATTTAGAATTTATATTGCATGAACAATTTCAATTTATGGAAATAGAATCCCCGCTCTTTTTTGCATTACCGCCCCCCGATATCAAATCACCGCCCCCAGGGGGGCGGTACCGCCCACTTTGGGAAACACTGGTATAGAGCATTTCCTTACAAATGAAACTTTTGTTAATTGTAATCCAAAGTTTTTAAGCAAATGTGTTTTTTTTTTGGTATTTGGCACTAGGATTTTTGGTATTCAACTTCTTGGATGCTAAGTGCCAACTTAATACATCAGCACTGTAAACGCATCATCTAATTTAAACCTTGATAAAACAGTAAAGTCAAGCCAACTGACTTTACACGTAGAACTAAAGTGATTTGAATATTTCAATAAACATTAGTTGAAGGAAATAATTTTGTTAATTCAGCTGACTATATGATCAGTAATTTCATTTTTTCGTTACAGATTCAAGTAGTACAACAAAATAAGTTGAAACTGACCCATGGGAATGTACATTTTGACTGAATACCTATTTACGTATGAGCACAAGAGCTGACAGTAAATTCGTAAATTTTGATACAATATATTAATCCTGAGTGTCAAATTCATAAAAAATATATTTTTTAACAAAATATTTCATTAAATTTTAAATATTTGAGATATTATTTGAGAAATATTATTCATATACATTGTATTATGTTAACAGTGGTTAACGTTGAAGGGTTGTTTCACCTGAAACGAAACATTAGAAAATAATGCAATTGAATAAAACAGAAAAACTGAATACACACCAATTTTGAAATTATGGTGCAAAAAGAGAATAATTTAATTTTTAAGAAATAACTTTTACGAAACTTTTCTCTGAAATTATGTTAGCTACAGCTCAAAGAGCTGCGAGACATACATCTAAAGTTCAGCCGTAAAAAGACGACCTGATGAAATTAAATTAAACTGATAATTATAAAAAATGATACAGATGTATATAATTATTTCAAAATAATTAAAGAAACAGCAGAAAGGTTTGAGAAGTTACACTAGATTATTGACTCTCAAAAACATTAAATAAGCACACTTTTTTGGGCAAGGTGGTTAACGACTTATCAATACGAAAATTGTGTTCTTGTATTCCCACGAGAATCATAATTATGCGTTCCTCATTTCTTAAGAAGTTTGTAGATTTAATACTGAAATCTCCAGCTTTCTCTAAAATTAAGTCAGCTGGAATTATAATTGTACAGAAAGAAAAGAAATTCTCAAAGATTTGAGAATACAAAAGTCGCTTTTTACCAACATATTTTTTCTCAATATACATTTACAGCAAAGTGTAGAGTACAGCACGTGAGAAAAAATAACATTCGCTCAGAGTAAATTAGATTTTTATGATTTTTGAATAAGGGAACGAAAAGTGAGTTTTCAAAAAACTCTAGCATGCCATAAAATTTTCAGTATAATAATTTGATAAAAGACTAAAAATGTAGAACATTATTCAGAATTAAAAAAAAATTCTTTTAATAATAATAAATGAAATTAACCTACATCTTAAATTAAAAATTATCTTAAAACGACATTTTTTCTTACATATTTTTGACATTTCAGACAAAAAATTTGTAGTGCTTTGATATACTTAAAATATTTTTAATTTCTAAATGGGAAAATTTGTCTTAAGTATTAAATGTAGAAGGAGGTCAGATACACTATGTAAGAAATCCACTGGCTATTGGAGCAAAAGCCATGCTTTCTTGTAGGAAATTTTTAATTTACTTTTTATAATGTTATTACTGCTGTAGTTATACTAATGATTGTATAACTGTTAATTGTGTGACATACAAAAAAAGTGGATCAATCACTATCTGCACTACTACAGTAATGAAAGACTAATAAACATCTCCCTTTTAGACGATTATATTATGCTTAAATGAGACATTATATATTATATACCCAAGAAGTTTGATATTAAGTTTACTTATAGTAAAGTTGAGTGTAGGCCAATCCAGATTTTTTTTTTTTGTGGAAAACAGTTAAAGGAACCAAACTGATTTTTAACCAAGATTTTCCTATTACAAAATTAATGAGAATAATACATGTAAAGTCATCAATAACACTTATTTTCTTGTTTGTTGAGTCATTAACTTCTTGCAATATTATTATTAATTGTTTTAAATTGTTTAATATTATCATTTCACTGATGTATATGAACTTTAGTAAAGAAAATATAAAAACAAATATCGACATAAAATAAAATAAATATTCTTTTTTCAAATATACAATAGGAAATCTAGGTTTCGGTGAATGAGACCTCTCATTAATATTTAAACATTTATGTAAAATTTTTGTTGATTTCCTTATTGTATTATACTTAAATGGAACATTAGATGTTATATACCCAAGAAGATGATATTATGTTTACTTATAGTAAAGTAAGGTTGTAGGTCACTGCAGATTTTTTTTAATTTGCGTTGATTTGGTTATTTTTTTAATATTTAATAAAGTTTTTTATTATTTGACTTGCTTTGTCTTCTTAGTCGGTAAAACAAAATTTGATTCCTATTGAACTAGATATTGTGACGTAATTTCAAAATAGCATTCTTTTCTGTCTCAAAAAGGACGAGAAACAATAATTTTTATTTTGGCATAAATTACCATAAAACACATTTGTTATGGTTCAGCATTGACAATAACTATGCAGTTCATTTCATGATAATGAATAATTTATATTAAAAAGTCCGTTATTTTATATCAAAATTGTAGGAATCATTCTCACCCACATAATCTCAGTAATATTCAAAACAGCATCAGAAATGATTTTAAAGCACATCAAGACATTTAAATCGATCAAAATTTCAAAATCAGCTTTTTCATTAACACTAAATTATAACTATTTCATTTTAGGCAACGTAAAATATTGTTGCCTAAACATATTGCTAAATAATTTCATCACATATTTTTTGAGATTATTCAAAAAAAAATATTATATTTTAAGTTTAAATTATAAGTATTGTTATCAATTTTTAAACAAAATAAATTGTTCTAAACAATTACTGTTAAAATATCTAGGAATATCGTTTGACTTCTTAATGGAGCAAAAAGCAGTCAGAGTGGGGTTGGCCCGCACTGTTCTAGGACAACGTGAGTGAACTTTTGGACTCTACATCTTTGCATGTCTCAACCAGTTCGCGACTCATCTTTGCTATAGAAACATGCCGGAGAATGCACTACGGCATTATTACTATGACTAAGGTAATATTACAATTTCTCTTTGTTCATAGATAATTTCATTTGATATTTTATGTCAACACTAGTCTTCGTGTTGTATATAGTTAAAATTTATGATGTTATGTCTTATGGAAAAGAATTAAAAGTTAAATTGGAGTTAATTTCCTTCTTTACTTCTATTAGTTACTTCTTTTTGATTCATTGATATCAAAAAAACTTCAAATAAGTGTTATTATCATAGAATTCAATTTAAAAATAAATAAATATGATTTAAATTATAATTAAAAAAAATATTTAATTAAAACCATAATTTTTAATCAATTTAATTAATAATTAAATTAATAATGATTAAGGTTTCAAATATTTTAGATAAAACATAATGAAATATATTGTTTGGGATAAACTAATTGACCAGCTTGTTATGTAGGGGTAAACAAGAACTGTGACCCCTTTAGCTATACAAAAAGAAGGAAATAATGGGGTAATTTTATGTTTCATCTCTGGAAAATTACTGAGAGAGAGCTCTTGATTATTTATATGAACATTTTATCTATTTGTTAGTTTGGTATGATTAATATAAATATTTACTTGTACAATAGTATTCTGTAGTATGCTTCACACAGGAAAAGTATGTCCTGTAATAGTATATTTTAGTATTAGAGACAAACAATAAAGTTTATTACCTCAGCACTGCACTGTGTCTAGGAAGATCTTAGACTAGCTAACAAAAAAAAGAGAGGGAAATATGTAAGTTATACTAAACTTTAAGCATTGTATTTCACTTTAAAGCACATTGTATTACTTTTATAGCAAAGTTTAGTAATGTGATTCCAGAGTAGGGATAGAAGTTCTAACCTGTGTCTGCATGGAGTTAACAAAAATAGATCAATATGGGCAGAAATGATTGACTTAAATTCGTGGAAGTATACATATTTAATCTGTTTTAGATGTTAATCAATTTAATTTTAATAAAAAAGAAATTGAAAGTAAACAGTCTGAAAGTTTTAGGTTTTCTGAACAGAATAGATACTCAATGGTTCTGAAATTATTTTTGCCTTCAATAGTTATGCATAATTTTTTTTATAGTAGTAAATGCTCCATTTGGTGTTGCTTTATCCATGTAAAAAAAAACAGACTTTAGACATTGACAGTAGAAAAAGAGCGACCGGAAGGGTGTCATTTGGTTACTAACCCTGTTGACAGTTCATGTGGGTTTATTTTTCTTTGCTGTTCCACTGTGGAGCGACTGTCACTGTTCAGTACAATTGATTCAATCAACAACAACTGTCACTAACTGTTTTTTTTTCCTAAATCTCGTTTATATGAAACGAAAAAAGAACCTATCACAACGTTAAATTATATCATGTGGCTATTATAGTTCTCCTCTTTCCTTGAACCATAGTGTTACCATTTGTTACCATAGTGATTAACAAAAATATCTATAATACCATTGAAAGAGATGTTGCCAAAAAATTAAATTATTATCATGAAATAGGTCTGTTTGTTAATGGAAAAAACGAGAAAAATCACTTTATCAAATATGCTGATCCGACTTATGCTTTAATTATATTATTTTAACAAATATCTGTGTTTTATATTTATATTATTTTATTGAATATGAATAAATATTTATTCTTATTTAGACTATTTGTTCAAACAAATTAATTGGCAAATAGATTTTTGAATATACAGAAAAGTCATTCTGATGAGAGAGGTAGTATGTAATATACTGATTTGGTAAAACTTAAATGTTACACTATTTACTACATTTAATGCTATATATATATATACCATGATAAACGAAAAACGGTCCGGCAGGACAGATAACAATTACAATAAGCAGTGACACATAAACTGAAACACAACAAAGACTCACTTTTCAAAAGTGAGTCTTTGTTGTGTTTCAGTTTATGTGTCACTGTTAATTAATATATATATATATATATATATATATATTAGTCATTATGAGGTTACATAGTGGAGGAAGGGCACATGTTACATAACTGGACAGGTCCACATACCTTTGTGTGGCACTGATTGATATCTCGAATCTATAATATGTTACAAGAAAGTAATAGTATTTTTGGATTATATCTATACACAACTACGACTGAAAAAAAGTCTACATTATTTTACTTTACCATTGAGTTAGTATTAACATGTGTGTACTGTTGCAGGTACAGACGAAAGGATACCTGTACACAGGTAAGTGGGCATGTTTATGTCTTTATCGCATGTACTCATTGTCATTTTATGTGTTTAGCTTATATGTCATAGTTATTATAATAAATAACGTTGGTCAGGTTGTCATTATGTTGTTTGCTGTAACGTATGTATATATTGATAAGAGTGGAAGGGATTTGGAAATTAAGCAGATAGTCAGCCTTATCAGTGTTCAAAACTCTTATCTTCAGTGTTCTTCTCAGACCGATAGTGATCTATTAGGGTTATAAAACTGCGATTCTCAAAGAGTATCTATAATATTTCTAGGAAGTCAGCATATAGAAAAGTGTTACCATACACAACCTTAGACATTATCTCCTTTTGTCTAAGTAACCTTATCACCTTATAAGATAAGCAACAGCGATTTTCTTATCACTGATTTTACTCAACCCAAAAAACTTTTATACGCATTGAATTTGTTTTAACAATGACGAGATTCTATTTGTCCCCACTCTCTGAGCAAAAACTCAACAGTTGGCAACAACATTATTCCTTAATCAAAAAAGGTGCGATTTAAGCATATTTCAACAGATTGAAGAAGTCATTTCCAATCAAACATATCCCGGTATAGTGAAGAGGACGCTGCTGCAAGTTAGCCTCATATTTCTCTGAACCCAAGAATAAAAAAAAGAAAGGTAATCATAATTCTTTTGCGTATAGCCATTGACTTAATTACTAAATTCCTCCAAGATTTGTATTCAGTATACCTTCAGATATTGTAACTTAATATCTCTCTGATTTCAAATAATTTTACGAGCATTACTTCAAGTCTTCACTCTCTCTCTAACAGAACTATAAAAGTGAAAGTATCTATATAGTCTTTTTATTATAAACCACACTTCTTGATCGGTACAATAATAAAATCTAATGTCACGTAAATATCTATTAAAAATAACCTAATAATTAATGATCTACAAAAAACATGATTATATCGGATTCTACTTAGCTACATGATTAGTAACTGCATGATAAACATGCTAAAATATTGAACATTATTCTTTTTTTAGGTTAAAAACCATATAGTTTCTTTTACAATTTTATATAGTTTGTTCGGGATTTAGAATAACCCCTTTTAGACTGATTATTCTAAATAAAGATATTATATATATTCCTTTTATAATTTTGTTTAAAATAGAAAACACAAAAGAAACTTTATCGTGTAAATAATTTAAATTATTTAGTCACATAATATGTTTTATATACTGAATTGTGTGAGTACATATGCATATTGGTTTTAACGATGAAGTGTTTGACGTTTGTCAAACTTTAACTTAAAGTGAAAGTTAAGATAAACTTACTTGAAATGGTCTGAATTAAATATTTTTCATATTATAACAGTGTTTTGTCGGGAATATCAAATTGAAGTGAAATATTGGTTTTTTTTCACTTAACTTTGGCTTATAATTTATTTCAGCTAAATGATATTGTAATGGTAATACAATATTACCAGTGCTATATATATATATATATATATATATATATATAATTAAAATAAGCAGCAGCTTCTGAATTGACCAATTTCTTGTTGACACTCTCTAGTTTTCTTATCACTTTGTGGTGAGACTCTGGTAGCTTCCAAAGAAGGTTAGCGAAAGACATTAACACGCACAATAAACTTTAGGTGAACCACGAAAACACTTAAATAAACCACTTTTTGAAAAAAACTGTTTTAATTACTGAAATCACTATGACTAAATGAATAATACAAGCTTTCGGCTGTCATTCGCCATCCTCAGGTACAAACTAAAATTAATTAAGGCTAATGAACTGAAGTTAAAATAAATGTCCAAAGTAACGATTTCAACTCTGTGTCTAGTTTTAAGAATTTTGATAATAGTTTCAATTTTGTAAGGGAGACAAGGAGGTGAATGGACCACAGGTAGTTTTTGGCCGACCCTGTCGCCATGCATACCTCCCCCTCCCCTCACTCCTACCTTAGCTTTACTTCCTAAAGTACAGGTGTATTTACAAATACACACAGTGTTTGTGTAGACACCGTTCAAATATTTTATTTTATTTTAACGTCAGTTCATTAGCCTTAATTAATTTTATCTTGTACCTGAAGATGGCGAATGACAGCCAAAAGCTTGTATGTACTGTTCTTTTAGTTATAGTTATTTCAGTGATTAAACCAGTTTTTTCAAAAAGCGTTTTATTTAAGTGTTTTCGTGGTTCACCTCAAGTTTATTGTGCATGTTAATGTTTTTCGCTAACCTTCTTTGGAAGCTACCAGAGTCTCACCACAAAGTGATAAGAAAACTAGAGAGTATCAACAAGAAATTGGTCAATGCAGAAGCTGCTGCTTATTTTAATAACATATGCTTAAGGGAAGACCTGCTGCCATCGTACACAAATATATATATATATATATATATATATAATATACACTTTTTCGTTGGAAATACGATCCAAAACGGACAAATATAGTTCAATATAGACAAAGAAACATAGAGAAATCAAAAGAACACACTTACAGTCTCCAATTTTCGGTTTGAACCGTCTTCAGGAGAGATAAGAGAGGGAAACCAAGCGCACTGGTTCAGAGACGATTGGAGACGGTCTCCAACCGTCTCTGAACCAGTGCGCTTGGTTTCCCTCTCTTATCTCTTCTGCAGACGGTTCAAACCGAAAATTAGAGACTGTAAGTGTGTTCTTTTGATTTCTCTATGTTTCTTTGTCTATATTGAACTATATATATATATCTCTGGAAGATATAAAGAAAAATAACATGATGAATATAAACATGCCATTTTATGCATACACATGATAATGAAATAATATTTCATGTTTATTATCAAGCCTTATAGCCATGTTAACTATACCAGTTATTTTAAGTCAACATTGGTTTAAGTATTTCACAAAACATGACTGAGTGCAGTTTTCCTCTATGTTCAGCCTGAATGATGGTATGATTTTAGAATCCATAACAGTGCTTGTAGACATAAAACCAATATTCTTGAAATGTGTTATTGTTAATGGCAATGTATAATTCCCTTTTGTTTGCTAACTCACGTCAATTACTTAACTTTATAATGGACAAATATAAAGTTTGATGACAACTCCAAATTTCAAATCATATTAAAGTACTAATTTATTGTCACATTATTTAATAAAACTGAATAACACTAACTGATTTATAACGCTATCGTTGATATGATTAAAAGATCTACGTGATGAGTTATTCTAATGAAAGAATTGAGATTTTGAAAAATATCATTGGGAGAGTAGGGAACAAAGCGACAAAGGTTATCTGAATGGCTGCCAATTTCCTCTGGTGTCGTTCAGGAGTGATAAACAGTCCTAGCCCTACATATCCGTCTACGCCTTTCCAAACAACCAAACTTCATCACACTCTTATCAACTTTAACCAATTTTAATTTGATTATTAACTGAGGTAACAATCAATAAAGTTAACCACTGAGGGTTAACAGATTTTTATTTAATTTCAGAAACCCTTATGGATAACTTTTATACCAAATGTCCATTGAGAAGTTCTGTAGACTATTTCGCTAATTTATAAATATTAATGGTGCATACAAACAAATGTATCATTATTATATCATTTGTCTTACTTCCTGAAGGGTTATTGCAGGCATCTGACCGGTTTCCTACTTTCTGCATTTTCAAGTAGGACCGAAAAAAAGAATTGTAATTGGCAAATAACATATTCACTGTATTCACTCTTTAATATATATTTAGATCCTATTATCCTTTCACTATGATTACTTTCATATAAAAGTTCATTTCGTACAAAATCGATTGGACGTCTACAAGAATGATTCACAAGTAAAAACTGATCGTACATTATAATATTTTATAACTTTTCTGGTGCTAATAATATGTATATATAGCTGAATTTGTAAGAATACATATCTATAAAGGTCTAGTTTTTGTAATGTTAGATTAGGTTGTAGTAGCAGTCTCACAAGAGAACACACATAGTTCAGATGTTGACTAATTGTGATACCATAAAAAAAAATGGATTCTACATTAGGAATTTTATCCAAGCTCTTGTGTATTCTAAGTAGAGATCTTTAACTACCTGATATCGTACAGGCTCGGAACCGATGGTTTAATGCCATCTCCAACGGACTATGTGGTCAGATTTATTTACCTCTCACTTGAATAAATACAGGGACAGAGTGGATATTGAAACACGGAACCAGTTCAGAGGTGAGCACGTTGCCACTGAGCTAACCTGACCCCCTCCCACCACCACAATTTTATAAAGAAATATGACAACAAGTAATGTACAGACACAATCCAGTTTTCTTATAGTGAGTTTGAATTTCATTGCCCTACAAAAAAAATCATTGTGCCTAAGATGTTTTAACAGTTTTTAACCTAATTTAAGGGCGCTGATTCCAGAAATACTGTTGTGTTTTCTATATCAGGTCTAGTTTTTTTGCTGTAGGTTAACTTTCTCTGTAGGAAAGCGATAGCTACAATGAAGACAAGCAAATCGAAGAAACAATATTTACATTTAACTGTAAGATACATACTCATTATTTACACCAAAAGTTGTGTGCTATATAATCATATAAAATATATTATGATATAAATCTAAATAATATAATTTTAGTATAATTGGACATTCAATGCTAAATTGTTTGTAATATATGTCCTCCAATATCCTTTTCATTTAATTAATTAACGAATTTGAAATCTTTTATCATGTTTAAATTGATATACAATATGACATTCATTATTATTCAACATGGTTGATTTAGATAAACCATAGTACATTAATTGGTTTCTTAAAGTGAAATTTTTAATGCTAGCCAAATGTATAGTTCTATGAAGCCGATTAAGTAACCAGTTACTATTAAAATGTTCAATAATACTGACAGAAGCCGAGAGTAGTGACTGTACTTATGGGTTTAATGGCTCTTATGGCCCTGTTTTAAAGCTGCAATAACGAAGTCTGCATAGATGATGCGCTTAATTGACTTTGCCAGATCTAAATCATATCCTAAAAAAGAACACTAAATCACAATACGAAGTGAGTAGTTTAAACAGCAGTTTACTTTATGAAGAATGTAACCAGTCATATGACTCGAAAAATTACTCATAATCATAGTTTAATTAAACGACCGATTATTAATGAAATAGCACAGGACAAAAATCTGGTAACAGAAATTGACAAACGGTTGCATTCTCATGTTCTAGTCTGAGACAACAATGGAAGATATAAAACATTGAACTATTAGCTAACACAAACCAAATAACCGTAAACTACGGATAGCAAGGCAGAGGTTTATTGCAAATACTTTTGTTCTATTTTGATGAGTGAATTTCTTTGATTGATTGTTGTTATGATCAAGCTGAAGGAGAGAGAACTAATAATGGTGTATTATCCAACAAACACAGGTTCAATCAAAATACAAAGGGTTTTGATGTACACTAAGGATGTAAAAAGATTTCACATAAACACGTGAAATAACAATCAATGATCAAATCAGAATAAGAAATGGAAAAACAAGACTAAGATCTTTCAACCGTAACAAGCGGTCTTTGTCAGAGTCAAAAACCCAACTAAAACACTAGATGCAGAAAACATCTAGTGAGGGGTTGAGAAGAGTGAGAGGGAAGAGTGGTATTTTAAAAGGGTGAAAGCAGAGGAAAGGACAAATGTCAGAATGGGATGTTTGGAGAAACAAAGGAGTACAGTAAGAAAGTGTAAAAAACTATCCGCTAGCTGTCAACCATCTTAGAAGAGGCTATTGCCCTCGTAACGAAAGTATCAAGTTTGAAGAGTACTTCTTACTGTACTCCTTCGTTTCCTCAAAAATCCCTTTCTGAACATTAGTCCTTTCCTGCGCTTTCACTTTTTTAAAATACCACTCTTCCCTCTCATTCTTCTCAACCCCTCACTAGATGTTTTCTGCATCTAGTGTTTTAGTTGGGTTTTTGACTCTAACGAAGACCGCTTGTTACGGTTGAAAGACCTTAGTCTTGTTTTCCCATTTTATTATTGTTGTTTGATCATTGATTGCTATTTCACGTATTTATGTGAAATCTTTATATATATATATATATATATATATATATATATATATATATATATATATTAATGATCTACAACAATGTGAAATCATATATATATATATATATATATATATATATATATATATATATATAATATAAGATCAATGCAAACAATTCCACGAACACTACATAAACTAAGTTTACAGAATGAGCACGCATAAAAGCACAAAATTTCGGTACTATATTTTGATTGCTTCGTCATCAGGTAAAAAAATATGAATTGTCACTTGTCTTGAGAGGAACTCATATTTCTTTACCCGATGGCGAAGCAATCGAAACATAGTAATGAGTTTTGTGATCTTCTTTATGTGGTTTTTTCTATGAATTTTGTTTAGATATATAGATTAAATAATATACGTTTAATGACGCCCTCTGTTTTTGAAGTTAATGATAGTGATAAGGAAAACTATAGGAACAATAACTGGAATGTTAACAATACAAAGATTATCAACATTTTCTCTCGTAATTTGAGTGTGGATGAAGTTAGTATTTTCTCGAAAGGTCTTAGCTTTGGTCCAGACTTCCTAAAATTAATTATACTGGAATCTAAAAGGATCTCGAAATATTCTTTAGCTTCCAAGAAGTTTATAAATATTAAATATTAGTGTTCAAGAACTTTAACATGCCTTACTTTCCTCCCCTTAGAAGACATACTCGTATTATCTCCAGTTATGTGCTTAACGTATTATCGAGTTATTTGTTATCGATCTTGTACGATGCCAGGTACTCTTTAGAGAATCCTGCTCTAAATACATTTGAGTTAGGCCAAATTTACTACTCTCAATGTAGAATTTATATTATGTGGTGTAACAAATGACCAATATTTGGCCTATGTGTGCACTCGTGAAACCACTATTGCAACTTAACCTAACGTTACCTAATTAATAGTATTTAAAAAACATATTGTACCTATATCATTGTTATAATTATATTTCTAGTGATAGCTTTTTTTCTTTTATCTTCAATTACACTGATACCTCAGTCTACGAAAAATTCAATATACGAAACATACCAGGAAGTTTTTTCTGCACATTTTACAAAATAGAAAAAAATACAGATACAAACAGGATTACAGGAGAAATCTAACTTGAAGTTACTCTCTTGAAATTAACTAAATGTATTCATAGCAAAATCACTACCTTGATCATGGTATTCTACCGAGAGGTAGGAAAGCGATATTTTAGATCTTTTTGCTGTACATTCTGCAATTTATTAAAATTGGAGCTTGTCATGAATATGTAGTTTGGTTATTTTATACTTAGTTTTGTATTGTTACGTATGGTTTGTGAACACTCGTCTTCTTCCTCTTTGTCAGCACGTCTTCTTCTTCTTTGTCAGAACGTCTTCTTCTTCTTTGTCAGCACGTCTTCTTCCTCTTTGTCAGCACGTCTTCTTCCTCTTTGGCTACATTTTCATGACTCGAATATTATAGTTCCACTGATTTGTAAAACCATTCGAATCATTGATTTAAGTAATTTAACATTACATAAATATTAATTAATATTTATTCAAATGATTATGGAATATTAGTGATCATACTATGTTTTTTTTTCAAGTTTTTAAATTAATTAAAATTGATAGGGTTGTCTTAGACGGGCCTGGAATTGACGTGCTGCTGACATGAAAATATACAGAATTACAAGAATAAATTAAGATACAGAATTTTTTCATATCTCAAAAACTCACTGAATAATATATTTTTGCGGTTTAATTCAAATAAATTTCGATTCACCTGAAACAGAACACAAATTCTCTTAAATGAAGTGATGTTAAAAATAGATTATCCTGTAAATTAAAGAAAATGAATTATCTTTATTATTATTAATATTGATTGTTCACCCAATGCAAGTCAGGAATAATAATGTGTATGAAATTCTCTTAATTAATATTTTAATGATAAAAATCAATTAGTGATACACATAATAACGCTGTAGTGAAGTTCAAATATCAATTTTTAAAACAAAGGAATTTAAGATGTTACTATTAACAATTCCCTGTGTATATAAAGTTGCTTATTTAAAAGCATAAAGGAGAACCTGTGTTATGTTTGAGTAAACATGAATAGCTAGCATGAATTAATTAGAAGCGAAACTTTACTAAACAAGTTGTCCTTTCGTTTAATTTCTAAAAACACGTCTACAGAGAGAATCAACAGTGCAAATAAGAACATGTTGATATTAAAGGTATCATTTACACGTAGGTAATAACTGAACATAAACTGGTAGTAAAATAAATCTTTTGGGCTGAATATTGAGCTGGAGTTAGACAGAGAGCATCTCAAGTATTATATTTCACGTCTCTTGTTAAAGTAAGTTACATTAATCAAGTAACATTATCCATGTATTCATTCCTTTCGTAGCAGTCTTTTTGTTCCTGGAAAGGTCTTTTGTGACGAACTAATTTGAATTAATTTTTTATTCACTCAATTGATTAACTTAGCAAGAATATAAAACAGTATTTTCTATTTGAGTAAATATTCTATTTTTGAACTTATATCGTTATAAAACTCGATATGACATGCTTTGTAAGTTTACATCTACCATTTTTCAAACTCAACCAATTTAAAATTAAATAAGAATATCTAATCTATAAATCACATTTCTACAGCTTCTTCAAATCAAATCAAATTGTTATTCAATATTTTATGTATCGTTCATTGCAACATTACACAATAAACACATGAAATTACAATCAACGTCCAAATAAGAATAATAAATAAGAAAAAAAATTATGATCACAAATATCACATTAATTAAAAAAAAAATATATCAGAAATAAATTGTTTAAGACGCAGTGTTATTTAAAGGAATATAATTGGACATATCTGTTATGTGAAAATTGCTCCCAATAAATTAAATAATAATGTGTCTAACAATTGATTAGATTGTTAATGAGGATTCTTTTTAATGAGGAAGGTATATTTACTAATTGTTACCAAAATACAATAACTGCTACAGCGATAAAAATATTTGATCTTTAAGAAAAAATAACAAGCTAGATTCAACACGCAGTAATATACTTTTAATCAAATCATTATATGAAAAGGAAGAGAGCATTATCTTTGAGTTAACAACTTTGAACAGTTGATGACACACCATTAATTATATACCAATTTTCTTATAATTTCACATGAGAGGAATTATTTAAACATAATAAACAGTTATAATAATAATGAAAACGACACCTTACATTACATAACTATATAATCTGAAATAAATAATACTATTGCTTTTTCATTGATTTTTACAATATTAAATTCTTGAGATAGAATAATTTACCTTTTTAGCAAAATATAAATGTATAACAACTAATGCATTTATATTACTTTATATTTTCCATGTGGAACAAATTTTTAATTTTATGTCATATGATGTCTAGTAATAAACCCTAATCGGTTTATCTTGGCTTCATCTCAAATGAATAGAAAACGGATCATTCCGCTCAGGAAAATATTGAAAAAATCTCATATATGAATGAGAAGACTATTGAAGCATGATTATTGGTTTAATACTCAAAGTGTATGTTGGTTGTATGTTATACTAATTTTTTTAGTGCAACTAGACAGTCTTCAATATTTTATCCAATCATATAGTTTTTATGCAATTTACTTTTTTATTTATTTTAATTTATCTACTTTTTTCTTATTTATCTCTTTTATCTAATCATATAATTCACTGATTTTGTGATTTAATTTAGTTACGACATGTTTTAGACATTCATCTATTAATTATAAACGATAGTATTAATTAATCTGAATACATTTATAAAATGATATGATATAAATAATGATGTAAACAATTTAAGATGCAGTGAATTATATGCGAGAAGCAATAATTGGAGATATCTGTTATGTGTAATTTTGTTCCCAATAAATTTAGTATTGACATAACCTGCTTTAATACATATATAATATCAATGATCAAACCACAATAAGAAAATGGGAAAGCAAGACTAAGATCTTTCAACCGTAACAAGCGGTCTTCGTCAGAGTCAAAAACCCAACTGAAACACTAGATGCAGAGAACATCTCGTGAGGGGTTGAGAAGAGTGAGAAGAGTTTTCTGCATCTAGTGTTTCAGTTGGGTTTTTGACTCTGACGAAGACCGCTTGTTACGGTTGAAAGATCTTAGTCTTGCTTTCCCATTTTCTTATTGTGGTTTGATCATTGATTGTTATTTCACGTGTTTATGTGAAATCTTTTTATATATAATATCAAATATAAGTTTTAGGTAATTATAATATGAATATATATTTGTCTTATGTAAAATATAAATTTAAGACATGTAAATTCTATTTATCTAAATTTACATCCATTAATTTGAATATATTAATTACTTGGTTTAAATATACATTTAAAATACATTTTCATTAATTAAACAGAATAGAGTGATTAATGATATAAGTTTACGATGTATATCGTAATGGGCATTATTAATTCTATATTAGCACTGACTTTGTATTTTATTAAATTTTTCATAGATTTTCAGTTTCAGTTTTAAGCATATGTTTAGTGAGACACTTGTATCTTTTTTATTTTCTTAAAGATGTAGATTCTGTGCTTGGGACGGTTTTTAGCTTTTTCTAGGGATTTTATAACTTTAGATGTCACCGCCATGGAGGATCCTCTAACAGCTAAACGTGCTCACTCTTCTTATAAACATATTGCTGTTAAAATCACATTAGTCACAGGAGACTTCTACTGAAATAATTTACTGCACAAGTTTTGTTTTCTTTTTTAACTTGGAAAACATTAGAACCTATGCCACATTAGCTTTATTAAATCCCATTATACTGCATAGACATAAATTAATAGACTGCATATGAAACAGGTTTTTAAAGCATAAAAATGTTATTCTGACGTAAAATTCTCTCAGTAATTAAAGTTATTATTAGTATGATTATGTTATTTTTATGATTATCACTGTTATTATTCTGATCCTTTGAAAACGGCACTTCTCAAGTACAAGTTAAGATCTTGAATCCTGAAAAGAATACGGTAATCATTGTCATTTGATGCGTTAATAACTAGGAACAGTAGATACCAAGCAATTTTATACAGTGCAAACCAAATATCAAACAATCATAGAAAACAAATGACAATTTGCTTAGATCAATACAATCTGGATGTTTATGGAGCATAACGAAAAACTCTATAAAAGCGATAAAGATATTATACATATTTTATTGTTTGATTAAATTAACTGAAAAAAAGTGACTAATAGATTAATTTTTAATACATTAAGCAAATTTTGTTATGAGTGAATTTGGTTAATAAGAAATAAAACAGGAGCACAATTTATATGCCAATATGTCAGAAAATATATCAATTTAGTATATTACAATATATTTTTTTTTTCCAACACAGTAACCCTGCATCAGGACCGTATATTTACAATGTGTTCCCTTATAGATTACACATTTATCGCAGCTTTAATATATCTTATATCTAATTATATACATTTATCACATTTACTAATTACACATTTATCACAACTTTAATATATCTTATATCTAATTATATACAATATATATCTTGTTAATTATAGGGAATATATCAAATTTATCTTTACCTATATCATGAAGTAATATTTATACATACTTAAATTAATAGTAATAAACAAGAATTTTACAAGTTGTACATGTCTAAGTCTATATTATTCACTAATTTATGGAATTGTCCATAGTGTCTTTTCACAATTTCACTGTGTTTCTCAGGCCATGTACCACCTGAGGTCAGCACCTCTCTGACAAGGTAAAAATTTTCGACAAGATAAATTTTTTTTTTTTTTTTAAAAAAAAATATTACAATATATCTTGAATAACCTAAAATATTTTAAAATTCTTTAGTTGTATTTATCAAAATTGAAGAATCAAGTCGAATGCAGTGATTATCGGATTTATTTTTTTTGTATTTGTATATGAAGGTTACTGAAGGGACAGAAATGTTTGGATTACAAATTTGAGTTAGCAGAGATAAGCTCAAAAGAAAATAATTTACTTATATGAGCTTCAAAAAAGGATAAATCCAACATAAAAATACTTTTTTTTTTGACGTTATTTCGTATTAAGTTCAAGTTTCTAAAAAAATATAATGTACTTGTATTATATTTTCCAGAATAACTCCCAGAATTGTTGGAGAAATACCATTACTAACATCTCCATTCCAAATATATATCACATAGCTTAACCCTTCTGTTATATTTTCTCTTCGAACATCTTTAAAATAAAATATTCAGACTCTGGTTTCCCCTTATCTTTTACGATATAATATGAACTACTTTAAAGCAACATCATTAATAAACATGAATAAATTGACACTAAATTCTCATTAAAAAATCATTAATGATCGACTTTTTTTGTATATATTTTATAAAAATTTTGAAATGACATTGTATGACATGAAATATGAAGTAATGGTTGAAGATTCTGAATGGAATGAAAAAAGGAAATACAACAAAATATAAAGCAGTTAATAGCAACAAGAAATGCTGGAAAAAACTTACAGGAAAATATCAGTAGCAACATGGACATTTCCTATATAAAGAAATCAATAAGCAAAAGTTTCGACAAGATAACTGAACCAAAGTTCAGTTATTACTAAGTTATTAATAATTAACTAATAACATAGCAATTATCAAACAGAGAGTGAATATAAAAAACAGGAAAACAAAAAATACTACTGTAAATTTAAAAAGGAAAAGAAACTAAAACTATCCAAAAGCGGACATATGATTAAAATTTAGGAAGTAATTTATTTAATGGGATCAAATTCATCTGTATCTGTCTTAGTCGATTCAGGATTAACTAGTTTTTCCTTGGTTTCTATAAATCGTTATCAGTAAGTTGTAGCTAATTATTATACATTTTTTTCTATATATTTACTTCAGAAGTTTTTTTTTTCAACTTTCGAAAAATCAAAATTTCACCTGTGCAACATTAGCTTTATTAAATTTCATTCTATCGTTAACAGACTGTATATGAAACAGGTTTTGAATGCATAAAAATGTTATTTCTATGTCGAATTCTCTGAGCAATTAAAGTTACCATTAGTATGATTATGTTATTTTTATGATTATCACTGTTACTATTCTGATCCTTTAAAAACTGCATTTCTCAAGTACAAGTTGGGATCTTGAATCCTGAAAAGAATACGGTAATCACAGTCATCTGATGCGTTAATAACTAGGAGCGCTAGAGACCAAGCAAGTCACTGCTTGCTTTAATTTCTATAAATATAATAATTATATAATATTTCTATTTATAATAAATTATATTATATATATAATAAATAAATATAATAATTACATTAATTTATTATGGATATTAAGTTATTTATTTATAATTATTATAAAGATGTTTCAAACAATTTGATATCATTTTGCAATTTAATAACTTTGTCAGATCTCATTCAAATAATTTGAAATATTTATAGCATCTGTAGAAAGAGTGCAAATTACAATTGAATTAAAATTTTATTTTTATGTTCTTTATCTTTTTTTTTTTTTGAAGGTAGTGTAGTAAAAGGTCATTCACTGGAAGATAAAAACTGTTTCGTGTTTTGGCGTTTGCTGGAAGACAGTCACACATGACTGTGAAGTGGGCATTTGTGATGAGTTCTCTAAAAGGTCACCAACGGAAATGCAGGTATGAGGCTGGAATACAAGTTCAAAGAGAGGCTGTTTGTGAACAAAAAAGTATTCGGATAACCATAAACATAGGAAAGAAAGTTCTTTCTGATTTTCTTCCTGATAAAGGCAGGGGATTTTCTTCCCCCTCTCAAAATGCGAACATTGTGGTTATTGACTTTCAAATTTGTATAAACTAAAAACAAAACGTTCCAACAAGACACCAAAACAAGAACTCGTGTTACTCAAGTTTCTCTAGCATCTCAACGCAAAATTGTTTGCATATTGCCATGTCATTACTTGTTATGGCCTCTACAAACTGAAACTTGTACGATTTCATTTGGGAACGTTTCCTCAGAACGGGCTAAACTGTCGTTGAAGGAGTCTGGGCTTTGCAAGAGCTTTTAGTGAAACTATTCGACTTTTTCTTCCAACGTTTGTTTTCGTCCTGATTTTTTTTTGTCTGCACAGCCTTCTTCTTTGAAATTTTTATTGCCAGCTCCAAATCTGCATTCCCTTTGGTAACCTTTTAGAAAACTCTCTAAAAAAGCACGCTGCAAAATCTTGTATGACTGTGTTCGAGCAAACTCTAACACACAAAACGCCATTTCTCTTCCAGTGAATAAAAGTTTATTACTCTAGCTCTAAAAAAAAGAAGAAAGAATATAAAGATAAAGTTATAATGGATTTGTAAGTTTGTACTGTTTCTACAAATGATATAAATATTTGAAGTCATTTGAAAGAGACATTTCAAAGTTATTAAATTGTGAAATGATATCAAATTTTTTAAAAACACCCAATGTATTGCATTAGTTTCATTATTAAATGAATTTCTTAATTAAGAGTCGAGACGTGGATAATGTCGAAGATGTAGAGATATAATTAAAGAAATTAACAGTTTTTCCCATGCTGAAAAGTTTCCAATTTTTTTTTGTTTTTAAGAAAAGATTCTTTTTAAACTCACGAAAAACGTTAAATTACCAAATAGAGCTTTTCTTTATTATTATACGTATATTTAGTTTAAATATTTTTTTATCGTCGAAGTATATTTTTTCTATAGTTTTTCCCAGTAATACTCATGGAATTTTAATATTCCAATTCAAAATACTTGATTTAAATGTTAATAAATTACTCTATTACATAGCAATGATTTTTTTCATTTTTCTTGTTTTCTAGATTCAGGTAGTATAGATTTTACGATGCCACCATGATTTAGAATACGAAAGATAGAAATGTAGTGGAGAAATTTGGGTGGATTAATTCTTTTTGAGTTCCGATGAGACAAATGTCGAAGGATCTTTGATTGGTGTGTGTGTGTGTGTGTGTGTGTGTGTGTGTGTGTGTGTTATGTCTTCTTTTTATAATATTTCACTCATACTTATTATTAAATATAATTTAATTATTTGACAGATTGCAAAAAAACGTAAATGATGAATTAAATTTTGCATAATAGAAATTATTTCACTGTTAAAATTGCTAATATTGAAACATATTATTATACAAAAGTAAAAACTATTATGTTTTACCTGTATTATTTTTTTCAGTAGTAGCTCGGAAGATTTATTGATGGGACAATGAACGCAAATAAATTATTCATTCTTCAATAGTAACTATTTCGTAAAAAAGCTGTTAATTATGAATGATGCTATTTGGATGATTGATCCATTTCTTTCAATAGCAACAATATTTAAATATAACTAGACTTAAAAATCTTATATAAAATTTAATTTTTGTTTGCAGGTAACTCTTCTATACAAAATATGCTTCATTTTTAATGATATTTGAGTTCCAAATTTTTTTTATGAATAACTTTTGATATGGCTCACTGTTACTTTTTGTGATTATTAAATCATAATAAATCACTAGCATTATCATTAATAACACAATTAGCATTATTAATATCAGTAACGCTATAAGATTACTTACTTCAACAATAATAATGCTTTCTAAACAATACTACATTGAAGAATAACATTTATTCCTACTTGTACTTCTTACTTACTTGTCCTTCTTTATAAGTCAATTTTATTTATTTCTATGACCAGTGTTTAACATAAGCTATAATGGAATTGCTCTATATTTCATAATACTGCTGTTAACAACTTCCCTTTTAGAAGTAGATATAGAAAATAATCATTAACTCAGATATGTTTTATAAACTAATTCCTTACATTCATAATAATATTTGGTATATAACACAACGCCTATTAAAATAATTCATGATGACTATACAATAGTGTTCGCCTTAGTATAATTTATTTATTATGGAAAATATAATGAAAAAAAAAATGAAAATATTGTCACAAAACAATTAATTATTTGTGTTCTCTTCTAGAAGATGGTAATTTGATGATGATTTAAAGTTTATTGTTGGTAACAGACACTTTGTCTGAGACCCAAGACAAATGATAGCGATAGGGTGAATATAGATCCTCTAATTGACAATCCGTGTTTTGCATTCAATCTCTGGCAGAACTGAAAAATTCTTTTCAACTTTCAAACAAATTTCTATTATATAATATTGATACAGTGAGATAACAACAATTAATTAATTGTCTCAATTTGGTTATGATGAAATTATTACTTAAATAGTATTATTACATTATTATAAATTTCACAACGTAATTTTGTTTTAAATATTATAATAATTATTTGCATAATTTGCTTTTGATTTTTCGTTTCTTGAAACGTCTGTTGTTAGCAATAAATGTATGGAACTGTATAGAATATATGTATAAACAATAAGTATAGGATCAGTTGGATTAGTTAGTCTTATTTATTTCATTCCTGTCATAAATTCACTTAATGAAAATTAAAACAATAATGTAACATGGAAATTATGCAAAGAAAAATTTTAACATGTACACATGGCCACTGCTATTTATTTTCTCATTTGTCATGTATATTAATAAAGGAGGAAAATCAACATTGACTACTTAAGAAAAAAAATGTGCCTAAATGTTTAAAATTTGCTATATTTATAATTTTAATGAGGTTAGATACGACATATGTTTTTCTCTAAAATTTTTTGTTACATACATCTTATGAGCTATCAATTTAATATATTTTAATATGGGTGTTCCAAATTATTACAGAAAGACTGTTTTTTTTTCGATACAGTTAGTTTACTGCAACAATAGTTCCAGAAAGGTTCACTAGGATGAATAAGTTTTACTTCAGGTTATCTTGTGAGGGATTAAATATATGCATATTGTTAAAAAATTATAATATATATATATATATATATATATATATATATATATATGTTGAATGCCAGATTAGATATTGAAAAAGACAAGCCAATCCCTGTTACGTATTACTTTGGGCACTTCTTATTGGTTGTGAGTGTTTTTTCGTTAAACACGTTTCTCCTTAGCACACTCCGTCTGCTCGGCCGCCTCAGCCTTCACTCCAGGCGAGGGCTCGCAGTCCCTACTTAATTTCCCAATAGATTTGGATGAAGGTCTTGGCGTCCTGGCTTGGAAGTGTACCTCGTCGAACTCGGTGTTTACTATGGGCTTAGTGGATTTCATTAGATACTGGTTGTTGGTGTTTTCTGTAGATTCTATTGTTGTGGGTGTATTTAGAACCTTTCCCTTCTATTGGAAAATTAAGTAGGGACTGCGAGCCCTCGCCTGGAGTGAAGGCTGAGGCGGCCGAGCAGACGGAGTGTGCTAAGGAGAAACGTGTTTAACGAAAAAACACCCACAACTAATAAGAAGTGCCCAAAGTAATACGTAACAGGGATTGGCTCGTCTTTTTCAATATCTAATCTGGCATTCAACATATAATAACGCACAATCCAGCCAGGAACTACACCCACCAGCTTGAGAATGACCGAGGAACGGTCGAAACCGGTCGCAACGACACGAGGAAGGCGCCACGCATTCTTCAAGAAAACACTGCAGTAAAGGGGTCTAATGACAAGCGCCACACACACTCAACTTCAACATCAACTCATAATGCCCATAGCCCGGACCAGATTCTTACGAGGAACTCTTCTGCGTGAGGACGCCTATGCCATTCCTGCCCTCTGTGAAATTAAAGTAGGGACTGCAAGCCCTCTCCAGGAAGGATGGCGGATGCGGCCAAGCGTGCAAGGAAACCGACGGGGAAAGGTTCTACATACACCCACAACAATAGAATCTACAGAAAACACCAACAACCAGTATCTAATGAAATCCATCATATATATATATATATATATATATGAGATTGACTTCCACCAAGCTCAATGAACGTATGAATGGCCATGCAGCTTCAGTCGGTCAGCGCAAAAACCTTCTTGTAGCTATCCGTGCTAACAGTTATAACCTTCCCTTTAATGACTGCTTTAGTGTTAAGATCGTTAAGCAAGTGAACACTAATGACCGTAGTTTGAGCTTAAGAGCGTCTGAGGAGGCCCACATATGGTTACTGGGGGGCTCAATCAGCTCCCGGTTTAAATCAGAAGCGTTAACTATCAGGAAGGTTATGACTGTTAGCACGGATAGCTACAAGAAGGTTTTTGCGCTGACCGACTGAAGCTGCATGGCCATTCATACGTTGATTGAGCTTGGTGGAAGTCAATCTCATATATATATATATATAAAATGAAAGCTCCGTGTGGACAATAAACACTTTAACACATAGAAAAGAACACAGAAAGACACTACAGAACTCACTTCGATATTTCGACATCCGTCGTCATCGGGAAGAAGTGCGAAGTACTCGCGTTGAGAAGCAAACTGCTACTCAAAGTAGCAGTTTGCTTCTCAACTCGAGTACTTCGCACTTCTTCCCGATGACGACGGATGTCGAAATATCGAAGTGAGTTCTGTAGTGTCTTTCTGTGTTCTTTTCTATGTGTTAAAGTGTGTTATTTTATTGTGTTATTTTATTTATTTTATTCTGAAATTTATGTTAGTTTTATTTTTACTTTTAAATCTATTTTGTTTTTTGCGTTTCTTGAATTTATTATTTATTTTTTATATTTTTGTAATTTTATTTATTGTATTAGAACTATAGCTTGGCATTGCTCTTTAAATTCTACGACTTTTAGAGCCTAGCTCCTTTTTTACGCTAGTGCTGCTCTCATCGGTCGACTCTTTATTGCTTCATTCTCGCTCCGTCCTTCGATGTGAGGAGATCTCCCTCAATTCTTCCTCTCTTCTAGTCTACTCCTGATCACAGACAACAGTTCGAAATATTGAAAGTATAGCAAGTGTGTTTTTTATTCTTTTTGAGTGTGGCGTTTTGTGTCATTTCAAGTTAGAAATATTTATATGTATATACAGAAAAATCACAATAATTAACAACGTGATGAAATCAATGAAGTTAAAACTACAATGGAAAAAGGAAAACAATAGAAATAAGTTCTCTGAGGCCTTTCAATATAAGACATCAGAGAGCAAACAAAGTAAAAACTGAGATGGTAACATGAAATTAATTGAACAACCAACATATTTCTATTCGTGAAGGGTTCCTTCTCAATTCCAGTTCTCAAAAAATCTTTGTCTCTTTTTTCAATAAATTATCAATTAGTGTTTTAGGATATTTTAATGATGGGTTTATTTGATATATGTTCAATTTCTTCATTGAGGAAATCTTCTATACACGATTTGGAATTGATTGCTTGTGCTTTTCAGTCAACCTTTAAAGGATATTCCAGTTTTTTTTTTAAAAAAAATTTGATATCTCAGTTGTCTTCAGTAGTGGTGGTAACTTATTAAACAGACTTGTCAATAATTGTGAAAGGAAAGAAAAGGAAGGTTGTGTTTATAAGATTCCTTGTGCAGGTTGTGATTATTCATATGTTGTACAAACGTGCAAAAGTTCAATTACTAGAGTGAACCAACAAAAATATTCTATTAGGAGGCAAGAAAAGTCAAGCACTCTGCTTTAACATATTAGTTTAAACAATTATTCCATAAAATGGGAAGATTCCAAAGAATTGATATTTCTCAGGTCAGTTGTTGAAATAATCTTAATAGAAAGTGCCCTAATTAAGTATCATTTTTTTATTTGTTTGAAAAACAAATCAATATAACTCATGGCCTATTTAAATTAGATGAATTCTTAATTCAAGGCATAGTTAAGCAAATTGGACCTGTAGACGATCTTCGAAATTTACGACTATCTTTAGACGTGAACTCTGACCAGATTGTTGATTCAAATAATATAACTTAATATGTTGTTAAATTTGATATAATTTTTGTTATGTATTTATTTTTTTTTAATTAATATTGAATTATAATTCAATTTCTTATTGTTTGACCTGCATTCTTTAATTTTATAGGGTATTTCTTCTTATCAAGCTATATTGTCATATTCAGTTTTCAGCTGTTTTGTTACCTTCCTTCTCCATTACTTTTATGTTAGCGTCTCATTTTTTATATTGTTTGCTCTCTGATGACATATATTGAAAGGTCTCAGAACAATTATTTCTGTTTTCCTTTTTTTATTCCAGTATAATTTTATATATATATATATATATATATATATATATATATATGTATTTATGTTTTTAAAAACTGCATGCCAATTTCATGCTTCATCTCCTTTTTAGAGGGTCTTTCTAGTGTCCTGCATGCTTTTCTGAGTTGCTCAGGGAATAAAAAGGTTATCTGGCTAAAACTTTTTACTTCGTATTAACACATTCTGACACTATTTATGTCTGAGAGGAACAACTAAATAATATCTTAAATAAAATAACGACATGTTTCGGTCTCATAGACCATTCTCAGGCTAAGCTAACAGCTAAAGTATAAAATTAATTACAATCTATTATCACATCGTGTGATATTACCTCTCTAAAAAGGTAATTAAGCATGAAATTAGCATGAAATGTTTTTAAAAACATCCGTCTAGTTTCTAGTTTCAAAAATCAAACTTTTTGAAACCGAAGTTTTCAAAGTATCAACCGTGGAATAGAAACAAAACTAAAGTTTATCGGGACTCGGTCAGTTCTTCAGGTTCAAATTAAACTCTCATTGCCAACGTTTCGGTTTTTATTTAAAACCTTTTTCATACGCAGAAGTATAAATTTTGAAATAGATAAACTAAGTATTACATGACAAATTATTTTACAAAGAATCCACATACTATTTTTATTTGTAAAATAATTTGTAATGTAATACTTAGTTTTCCCATTTCAAAACTTATATTTCTGCCTATGAAATAGGTTTTAAATAAAGACCGAAACGTTGGCAATGAGAGTTTAATTTGAACCTGAAGAACTGACCGAGTCCCGATAAACTTTAGTTTTGTTTCTATTCCACGGTTGATACTTTTATCAATATATATATTATATATATATAAAGTGTATTAATTAAATATTATTAATACAATTTTAATATGTATATGAATTCAAAAGAAATCATAAGAACTCATTAGTTATTTCGATATCATCGTTATTTATGATGAGGGAAAGAAAATATAGTTATGAGTTTTTGTGATTTCTTTTTTGCGTGTTCTTTTTGTGAATCTAGTTCATTTATTTCTCTAAATTGTTTAATTTAATTGATTTATGTACATTCTCAGGCTCAATATTTTGGCGGTTTCATAATTCATTACAAATTCCAATTACAATATTATTACATTAATATAATTTTTCTTTAGTTAAAAAATTACGACGATATATTTAATAAATTGGCTTTTTAAATATTCAAAATACTATGGTATTAGAATGGTAGGTGGAAATAGTTGAGATTTCTAATTAAATTAACAAATATTTTGCATAGTGGGGAGAGAGAGATGAAGTCTTTGAAAGAGAAATGAAGCCAGGACCACTTGGCTGTGAGGAGGGCCCTATAGCTGTCTCCAACAGGTGCCAGCGCTGACATCACTGATGAGTTAATTCCTCTACACATCTCCTATAATGTTTTACTCAAATCCTTACACTTAGCATTTAATCATCTCTTTCAAATAAATCAAATAATGTTAACAACATTTATATTAACAACAGTGTATCTCACCCATAAACATGTAAATAATGGTACACATAACACGAAATAAATAATAAAGGAAATGGTTAAAAGGACATTCTGACAACATTTATAAATAAAACTTTTCAAGGATCGATTAATTCTTTTGTTTAATTTTAATAAACATATGCTTATTACGGTATTAGTTAACAATTGGATAAATTTCACAAACATAATTAATATATTTTGTAAAAACTGTTAAGAGCCATACCTAATTTAGCTAAAACATTATTAATTTAAGGAATTTTAATTGATATAGTTGATTTAATTTAATGCCAATTATTATCAATGCATTCAACAGTGAATACAATACTGTGATATAGCTTTGAAATAAAGAATAGGATTAAAAACTGGAGTCATGCCTTACTCATGGAATGATATTTGTACCTTTGATATAAACAATAAGTTTTAATATATTTATGTGATATTAAAAAAACAGTTTGTTTAAATTATATAAAATTGGACCTAATAATTTTTTTAGAAGTTTGGTCCTCGTAATTGTTATGTTATCAACTTTGACCATTTAAACTTTCTTTCCATCAATGTACCAGTGTACCGAAAGTTTGTAAATTTGTTAATATGATAATATTTAAGATTGAATTAACAGTGTGATCTTATTTTTGAGTTTGATCTTATTTTTTATATAAGTTTATGTCGTAATAGAACATATTTATTCTATTAAGCACACGAGTGGGGGGAGTTTACTACTTTTAGACTGTGGAGGGTAAAAATTAAGGTTATTAATGAATCCACTGATTTAATACATAAAACTTTTATCGCATTATAGAACACACTAGTCTGTTTTGATCGCTGTGTACCTTAGCTTTCCAGCCATAACACCAATTAATCAAATCAGGCCGACAATTTTTTGCGTGTTGACCTTTTGTCACCCCCAGGTTTGCCACAAACAACTTGGGGGGTGTCCAAGGTGGACCTCGCGGAGGCGGGCACCACGATGCTACGTCGCGCATTTGACCAATCAATTTACTCGCGCAATTCTACCAGGTTTCGAATGACAAAACGGTTACAGTTATGCTGGCCCCGGTATATAAGAGGCTCTTATTTTTCTTATTTAGGAAGAGCGAAGGTCTTCTTTTTCCTCCCTACGTCGTGTATATACTTTTTAAACTCATGTGTGTGTGGTCCTTTAAACGCATTCGGGTACATTTAGTTGGCCTCACTACCTGTATTCCATTTCAACTGGTTCTTTCATATGAGTAGAGTGGACACACCTCCATTACATGTTGGACAGTCTCGGGGCTCAACCCACAGGGACATGTCGGATCCTCCGTCCGTTTGAAGGTAACTTAGGAAGTCCCTATGCCCTGACAGTATCTAAGTCATCCAATGTCCAATGAATGTGCCCTCTATCGCCAGTCTCATGTCGATTGTGTGTCCATCTACCGGTCGCTCCACTGGACCACCGCTCTCTCCAGACACCCATAGCCCAGTCATGTACTCTCTTAGTTTAGTCTCTATACTTACTCCATTTCCTTTTCATAGCAGACTTGTTCAAATATTTTGTTTACTAATCTTAATGATGTATTTCCTATAGAACACACTACCTCTTTTGATCGCTGTGCTCCCTAGCCTTCCGGCCATAACGCCTAAATATCAAATCAGGCCGACGATTTAACGTGTTGCCCTTTTGTCACCTCCAAGTTTAGCCACCCAAACTTGGGGTGTTCGAGGTGGACCTCGCGGAGGCGGGCACCACGATTCTACGTCGCGCATTAGACCAATATTAACTAACTAATATTAGAACACACTAACCATATATGATGTCACCAACTGAACTATCATTACTGCTCTGCTAGATTCAAGAATCTACCTAAAATACTATATTTAACATATCCCGGATCTTTTTACCATCCAGTGAATCCCATTCTGGCTCGCAGTGAAGTATACATAGTTATAATAACTAGTTTAACTTTTTCTTTTGTTTGAAAATAAGAATTGGTTAGGTAATAAAAAAAAAGGCGCTATTATAAAACATACTAATGCATACAATTTATTTCTTAATTCCTTTTAACACAATAACTTTAGAAATCAAATAACTTTTTCAAATAATCCATATCAAATTCTATAAAATTAATATAATAGCGCCTCGTCATGACCAAGAGAGCTAAATAATAACTATTTAGAAATTAAAACTAATGATTTATGTCATACATGGGACTGATTAGGTTATTCAATAAATGTACAATAAATTATATTTTTGGCTGAAATATTTGTCAAATAACTCAACAGAAATGTGTTTTTTTTTCAAAAACTTTTTTTCTTAACTACCAAACTTTCCAAATAAGTTTATAAAGTATATTATATTGCAATGTATTTAATTTATAAAATATTTTGTTTGCATATTATCAATGGCTCTTTCTTCATCTTCTTTTGCAATTCTCTGGGACATTTGATTCAAACATTCTCGTGCAAGCAGGCATATATTTTGTTCAATAAATATTTCAGTCAATCACGTCTGGATTAATTATATAGTATAATGGATACAGAAAATGGACTAGAGTAAAGTCACATACTGATGGTATTTGATTAATATGACTGACTCCCTATCGTCTCAATTCATATGTGAAGCCAACTTGTCAATACGTCACATGAATTCCTAGTAGAGAGTCAATAGGGAGCTATGACATGTTGTCACCTAATTCAATACATATCCTTCCTTCATACATAATTTAATTTCATCGACAAAATTGCAGAACAAAATAAGTATAATTACGTCATACATCATTAAGATTAGTAAACAACATATTTGAAAATGTCTGCTATGAAAAGAAAACTAAAAATTTCTGACATCTGATTAAAATATTACTTATAAGTTTTTTGAAGAAACATTGCTTGATGAATCCAAAGGGATAACTGAATTAATGTTTCTAAAAATGTACGTCAGATGAAATTAAAAATCTCTTAAAATTGTATTAAAAAATGAATTCACATAACAACAACAGATATATATATCAATGATCAAACCACAATAAGAAAATGGGAAAACAAGACCAAGATCTTTCAACCGTAACAAGCGGTCTTCGTCAGAGTCAAAAACCCGAAAAACCCGAGTTCGGGTTTTTGACTCTGACGAAGACCGCTTGTTACGGTTGAAAGATCTTAGTCTTGTTTTCCCATTTTCTTATTGTGGTTTGATCATTGATTGTTATTTCACGTGTTTATGTGAAATCCTATATATATATATATATATATATATATATATATATATATATATATATATAATATATAAACTATAGTTTTGTTTCTATTCCACGGTCGATACTTTTATCAATATATATATATATATATATATATATATATGTAGATTTAGGGTAATTTGAGATTCAATATAAAGTTAGTATTACTGAAAATAATTAATATTAGTGAACAGCGTTTTGAGTGCCATTAAGTATGTCATTCTAATCATAACATTAAAACACATTACGTGTTACTGATCTAGAAATGACCAGAAAATGATCTCTATTATAGTTCCCCAGTATTGTTTTCTATTACAGTTTAACGTTATGAGTATAAATTTATGTCTTACTATTTTTAAATAGAAAAATATGCTTTTAGAAGTTTTGACCATCTGGTTTTCAAATAGTTTTCTCCTTGAAAAGCCCATGTAGAACTCAATGACTTGTAGTTTAACTGAGCATGTTATAACAGTGCTGAAATGTATTTAATTGAATTCAAAATTGTGAATACAAGTTTTATATGTACTTGTCTAAGTCCGTTTTGTATGACTAACATATGTCTTTAGGGACAGGTTAGCCTAGTGGTAATAGTGATCTGTGGACTGGTAGCTACGGAGTACAAAACCCTATCTGGCCCTTAATGTATTAATATGGGATAAATAAATTTGAAGATGAATAACGCATGTCGTTTCTTGGAATGGGCGCTAAGCAGTCGGTTCCCAGCCTGTACGATGTCTGGTTTTCTAATACAACCCTGTTGTAGTCGTGTGACCGTTTTTGGACGTTGTTCATCTTCAATAACAGTTTCTATTAAATTTGAAGAACTTTTGAAATGTTGATCAACATCACCATTACTTTACTAGATTAGATTATGTTTTCTATTCTTAATGTAATATGCGCTAACTTGTGTAGTACTAACATTATGCATGTATTTATACTCAATGATGTTGGAGTAAGATTTGTTTTAAAGCTGGTAGTATGTCTGTGTATCTGTACGATTTTCGGTACAGTTTAAGATTCCCTTCTCTAGATACACTTGAATTAGGCAAAGTTTAGAGCTTTCAATGTAAATGTTCATTGTGTGATATTAAAAAGAGCCAAAGTTTAGCTAATGTATGTTTCCTTGTAAGACTGCCACTGCAACCTAACCTAATCTAAAGTAAGTCTTTCGTTCGATATGCAAGATAATAAATTCGTCGTCTCTAACTGTTACTCTGAACGGCTACAGAGTAAAATAATCATTGAAATTATCTAATATGGATCACTAAATTGCAAGTGAATATTATATGTTGAAGATAGAATATCTTAAATGTATTTGTGGATATGCTAAATTGTATCAGCAGAAAAACTGTACTAATTTTATTGGTTACTCAGAGCAACATTTTGAAAAAATATCCAAACTGTGATTGAGTTAAGTTTTCTTGGATTGATACTATATATGCAACAAGTTCATGAAAAGTATATATTGTTTAAATAGTGTTTGTATTCAAGAAATATATTTCAACAATAATAGTCACAATACCTATTTCTTTGTCTTCTCAATTAAAAAACTTATAGGCTACTACTTTTAGAGCTGTTTTAGGGGTACAAAATCAGGTTGATTTTTTGTTTTCTACTCAGGTTGATTGATAATTTACAGTTAATGATAGATTCCACTTCAAAAACTCTTAAATTCCTCAGTAATGCATAATAGAGTAGGTATCTTCAACTAGAACCTTAAATCGTATAGACTCGGAGCTTAGATCTTTATGATCTTTTCAGAGCACAATGCGTTCGATTTTTTTGTTACAATTTTTTTCCCTCGTAAAAAAATCCAAGACCAAAGTGAAAATGAAACCCTGATCTACTATTTTTAGTTTAATGTTATCAATATTACTCAAAAATTGGAATATAGTTTTGGAAACTTTTAATTCATCATTCTATACTCTTTTTTATAAAATGATCTAAAAAAAGGTATATTTTTCACCTTTCTATTTTTCCGAACATTTTAATGTTTTCTACTATTCATTTTTTAATAGTGATTCAAATTTATCATGCTTGTAATCACTCAAGTTTGATTCATATTGTTCATAAAAAATATTTAAAATTAAGTTTTATCAACGTAGGCAGGTTACTTGCACGCTCATCTTTGGACTGGTAGAACCGGGTATGATTCTTAGATTTGTCCGTGATTCTTTTAGTAGTATTTCAAAAATTCGCTGACATCGTTCTTAAAAAATTGATAGCAAAAGATGTACCTCAAAATATATGTAATTTTAGACTTTACATGGTTTGGAAAAAGAATGAGTAGCAGGGATGAGTGATGTCAAACCGGAATGTGTGTTTGAATATTACGGATCACCTCTTAGTTTTATATACAATTTAGTACAATGTTATTTTTATTCCTATGACTAACAACCCGTAAAATTTTATACCAATAGAAAATTAAGAAAAATTAACAACAAATTTTAGATTCGTTGTCTTTCGGGAAATGATATCAATTATTTCAAAATTTTGAGAGTTTTATTATAATACCATGATAGTAAGTATAACTATAATAGCAAGGTAAAACTCAATCACTCAAGTAAACTAATTATTTATTTTTATTTTTCTAATACAATTTTTTTTATACTTTAAAAATTTTTAGTATTAACTATATTTTTTAATTTTTTAACCACATTAAAAAAAATTATTTTAATAATGTAATCTAACTAATTAATTAGTGTTGTAATGTGGATCTCTTTATTTTTATCATCAATAAAAAGAAAAAAGTAGTAATTTCTGTTTTGTAAAATATACAATAAAATACACTAAACTCTTTGAAATTTCAAGAAAATCTATAAAAAATGCATTTTAAAATACTTTTTTTACCCATCATTCAGGGTATTATACAAATTTATCAACAGTCCACTGGTTAATTAATCAATTTTATTAAAATACTTAATCAATTAGTCTATCCAGTGTTGTCAAAAGTCAAATAAGCTTATTAGCAATCAATCTTGTCTTGTCACGGAGCAGTTCCGGTATGCAGCATGTTTGACATAGTTGCTGCACTAGACTGGTCATTAGAATGGACGTGCAAGAAATTGATTTGAACGCTCAGGTTTGTTCGTGTATACAATTTTGCATTGTATACATGTATACATGGAATTCATTGGCATTTCAACAAATTGAAATCTACCTTTTGGTTGTTAATATCAAAAGACCAATACACTATGTGTATAATAAGTGTTATTTTTTCGACATCCTACTTCTGTCGTCAACCACAAAAAAGATCGATGGTAAAGAAATGAGGATTTATATAATATATCTATATTCAATTTTATTCATTATTGAAGATATAAAAAGCAATACATCTATATATATTTGACTATATATATGTATATATATAAAGATTTCACATAAACACGTGAAATAACAATCAATGATCATAATCAGTTGGGTTTTTGACTCTGACGAAGATCGCTTGTTACGGTTGAAAGATCTTAGTCTTGTTTTACCTTTTCATATTGTAGTTTGATCATATATATATATATATACACAATCAAAATATTAAAACGGTCCAAACCGGACAGATATATAAATGAAAAAAAGACAACAAATAGAAGAAGCAAGAAAACTTACTGTATCAATATTTCGAACTTAATTTCGTCGTCAGGGAGAGAGTAGAAGGGAAGAAGAAGAGGTACGTGCGTTTACTTGTACCGGCAGAGAGTCGCTCTATATATATATATATATATATATATATATATATATATATATATAGAAAACTTGTCGGTTTTTTAACATATTAGTATTTTATTAAAGTCGTTTTTCTACATGCTTTCTTAATAATTTTGTTTGTCACGTTAACATGTCTCTGGCCCATTTTATATGGAAATTACCTCCAGTACATCGAAAGTGTTTACAAGAAGACCTGCTGCCCACTTATACTATATATATATATATATATATAATCAAACCACAAAAAGAAATGGGAAAACAAGTCTTGTTTTCCCATTTCTTTTTGTGGTTTGATCATTGATTGTTGTTTCACGTGTTTATGTGAAATCTTTATTATATATATAATATATATATATATATAACAAAAATTAGTGTAAAACAAGTTATCATAAAATATATAGAAAATTATATAACTTAAATAACAAACATCATAATCAATAAAATACAAAATGAGTTAATCCTAAATAATAATAAGGAATGAAATGTATAAAGAAGTAAAATACAATAAAAAATATCTGTAATAGTAAATAAATGGTAGAGACTAGACAAACAGAATAAAATAGGAACTAGTTAAGAATATGGACTCATTCTTAATTAGTTCACTATATTGACAATTTCTCGAAATATTTAAATGCCTTAGAGATCCTCATGGTACTTTATTTTTATTAATAAGTGACTAAAAAATTTATAACTTGTACATCTCTATATCCATGTTATTCACTAGCTTTAGAAATGGTTCATAATGGGTTTTCACAAGTTTTTTGTGTTTCTGTTAGACTATCGCAGCAATTTTTTTAAGAAATTGACGATGTTAGAGAAGTGATTTGATTTTGCTACACTATTTCAAATATGGGCAGAATCAAGGGAAAACTTACATTCAATAGGATATCAAAAACCAATCATAATTCTATTTAGCTTAGAAATAGTTTTGCAGAATCAACAGATGACTAACTTACTTGTACGATTAACATCACCAACTGAATGGTGGAAATGCATAAATATAGTAACTATTTATAGGCTCGTGAGAACTATTTATTTGACTCAAATAAGGAATTATGAATCAGTTATGAAACTTTTATTTTAATACATAACTAATAATATTTGGGGCGAATTTCAGAATTTATCGAACCAATAATTATTAAAATCTAACTAAACTAATCTGTACATACATCCTTATAATTACGTAATCACATGTTTCCGTCATTGGAAACGTATATTGTTGAAAACTCTAATATAACTTTGTTTAACCTTTAAACTTTGTTTTCTGTTTAAGGTTATTTATATTTATATTATATTATAATTTAATTATGTCTCTTTATCTACATTGAACTTTAAGTATTTCAATTAAAATATTAATAATAATGTAAAACTTAAACTAGTATTTTTTGTACAGTTCATTTACAACATGTGTTGATGTAGATTATTATGTCTATTTTCCTTTTACCGTAGATTATAATTCTGATAATTCTTCAGTAATCGTTTAGCTAGAGGGAAAATTATTGTAGTCCCGATAATAGCTACGACTCAATATTATCACATTCTTTTAAATTATATGGTAAATATTGCATTTACTTCAAAATCTTGTTAATGTGTTTTAACCAAATATACAGTATTTGAGGTGCCCTCAATAAAAAGTTATAATTTTGTCAAATTATAACAAAATTTGAATTTGACAAAATTCAAATTCATTTGAATTTGACAAAATTCAAATTCATTTGAATTTGAATTTAATTGAATGAATGAATTTAGTCAAATTCATTTGTGTGTGTGTGTGTGTGTGTGTGTGTGTGTGTGTGTGTGTGTGTGTGTGTGTGCGTGAAGGAATGTAACCAGAATTTCTGCAGTCCCTAAAGAGTTATAATGAATAAATTTCATATTTCAGTATTCACTGTTCTCCCTCACACTTCACAAGTTCATTAATAGTTTATAGGTGAACATCAATTACATAAAACACACCTACTCTCCAATTTTTGGTCATCAGTAGATATCTGATAAGGAAGCTCTAATGAAGTGACGGTGTAGCCCAACAGTGTTGTGACATGCGTTCCCGGGTATGGGGAAGTAAGAAAAGTAAACTAAGACTAAGTAAAGAATAAGTGGAAAACTGGGAACTTATAATAATAAAAAAATATGTTCATGTGACATATAAATTAATAATAAAAGAAAATTGAATATTAAGAATATGATGAAGAATATTATAATAAATTATACATTAAAACTAATAAAACATTTCAATTCCATATAAATATTTCAGTGTTTACGATGAACAAACGATGTGAAACGGGCCAACGAAGTTAAATATACACATAAAAGCACAGGTAAATTAAAGACACATACGTTCAGTCTTTAATTTCCGGTTTGAACCATCATTAAGAGAGATAAGAGAGGGAAACCAAGCGCACTGGTACACAGAGGGTGTCTCCAACCGTCTCGGCACCAGTGTTTCGTTTCCTTCTCTATCCTTCAAACCAAAAATTAAAGACTGTAAGTGTGTGTGTTTTTAATTTATTTATGTTTCTTTATCTGCATTAAATTTTAAATATTTCAATTAAAATATTAATAATAATTTAAAACTTAAAATTACTCTAGTAATTGTAGCTAGAACCCAATAAAAAATAAACAAATGGAAAAAGAAATAAATGAGATAAATACAACAAAATATTTCATTAAATTTACATTTTTCTAAATCGAATGAATTTTCGAATTGAAAGGATTATGTATAATATATCATTCATGATAGTATATTTACATGAAATCGTTAAACAGTTTTCCATAATGATGTATATATATTAGAATTCAATACTTTTATAATAAGTTCGGTTATTTTTTTTATAAATGGTTTAAAAGAACTAAAATCAATATTTTTTATTAACGTTTAATACCTTGTAATAAATATGTAAAACAATGGTATGGTTTTATCAGAGTAGATTAAAAATTTTAGCTTGAGCATTATAGTCAAGAATGGTTATGGTTTCGTGAAGTAATAATTTAGGAATAAGGTAGAGGCAGGTTTTAAAGCAAGGGTTGAGTGTGCGACAATAGCAACTCCCTCACCCCATCCGTGAAGCCCTCGTTATTTGGCCTCGTTCACATAGAAATATCACTTTTGGCTTGAAATATCGAGCTATCACTTTGGACGTGTTCACCATGGCTTTAACTATACTGTCTAATAATTAATGACATTATAACAGTATGTCATTTAAAATTGATATACTATCTAAAGATAAATTGTATGGAAAGGTATAGACACGCCCAAATTTACAAGTTTTGTATTATTACAATATTAGATGAAATATTGAAATTTTGCATCAATAAATCGTTACAGTGAATTACTTAAGAAAATGGAAAAAATTAATACTATAAAACCAGGAGCTTAATTCAAGAGAGAAGACGAATCTGAATTGTAAATTAGTTCGCAAACCAGTATTAGCAGACTGCCGTCTCTCCTTTATTTTGACTCCAATATTTTTACAACCATTTTTTATGATTAAATATATTTGCCTTCTATAATTTCAATAAAATATATTTTTTTAAAATGAAATATTGTTATAAAGTTGTATATTCTAGGTTGTTAAAATGTTAGTCATACACTGGAGATCAAGTACAGGAATAAGTGTACATTGAGGAGGGATAGGTTAGCTCAGTGGCAACGTGCTCGCCTCTGAACTGTTAGGTCCGGGGTTCAATACCCACTCCAGCACTCAATTTATTCACATGGGAGGTGAAGAAATCTAACATTTCGTTCCTTGGAGAAGGTATTAAACCATCATGAATTAAGCAAAATTTTGTAGCAAAATTTAGGGTACGAAATGAATCAGTCTATATGTCTGAACACAGATATTTCAAAATCAATGTAGAATGAATGAAAGATGTCATATTTCCTAGAAGAATCAAAATCGAAGGAAAAATTTTGTCAGTCCCTTAGCCCACTACAAAAAAACAAACAAACAAAAAACAAAGAGAACACATAAGTAACACCCTCATCCTCAATAATAGCACACTCATTACACTAGTTTATTCCAAATTTTACAAATTTCATTGCACATACAATTTCATGGGTACCATCATCATCATATTCAAAAATTCATACCCAGATACCATTCAGTCCAAGACACCCTTTTGCAACAAATTAAGAAATAAGGCTGGTCCAAACATACACCCCCCTGAACAAATCCACTCTCTCTCTCTCTCTCTCTCTATCTATCTATCTATCTCTCTGTATTTTATATGTGTGTATTTGTAGGTTAGTGGAGGATGTGTGGGTTGTTTTGTCGATGTATATCCATAAAATTATGAACACTGTATAGACCACACTGCTTCATGTAACAAATTCATATTTTTCACAAAAAATCTCTCTATAGTGTAGAGGCATCGTGCAGTTTTCGGCAATAAGACAAGATAAAGAATTCATTCTCTTTTGTAAAAATATGATTCTAGAAATCACTCATTTGCTCCTTTCAACACTAACTTTGACCTAATAACTCTAAATTGTTAAAATTTTGGCGTCAATATGCTACTAAAAGCAGAAGTACCTGACAGAATTTAAAGTTTACAGTAAGTGAAAGGTAACTTTTGCAATTAATTTTAAAAATGTTACTGATGAAAGATTTTAAACGAATCAGGACACCATGCATGTCAGACTATTTGATTGATTATATCAAAATCATACCAAAAAAAATATGAGTGAGTAAGTTTAATATTTTTTTTTTACTTTTCAGAGTTGAAATTTAATTTTATGTTATATTTTATGATTTCAATTTTTTTTTACACTAAGCGGTTAAATGTAGAAAAGCAAAATAGTATGAGTAACATTTCAATGAAACCATCTTTACGAAGAAAATTTCAAGAAAAAGTGACTACCGCTGTAGGAACTATAACATTTTTTTAGTCGTATTAATAATACTGGGTGGTTGTTTAATTATTACGGTGTTTAGTCTTATAAACTTAGGTAAAAAAAGAACACCTGGTTCAATGATAATAACAGCGCAGGATTTTTCAACAAAGACTTCTGAAAATTGTGGCACTCCAACAACTTTGACTGTATTTTTTTTTACAGTATACTAGCTTTCACTAGTGCACGCACGCACGCACTCTCACACACACACACGCACACGCACGCACGCACACGCGAACACACACGCACACACCCACACACACACACACACACCATCATCACTATCATCACTATCTTCACTATCATCGCTATCATCACGTAATCTGATTAAAGCTATATTGTTCGCATCATTTGCTACCTGCAATAGTATGAAGATATATTTATAAGTATATATACCATCGGTATACTATACAATATTATATATTTGAGATTCAATTAACAAGACTAACATACAAAATATTAAACGTTAAAGATAAAACAGAAGGAAAAAGAAATATCTGTGGTATATGGATGAACAACTCTGTCGAGTAGTTAAATTATTTCGTTTGCACTTTATTCATATGAAAATTGAATGTTGAAAACCATCATCACCATCATCACCATCATCACCATCATCACCATCATCACCATCATCGTCATCAAAAAAAAAGAATAATTGTCTTTGCCATTCTTAAATGTTCTAAGTTTGTCATGACCTGACGTAAAATCTTTTAACTTGCTAAAGTAAAGCAAAAAACAGTCTGAGAAATGACAAATAAATAGGAATATTTTTCGAGTTTCAAAACATTATTGAAAAATATCATAAAATAGAAAAAATTTTAAAACATTTTACTCAGAGTATTATTTTGTTAATGTTATTTTTAACAATTTCAATTCCATTCAGCATTTCTATTTCGAAATAAATATTTTATTTAAATATTTATGTTTACTTTGTAGAAATTGACTGTTTTTAAACTGTTGAAAATACATTTCTGTTTTTTCACAGACTTGTAAAATATAATATATAGCATATATATGTATAATAAATATATATTATCATATATATATACATATATAAAATTAAAGTTAAAGCTAGAGAACACAAACAAGAGGACTAACACTCACGAATCTCAATCATTTCGGCGTCTTGCCATCTTTAGGAGAGAGAAAAAAAAGGAGAAGGAATGAAGGAACGGAGAGGTAAATGCGTCTACTGACACGCAGTGCAGCCACCTTACCAACGTGGTCCAGTTTAGGCTGTGAGTAAATAAAATTATAAAAAGGGTTTTTAAGTGAAAGGGAGGAGAAAAGTAAAAAAGAGAAAGGAAAGGAAAAAACATAGATCTAAAATTAAACAAATAAACGAGGCTGAAAAAAAAACAGAAAATCATCTGATTAAATTTAGACCAGGGGAATTTCTTGCACCCAATAACCAAATTAAGGCTTCCTCAGAAGCCCTTAGAGAGGTCTGGGTGTCATCAATTGAGAGTTGTCTTAATACTTGAACCCTGAAGCAATCGTTGAAGGGAAGGTTATGGAGATTGGCGTGGGTGGCAACAGGTAGCTGCTTGCGTTGATCAACGGATGACCTGTGACCATTCATACGGAGGCTAAGTGACGTGGAAGTCAGGCCCACGTAGAATGAGTCACATTGTGTGCAGTCCAGACGATAAACACAATTGCTGGATGTGCAGGAACTAGCAAAGGAGAGATGGTATGAATGGTTGTTAACTGTCGAGATGAAGTGGCTGTTAGGATTGATGATGGGACAGGTGAGGCATTTCCTTCTGCCACATTGCTTTGTGCCAAAAGTGTCAGGTGCAGGGCGGTGATATATATATATATATATATATTCCGGAGCCTGTACCATAAACAGGCTCCGGAACAGTGATCTTCAGAATGTAATCCAAGATAAAGGTACAACTTTTACAATATATTATAATAATCAATATTCATAGGCTCATAAGGTAGATGAACGTGTACTAAAGGGGATAATAGCGGCCATATATATATATATATATATACGATATTTATATATAACTTTAATATATAAATTTTTTATTTTCATTATTGAGAAACTGCAAAAAAAATACAGCATAGTTTTGTTCATTATCAAACATTAATTGAATATTGTAAATTACCCACTATATATCAATTATATTGTTAATATATGCTTATTAAACTCAATTTTCAAACGTTTTGAATCTACTGAAATATAAATATTACGGTTATTAGTTTATAACTAATACAGATATTTTGTAAGAATTAATATTTACATTAATATCTATCTCCATTGGTATATAACAATTAGTGTAAATATAATGGTTTATTTATTATAATATTAAAGTTTATGTGATGAACTTAATATGTTTCTGCTGCTATACAAAACACTGTTATTCTGTTGTTATATTAGTTCAGTAGTCGCCAAATTGTTTATATGATGTTTGAATAACAAAAGAGAAGACAAACGTAGGCCATTTCATGTTGTTTCTGCTTAGGAAAACTAATTTTTGGATGAATAACGTAAGGTAGGTGAATATAAAGCAATGTTAATGTGTATATAAATTTACTTAAAACTTAGCAAAGAAGGAATGATCATTTATCTCTAGTTGAATTAAACATGTTGTAGAGTTTAATGCTTGTGCAATTTATTATAGTGTTGTCTTTTCTCATGGTGGGGAATTTCAACAAATACACAAAGAGTTTCATGTTAAAACGAACAACGCTTTTTGAGCACTTAGTGTTCTTCTTTAGGTTTACATTTATGAACTTATGACCATAATAATAAGTTATTTAAAATTTGAATGTATGAATGTTTAATTGCGCTATTGAAGTTTGTAACAAGGAAAATAGTATAATAATTTCATTGCAAACATCCTTGTGTTCCCTGTACAGTTAGGTAAAAATAAGAGGGGTCAGGCTAGCTCAGTGGTTACGTGCTCGCCTCTGAACTGATAGGACCGGGGTTCGATCCCCACCTGGCCCTCGATTTATTCACGCGGGAAGTGAATAAATCTGAGCGCGTCGTCCCTCGGAGAAGGACGTTAAACTGTCGGTCCCGAGCCTGTACGATGTCAGGTACTCGTTAAAGATCCCTACTCTAAATACACTTGAGTTAGGCAAAATTTAGGACTCCCACTGTAGAATCAATCTTCATTGTGTGGTATCACAAAGGGCCAATGCTCGGCCTAAGCGTGTTCCCTTGTGGGACTGCCACTGCAACCTAACCTAACCTAACCTAGGTAAAAATACCAGCCAATACTCCTACATTCCTCGAAACCTCCACTCCTTCACATCCTCAGTTCTTACTACGTCACTGGTCATACGTCGAATTTGGTTCATTGGTTTTATTATGTTACAATGATTTATTGAAGTTTATTATCTATTTCCCTTGTTAAAAACTTCAAAAGTGAAATTCAACATCCATAAGTTGTATTCAGTTTTCAAATAATTTATTCTTATATCCTTCAAGCTCCTTAATGTGTATGTTTTTTTATGTAGACTTGATGAAAAATATTAGGTTGTTAGATTTGACATAAAACTCTTTTGTGTGGAGACGTAACTTTTGAAATTCCCTATGTTGTACAGTTATGAAAATCAATAAAACTAAACAACAGAAATATCGTTGGTTTTGCAAAACTAATAGCTCGTCTTTAAGATGTTATCAGAATTTAGTTTTTATATTTCCTTATTCAATCATAATCACTGCTATGATATTTTTGCCTGTTATTTCGTTTTTGTCTTCACACACGAAATACTTAGTTTTAAGCTAAATCATTGCATTCAGAAGAAAGTTTCCAAAAACTGATGTATTATTAAGAGAATTTTTCCTAACCTTGTAAAAACAGTCTCAGGTGTAAAACACCCTCCTTATCCGTACTCTTGTCATTAAGTAATATTATTATAAAATCCGTCATACCTCCTTCATCGGTGATACAGCCACCCAATCAGTTTTGCTCGATGTACATCTTCAAGAGGCCCTGACAAGTCTTGAATGCCAATGGCAGTAAATACAATTGAAAAAGTAATATCAATCTATGCATAACATTTTTATCATCAATTATATTCTTAATTATTTATTACCTAACTTTATTCTTTTAAAATCTACATTATGATACGCAAGTCTGTCTAGTCGATTTTATATTTTATTATTGGTAAATAGTATTGCTGATTGATGATAAATCTGTTAATTTATTAAATAATCTGTGGTTTTATGCTTATAAATTTCAGGTTCTTCTATTATGTTTAATATTTTTCTTTTCGTTATTAATTTCTGGGTCCCTCTTGGGAATCCACAACGCGAAAAACCGGTCGAATGGTTGGTTATATCACACATTAACAATACGACAGACTTCTATAATATTATTATCTATGAAAATAATACAGAGATGATACAAAAATGTTAAAAAATTATGATGAAATCATTTCTTCTATTTTTTTTTGTTATTCTATATGATCATCAAAGTGATTCTATAATGTTTTATCAAAGTAACATCTTTAGCAAATACGAGTATACTGAGTAGGAATTAACATTTTTTAATATAAAAAAACGCATAAATAATAGCTCATTTATAATTTAATTAAATGTGAACTATTGTACATAAGAATAAACTGAAGGAGCTAGATTCATATTTTCTTTCCAACTTAGAAATAAATGGCAAAAATTTAACTCAATAACTTTACATGAATGAAAACCCATTATTCACATACTGAGGGTCTTTCAAGAGAGTCACTGTCTGATAGAACATCGAATCTACTCTCTGTTTGCAATATTTTATTGTCATTTAAAATACTCTAGTGGTTTTTCATCATTTCTCTTTGCTGAATCTTACTTTCTTACAAATAATATATTATAATAAAAAAAAAAATAAAAAAATTCAAACTTTAAGGATTTATATATTTTGGTATTTTCTGAGTTATTGCTTGAAGTTGTTTCATAAAGTAGAGAATTACCAGCTATTGTACACTTAACTTTAAGAAAATATTATGATGCTTCAACTAAGTTAATGTGGCATGTAGAGGTTAAAATAGTAATAATATTTAGCAATGACAACTTTAAAGCATGTTATGTCGATGATTATAACATGTTGGGTTATAGGTCACACTAGTTGATAAAATAAATTATGATATACTTAAAAATATCTCTCATAGTGACGAGGACAATGTACTCAATAGTTTTTGGCAACATTTCACAATGGAATATTGTCCACCCACGAAAATGTAACTAAACTTTAAACTAGAAAGTGATGTCAATTTTGATCTCCTGATATTTTCTTTTAAACTACTTACTCATTTAGAAAGAAGCATACTTTTATACACAAAAATAGTAGAGCAGGTGGATGATTTGTATAGTGTTCTACCATAATTACATTTAAAAACTGAACTTCATAGTATAATTTGAAAATTTCTATAATTTACACATATACTTAATAAATACTGTGGGAGCCAACCTCCCACAAGTGGACCTAAGGACCCAAAGAAGACCGTCCCGAAGAAGGACAAAGGAAGTTACTTTCTTCCGAAATGTAGGGAGCCTGAATGGATATTATCAATGATCGTTTATGCAGATTCTGCAAAAAAGAGGAAGAAACACTGTTACACCTACTGACTGACTGTAAGGCAACTTTGCTGCACAGAGTTGGGTGGTTCGGGACACTCAACAAAACCATAGAGAAACTTTTACCGCTGGAACTAGCAAAAGTGCTGAGCTTTTTGGATGCGTTGATGCTAACTGCTGGGGTACTTTAGTACAGAAGAGGGGAAGCACAATAGTTTTTTCCTTAAGACGCAGTGCTATAGTCACACTCAAATAATTTTTTTTTTGGTAAGGAGGTGAAATGCATTTACGCACATTGTGCTGGGCTCTCAGATAAACCAGACTACCAACTAAAACACCCCCTTTTTCACCTAGGACCTAGCCTGGAACTGTTTTCCACATTACTTCAGGCTTGGTCGTAGCTTACCTTAGGTGAGGCATACTTGCTTTATTATTCTTCTAAATCTTCCAAGTATCCGGATCATTTTTTCAATGATCGTTTCTGGGGAGAATATGCCTATTCTTTGTATCAAGTCTCTCCTCTGGCTGTTCCATTTGGGACAAGAAAATGTGTTCCACATCATCTAACGCTGGACAATACAGGCACTCGGATGTCTGGTGCTTCCCTATCTTGCACAGGTCACCCTCAAATAATAATAATAATAATAATAATAATAATAATAATAATAATAATAATTACTGCCTGCGAAATATTAAAATTATGCAAAAGAGTACCTACATAGTATGGCTATTTAGAAATATTAATTTCAAAAATTTTTCACTTCTGCAAACTGAATATAGTAATAAAAACAAGAAGTTTTTAAGGTAAACCCAGTTTCGCCAAATTGTCAGATAAATTTGCATTAGCACCAGAAAAAAATGTTAGAATTCATTCAATCAAAAATATGAACATAAAAATGTGATAAAATGCTTTAACTGGGTTAATTTGGGGTTTATAGGTTAAAAAACGATCGAAACATGGGAATGTACAAATTTCAGCTTAGTACACGTAATTCCATATATTTATTGCACAGAATCATAGTACTGTTGTTCAATCAATGGTAGTTATTTTATTATACCACTAGCTGACCTACCCAGAGTTATCCGGGTGGTTGATCATGCCCCGGCGTTTTGATTAAGCGTGGTAGATCAAAAAAAAAGACCGTGATCAAAATCAAAATATCGTAGTTTGTTGCCCTAAAAAAAAGTTATATAAGAGCAATATGTTTCCTTGTATTTAAATGTCCACAGTTTTATTTCTTTAGCAAAGAGACAGTCAGATTTTGTATTTTTATATTAAGATTATAAAATCAATATAAATATTATTGTTATATAATGTATATGTTATAACTATATGAATTATAATCAAAGTACATCATACATGTATGAATAGAGTACATCAACAACTTACAGGACGAACTTTTATACTACAGAAATGTTATTCCCTTTATAATATTTAACCTTGTTGCAATAAGTTAAAATAAAAGTCTAAAAAGTATAGTACAAATTATATCAGATTATTTTTATTTCGTGAAATTTGTTGAACCAATCCCTAATATCTCATCATATGTTTTTGCATGGGAATGAAAAAATAATTTTTAGATAGGAATTGCTTATCACATAATGTGACAAATCATAATGTCATTTGAATGATAAAGAGACTTTAAAATACTAAAGAGCTCTTATGTTTTCTGGTATTATCAAAGAATAAGAAAGATATTTAATACTATTAGATATTATTAAAGAAAGAAAGAAAGATTGCAAAGTGACTATTGAATTAATATATTTCTTCCATCATAAACGTCTATGAATTAAATTCATTGAAACAATGTATTACACTTTAAAAAATATTTAAAACAGTTGTTTCTAGTCAAAATTGCTATAATAATGATAACATTTTTTTCATAATTGACGAAATAACAACATACACAGTAAAATAAATAAACTAATTAAATACATTGTCAAGTGTTTCATTTATCTTATATTCGGTACATATACTGAATTTTATTTATTGATTCCTTGGTAGAACAACATTATTTGCCTGGTACCTATTCCTAATGTCTGATAAGAAAGTCGATAAAGATTTGATGTAGCATGTGCCTAAGTGACTCTCGACCAACTACAATTTCTTTTTTATTACATATTTTTTTCTGATAACATTTATAATGACTACTATAATTTCCTTTTTGAACAAACTATATTTGTGGGGTTATATCAAGTTTTAAAAGAAAATTTCCTTTTAAATATTTATTCATTACATCATATTGTATAAAACAGTAATAGAAAAACTCTTATATTAATTGATTGAATTCATACATTTTTTCATTACCACAGAGGTTAGTATCATTAATATTAAAATTATAGTAATCCGTCTTACCTCGTACCCTGCTGCTGCAGTTCTTAGACCGGTTTCGGGCGTCACCCATCTTCAACAAGAACTGATCAACTGAGTTGATCAGTTCTTGTTGAAGATGGGTGACGCCAGAAACCGGTCTAAGAACTGCAGCAGCAGGGTACGAGGTAAGACGGATTACTATAATTTTAATATTAATTAATTGATTGAGTTGTTTTTTTATGTGTATGCATGTGTGTCTTTGTGTATCAGAGGAATATCTCAAACACCATTTTAACTAAAATAACTGCTTGGTCTATGTTAGCTGTTATTCCACTTTGATCCTTACTTTAGTTTTAAGTTCCTAAAGAAACATATGGTTTGAGAGCAGAGGGATGAAATGTTTTCATTTAAGAGCAGCTATTTGTCACTGATAAGGTTGTATATTGATACAGTGTTTTTGTATTTCCTGTTACAAATTGTGACTAACTATTGTTTTACGAGTATGTGCGTTCTGGTTGGTCCTGTCAATTTTGATCTTATTCCAATATTTATATGATTGATTGGTTAGTTATAGTTTGGACTTTATTTGTAAATTATGCTTAGTATTTATGTTACATATAACAAGTACATTCTTATTTTCACCATAATATTCATAAAGTTAGTTATCAAAGCTGTTTAAAAAATTAATTTTGGTATGAATTAGTTTACAAGTTAATTTCCTTTTAAGTAAATATCTATTTTTATGCATTTAATTAATTTTATCAATCTTCATTATGTGCTATCACAAAGGGCTAATGTTCAGCCTGTGTGTGTTCTCTTGTGGGACTGCTACTACAAACTAACCTATCCCCAATTATGCTATAAGTACTCCTAAACGGGTTTATATCATTCGCTTTAGTTTTAAATTGGTTTATCACTGTAGTTTTCTAGTTATTTCTTAAACTCTGTCAACCGACAGCCAAACGAAATTTTAAGAAATATTTGCTCAGTTTTTAATTTCTTTGTTCTCCAGAATTATTAATGGTTGAAGAAGGTTCTTGAAGTGCTTTGAAAATTTTCATAACTTTGAATTGCGCCCAGAGAAAGTTTTTAGATAGTGGGCTAGAAAACCTTGGGGAATACGGACGTGAACCTAACCACGATTCCAACATCGACTAGTAATTAGTTTTCTAAGTTAGAATTTTGTTATCTACACCACCTAAATACATTATTGCGATAAAAAACTTATTTATGAAGCAATTATAGAAGTTTTGTCTGAAATTGTGCAAAATGTGGAATATATTATATTTTCTATTGGATTAGGTAGGAATCAAAATGACTCATTGGGTTAGTTGTTCATTCTAATCCTATAAATGATAAGTTTAGTTAACTTAATCAAAACATATTTTCTACAGAATAGTAATCTCTTATTGGTGTAAAATATTACCTACTTCATATCATTCTATGATTGATGTATCCTGGTTTCTTTTTCGTTCAATTATATGATCTTGAACCACTTTAGCATTCTTATATAAGGAGAAGAAACACTAAATCACCATATAACATATTTTATGTAATGTCGACGCGTTTCAAAGACTTAGTTTTTATCTTCAGGTTTATGACTACATTATTAAATATGAATAGGAAATATGAAACTGAATACAGAAAAACTTAACAATTTATAAAATGACATGTCGAATCCTTGAACTCTCTACACCTCATTACTGAGGCATGCATATAACTCTTTCAGGTATATATATTTGTTAATATTATAGTGAAGTTTTTCGGTAGCCTGTTTTACATTTTGTATTCATATTTTACATTGCAGATGAAACCGGAGGATGAAAAGGGCCAGGTTAGCTCAGTTTAAGTTGTTCGCTCGTCTCTGAACTGGTGGGTCCGGGGTTCAATACTGACTCTGGCACTCAATTTTTTTCAAGTGGGAGGTTATTAAATCTGAGCACATCTATCCTTGGAAAGGACGTCAAACCGTTTGTCTTGAGCCTATACTATTTCAGGTACAGGTTAAAGAATTCTAGTCTAAATGGACATGAGTTAGGCGAAATTTAGTATTCTCATTGTAGAATCAGTCTTCTTTGCGTGATATCACAAAACGCCAATGTTTGACTTTGTGGAAGGACTGCAAGTGCAACCTAACCTAACCTGAAGATGACTATTAAGTTAACCATCATTAAATCAGTTTTCATACTAATTCCTTTGTTAACCTCAACAGAGCAATTCAACAACCATATATAGTATTCAATTTCAAATAATTCACTTTGATGTTTCCGTGTTCAGATTTAATAACCTCCTACTTAAAAAAAAAGTGCCAGAATGAATATTGAACCCCGGACCTACCAGTTCAGAGGCGAGCAAGTTAAACCGAGCTAACCTGGCCTTTTCATCTTCCGGTTTCATCAGCAATGTAAAATATGAATACAAAAAGTAAAAAAGACTACAAAGATGACCGTCAACGTTGGATATCATTTTTATATAGAGACTTAGTGTTTCTTCACCTTATTGTAATCATGAGCAAATAGCACGCAATAAATAATTGCACATCTGCCGACTCCTTAACACTGTTAAACGAAATGACGTCACTGCACCTTACCAGATGGCATATTTGGAACTATTTCTACTTCGTTGGTTATCATTGTTATGTCTAAACAAACAGTTAAAAAAATATGTTACTTGTAATTTAAACTTTATTTTGTATTTGCTGTCATACTTTTAAAACCATACAAGATATTTCCTTATGAAATACATCTTTTATTGCACAGTCACAAAGGTATTATTTTGTGCAATTACTTTTATCTGACTTGAAGGCAGTATGGGAAAAGACTTTTATATGTAACTGGTCTGTGGGGATTATAATAATTTGTACCAAAGCATTATTAATAATGAAATTTTTCTATAGAAGTTCATACGAAATATATTAAGTATTTTGAACACATTTACTCTTAAATGGGAATTTCAACAATTACTTCTCCACATAAAAAAAAATTAATATCAAAACTAATAACGCTTTTCGAACATTTAGTGTTCTTCTTAAGGCTTATATATATATATATATATATTCATCATGTTGTCCTTTTCTTGACCAACTGTTCATATATTTTTTTGAGATTTATTGAGGGTTTTTTAGTCTAATATTCAAAAAAACATTCTTCCCAGCCCTGAAGATGATATAAATATATATCAAAACGTTGGTAACAAATTTTTTTGAATATTAGACCAAAAACCCTCAATAAATCTCAAAAATATATATATATATATGTAAGCATTGGAAACATCAAAGTAAATGATTTGAAATTGAATACTATATATGTACGAGTATGTAGAATTGCACTGTTGAGATTAACAAAGGAATTAGCATGAAAACTGACTTAATGAATCTAATTAATCATGAATCTTTATAAAATATGACAACATACTAAAAGTTGAACCAATTTATAATTAAATAATATTTTTAATTCCCTACGTTATTGTGATGGATGGTGTGCAGTGGGAGACAGGTACGAAGGACTGAGGGTGTCAAGGAGAGTTGGTAGAAGTAGGGAGGAGTTTGTAGGAATGTAGGAAGTCTATTAGGAAGGACAGGTATACGAGTATATATATACGAGTATATCGTATATACTTAGTCATGTTGTACATTGAAAACATGACTGTTTTGCAAGAGCAAAACACATCCTTCAAATTATATAAAAAGGTCAAGTAATTTTGGAAGACTTAGTATTTGTTCATTCAGACATAGGTAGAAATTCATTCTGAAAGATTTATTGATTTCGAATGATTTTAAGCCTTCTGCTTCATACAAATTATCGTTAATAATTAATGTTTAAGTCAGTATTTCGGTCAAAACTATCGTTGTTAGTGATAAGGTGTTTGGCAAAGTGTGAAGCAAAATTATTACTATTTTTTTATTTTATTCTCGTTTTTGAATAATCTTTTTTTGATATTCTTTAATCCGTTTCTCTAAACTTCAAATGGTGGAGAGGTAATTTTGGAAATTCCCCTAATTGAGTAAATATCACACTATATCAGATTTGACGAGTAATGAACATTCACTTATACAAATGTTCCTATAGAATCAACTTAAATTTTCAGAGAATGTAAAACAACAAATTGACTTCTTTGCCTGCGGTAGGAAAAGTCTTGGTCATTATATCTCTTATATTGGATTAGATGTCATAATGATGCATATATTTCAGACATTATAAATAATTGGAATCAAATAATCAAAATTTTATTTCCACATCGAGTTCTAAAGCGTACTGTTGTCCCAAAAAAATCTACAATTTTTGAAACATGTTATTAAATTCTTTGCAGTTAAGTTAAAACAAGTAATTAAGGTTAATATAAAATCATTTTTTTTCAAGCCTATACATTATAACATCAATCTAAAAAAAAACTTTGAAACAAAGTGCCATCAAAGAAAAATTCTAGGTATCAATGTAATAATGAAACAATATATTTATTAAAAATTGTTTATAATAAAGAAAAATTAAGAGGGAATATTTTTGATTAAATACTACATTAAAAGTTTATTAAGTTTAAAGGAGTTGATTTTAAATTACTTGATATTAGAAGACTTAATCAGGTGGTTGCAGTGACAGGAGTGACAGCAAACTAGTAGTGAATAGTAGTAACTGTTCCATCTAAAGCGGTTAACACCTTCTTTAGTTCGAACTAGCATGACTGGAGTTTTATAAAGTATACTTTCATAATTTCTTATATAATAAAATATTTTTTTTTGTATTTGTGGATACATGGACTACAATTTCTTGTATTTAGAAGTAAATTTGTTTCAGGGTTTCTCCTTTAGCTTTACGATTTTGTATAGGAAATCAGGTCAACACCCTTTGGTGGTACCCCAAACTATATTTAATCTTTATGCCAATAGAAGGTCACGAGACCATTGCCATTTTAATCGTCTTTGGTGGTTTGTTGGGATTACTTGTATGAAAAGATTTTGGGCAATTGAGTTTGGATGATTTGAGAGTTTACTGTGAAATCTTTTGTAGAGGTTATTTTGCGTAGTCGCAAACGAAGGAGACTTTAAGAGCTCGTTGAATGATTACGTTTGGAAAGTAAAATGGGAGATGTGAAAGAATGAAAGAAAGTTTATTGAATGGGTTGTATAGAACAAATACTTGAAGGTTTGGTGAACCTCAAAGATCCATGGCATAATATAATATTGCTTCATAATAGTAAAATGTTTCATTTGAAAAACTTTTTCCTGGATTTTACTAGTTCCGTGTATGAAATTTATTTTCCATAATATACTACCTTCTCAGAAAAATAAAAGAAAAAAAATATCTTCTTTTCATTAATTTAAGAAGGAAAATCATTTTGAATACAATAATTAATGCTATTAAAACATTGTTATTATTGCCAAAAAATTATGTTTAAATATCTTCATTATTACTTTATTACGTATATTACTTTAAAACATTGTTTTGTAATAATCAGATATCAATATTGTATTTCAATTTATTTACTAAAGTTTTATGTCGATTTTATAATGGGCACGTTTTTTCTCATACATCTTTCAAAACATTATAATGCAGCCTTCACTATCATTTTTATACAAGAAGTTACCAGATTATAGGACAAAGTAACTTCTTGCAACATATTTACGATATAGTGTTGAGGAAGGGCTGAGTTGTTTATAAAAATTGAATTATATAATTGTTATATAATCTTATAATGGTAAAACAAACTCAGCATATTGATGGAACAAGATTGACAGTAATTTATGTATATAGAATTATGTGTTGCTGTTTCAGAATGTTATATCTTGTTTAAAATTATAAAAAAGAAATTAAACTTCCTAACGTCAAGAAAATTTGAGAGCCTATGATTCTGGGAATAGGTATTTATTTCTAGTGATTGAAGGTCAACTTAAAACAACTTGAAAGAGATTTACCATAAAATAGACCAATCGTAAATTTGTAAAAGTCAAAATAACAACTAATTGGTTACAGGATTTTGGTTTAATCTCCAAGTTATCTGTAAAGTGGGGCAATTCTCCTTGAACACTCATGCTAAGAAAATTAGTGCATACACATCGTAAGTCAATTAAAACAAGGCTTCCTTCAATAGTTTATCCTAGAAATAACCATAAGCAAGGCATAAGTGGTCGTTATGTGTGCCGGGTTTTGGGTAGTGTCATATGTTAGAAGTCACTGCATATTCATTAAGGCAGAGTTTATTGCCATTTATGAACAACAGACCCCTGTTTAGGCAACCCATACTGAACAATAGCTTCATACAGACATAAACTAAGACAAGCTATGAGTAATTACGACGTGTTAAATTCCTCCTGATTTCTTCATTTTTTTAAACATTAAAATCTATTTTCTCAAAAACTGAACTTTCAACAAAATATTATAACAAAGTTGTAGAATGATTTCCTTTTAGTATATATACTTCTTCAGAAAAATGATTCAAATATTGAGGTAATATTATCTTTAAAAAATTATCATATTATATCATATATAAAGTAATACCGTTATGCTTAGCATTATTATTTATTTAAATATTAAATATATTTAAATAGAATTATAATCTTGTTTAAAAGTTGTTGCAAGCTATCTATTTCCAGTTATAAATCCACTATTGGTTATTAGTAAAAGTGAATTGAATTACAGCACCCCAAGTTATCGGGGTTAACGGGAAGCAGAACCTTCCACGATAAGTGAAAATCCGCGAAGTAGTGTCACCCTCTCATTATTAACACACGTACATTTTTTTGTAACATTATAATATCAATAAGTGCATATGAAACTAGATAAAAATTTTGTTGTCATCAGAACATTAAAGAATAGTTTCAAAGTTGAAATAAAATATTAATAGTATAAATAACATATATAATTTAAGTAGTATAAATATGGTATTGTGTATGCAACGTACCTAGCTGTAACCAAGTGTACATACTGTAAATATGTTTTTAGAACTCTTTTATTCGTATAACAATTTTTCTTTTATAATAAGTTATATAACTCGAACACCTCTGACAATAGCTTTTCTTCATCAGAGACTTGGATTTTGAAATCTGTGGACACTACCTGCATTTTGCTGGTGTGCGGATAACTTTGGCGCCATAATTAATCAATTTTCAATGTTAGATGAATATTTTTGGACAATTCGCAATGTGCTGGATCCACGACAAATGGACTGCAAAGTAGCGAGGAATGAGTGTATTAGAAATCTGGTGTCAGATACAATGGGGTTACCATTTCGCGAACTATAAACAGTTTCAAATTTGTTAGATTAGCGCTATTGTATCACGGTAGAGTGTTTAATGTTTTGGTACCTATTAATTTCTATGAAAATATCCTTTCTCTGATTTATCTCTATCACTCCCTTGCACTCTCACTCTCTCAGATCGAATTTTCTATTGTGATTAGATGTATATTTGTGCTAATGCAAAATTCATTAAAAGTTTATTCAGTTATCAAAATTAAAAAACAGGCTATACAACTTTTGATACTGAAAGACAATTGCTTTAAAAAAATAAAGAAACAGATGTAATTCCCCAAAAAAATTGCAATTTTTTTTCTCAGAATCAACAGATACTTAAATTTGAAAATTACTATTCGTTAGTCATATTATTCTTTTTTCCTAATTTTTTATGACTTTAATTATATGTTTCTTGAATTTTTTTTTTGTTTCTTTGAGGACGATTGTATACATACGAGTACTTTAATAGGACAAAAGTCTGGGACTAATAACAGCAGGCTAAAATTAGAACATAGATTGTTATTCCATGAAAATAAATATTTTTAGACCTTTCTGGTATTTTATAGCTTAACGGATTATCAACGGCCAGAGAGGTGAGTTTGCAAAAACAGTTGCTACGCCACTCGCATCGACTATATTTAGACAAATCAAAAACAGTCTTGGAGAGTAATCTCAATGCAGTATACTTAATTTAGCTTTCCCTTACAGATGTAATATTTAGCTTCTGATCACTTCATTGAAGAATAATTATTGATACACGTTGTCATTATACTATTAGGGCTTAAATTTTCATTCGTAATATGTTTAATTACTTTTCAATGTGTTACTACAAAGACGGATACCAACTTTAAAGATCTCATTTCAATTTCAATGTTTCTTCTCTTTTTTTTTCTTTTTGACTCTAAAATGATAAGAAAAATGGATTCGTTAGAAATTTGTGACAGATATATGTGTCCGAATTACTTTTGCATGTTCCCTCAATATTTCCTAGTGAACAAAAAAGTATAACACACTGTATAAAACAGCACAGATATATCTAACCTGAAGTATTATCTATTTTTATTCCATACTAGTAATGCTGTTTGCTTTTAGAAAAGATTATGATTAACAAAAACAACAGACTGTCTCAAGAACAAACTGCTTCACTAAGTGGTCTTTCAATTGGGTTCCAGTATCGTTAGTATCTCAAATCATAACAAAAAAGGGTAAGGTTTTTCAACCTGTCAAGCAGACTTCTTCCTTCAGGGTTAAATCAGCTGAGATTTTACTTTAGGATTTGTCGTTCATATATATATATATATATAAAATTCCCATTTCTTATTGTGGTTTGATCATTCATATATATATATATATATATATATATATATATATATATATATATATATATATATATATATATATATGATTTCACTCAAAATTCTAAAAACTATCCAAACTGGACGCAAATCAGCTCAAAAACGAAGAAAAGAAACACACAGAGAAAGAAAAACACTTAGAAACTCAAATTTACGGATGATCCGTCTTCAGGAGAAAAGAGTATGGGCGACCAAACACGCTGGAAACACAACGACAGGAAACACACAACGGTTTCCTGTCGTTGTGTTTCCATCGTGTTTGGTCGCCCATACTCTTTTCTCCTGAAGACGGATCATCCGAAAATTTGAGTTTGTAAGTGTTTCTCTTTCTCTGTGTGTTGCTTTTCTTCGTTTTTGAGCTGATATATATATATATATATATATATATATATATATGGGTGTGTTCTATATTTGCAAAAGTTGGAAGGAATCCTCTTGGATGTAAATGTTTAAAAAATATATATCGTATTTTATTTTAATTTAGTTGTGTAGACAATTTATCCAGTTCTAAAACACTTCTCGTATATATAGTTATTAGTTTAAAGTAAGTAAGTTTAACATATATCAATATATATCTACATTATAAACAAATATTAATGAAATTTGAATGTTAAATAATAAGTTATTCTTGTAAATAAATTTTTAATTTTTTTCAACGGCTGCACCGTTGACAACTCATTATTTTTTGAGAAACCAGAGGTATCTCATTATGTTGTAATCAATCCCTAAAGTAATTCAATATTCACCACAACATCGTACAAAAAAAAGTTTATTCAAATTTTAATAAACCTAGTAAAAACTATTATAATTGATTATTTATTTTATGGAATACATAATAAATATTGTACAGCTGGTTAATAAAAGATATGAAGTTCAAAGTAAATCTCATTTTACGTCATGAAGTAGCACTATTGTATTTCAACTGGTAGCAAGTATTTTAAACATGTAAACTGAGGGAATATTCTAACTTCTCATTTGAAATTTAGTTGATACTCATTTCAAATATTGATAGAAGACGAAAAAATAACGCAAATGAACCTTCTAAAACATTAAATCAACATAAAGGGCGTAACAGGAAAATACTTATAGCACATGGTCGATACTTCAAACAAGCTTTTGGCATAAAGAGAATACTAAAAACCGATCAGAGAGTAAGGGAGAGTATATTTCTTTGACTACGTTCAATCATTTTAAATACTATTATTATATGTATCCTCTTCAGTTATTTAATATATACATTTGTTTATAATACAAAATATGGCTCATATTTTTAAATGAATGAACCCTTGATAATATTTCTGATATTTTTTTTTGATCAATAGTTCTTAAGGAATGAATTTTAAATTTTTTTTCTAATCGTTACTAATACATATGTTTATTAGAGTTCTGTTGCCTCAACCAATTATATTCCTAACTACTTTTTTTTAGGTAGAGCTTAATAATTACTTGATTATTTGGCACAGCTGAACGAAACTTCGATAAAGAAATGCAGTTCATATATAACAAGATTTGACATAAACATGTGAAATAACAATCAATGATGAAACCACAATATGAAATAGGGAAAATAGACCAAGATCTTTTAATCGTAACAAGCGGGTCGGCCAGAGTCATAAACTCAACTGAGTTTTTGACTCTGAAGAAGACCGCTTGGTACGGTTGAAAGATCTTGTTGAAAGAACTTTTTTTCCCATTTCATATTTTCATTCGATCATTGGTATATATATATATATATATATATATATATATATATATATATATATATAATAATAAGGGTTACTTGCCGTTGCGTCTACAACGTGCTTGGTCTCCCATTTTCTTTTCTCCTGAAGACGGATTACCCGAAAATTTGAGTCTGTAAGTGTGTTTCCCTACTTTGTGTGTTGCTCTTTGTTAATCTCGAACTCGTATATATATATATAGTGTGTGTGCATAACACATAGCTCATCTGTTTAAATGAATGAACTCTGAAATATTTTTTTATATTTTGATTCAGATGTTACTGCCTCAGCAATGAATTTAACAATTTTTTGTAATAGTTACCTGTAGGTATCTAGTAGTAACATTTTCTGGTCAATTTGTTATATTTCTTTTTAGATCCATTAATGCCTTTTTGAGATGTCATAAATAACACTCTTATCTCCGGTGTATTCTCTGAGAGCTCAACAAAACTGAATGTTGAACTTATCAGCACCTTCCTTAAACTTTTTTACTTAGCAGAAAGCCTTAAGAAAGATGTGATCAGTGGATACTAGATCAATTATTTAAAAAATATAATAGGTGAATGTATGCACTGTTATTTTGAAGTCATACTTTGGTGCAAGAGCTCTACTATGTGTTGGTACCAGTTTTGAATCATTCTACGAGTATCCCTAATGTCTACCTTTCTTCATTCAGGTAATTGCAGAGATAGACAAAGAATATTGGGTTGTCATTGTGAAAAAAACCTCTTTTACAAAGATAAAAGTGATGAATGTGAGCCGCTAATGTTTGAGAAAAAATCTGGAGTGGCCTACACCCAACTTTTCTCTATGTAAACATAATATCATACTTCTGGGGTATATAATAAATTATGTTCCATTTAAGTATAATATAAATGTCTAAATGGAAGATGCCTATTAGTCTTTTGTACCGTCAAATTCTTTTGTACCGTGATCTAATTCTTTCAGGATTACTATATTTTACTTATATTAATGCAAAAGGATAGTTTTAAGAATGAAATTGAAGGAAATATTGGGGATTACAAATGAAATTTATTTGAAAAATTGTATGTGAAGTATCTTTTCTTTTCTCTATATGATTTGGAGGCTGGAGAACGCAAAGGTGAAGTATACTTAAGACTTGCAGGACCTTGATATAGAGTAGAAAGAATCCGATGACAGATAGAAGTACAAGTAGTCATAACAGACGACTTTTCTTGAGAACAGTGGAAATAGTTACCAAGGAAACAAGTAATGACAAAAAATAATGATCATTCCATTTTTTCATGGGTCCAGGCCAGTAAGATATCACAGGAAGTTGAGGAGGAATTCCATACTTTTGTTCCCAGTTTTGTTTCTGTAGACGACTATTCTAATGCAGGTGCAGCTGAGCATTGGTGAAGACAAGTGTAAAAGGTGAAGGAAATCTTCAAAACAGGAAATGAAATTGTTTGTTTGAAACATTATGCATGTAAATGATCAAAGAGTATAACTTGCAACATATTATTACTATGGAGTCAAAAAAGGAAGAATACTTCTATTGTAACGAATGTATAGGAGAAGAAAAAATATGTGACAGTCGAGAAACCGTGCTCATAGTATTAATGTCAACTTTGTTCACCAAATATTTATAGTCATAATGAGCAAAGAGAACAAAGAATTAATTCAAATTATTACAACAAATATTCAAAAGTATTTCATGATACACTTGATGTTTTTACGAGGCCCAATCAATGAAGCATATGGACATTTCAGTTTCTTCCTTTCTTGGCTCTTTCATGAGGGTAGAAAAACAAAGTAAAATTTTATTGTCTCTTTAAAAAGAGTATTACTCAAAGAGAATTAGGGTTCTTAAACACCCCAAAAACAATATCTGGTATTATGTTTTGTTGAAGGGTGTATCATCTTGTTTGATTAGAATAAATTGTTAGGCAATCACCTATCATACTCTCGAAAGTATCAACAAATATGTTTCTTGACCTTTATATTTTTACATTCAAATTTTTTTATTCTTCCTGCATATCGTATTAACTCATTAAAAAAGACTTATCTTTTTGTTAAACAATGAAAAAACGTATTTATTGCATCAGATTTACATAAAGAATTTCTCAGTCTATGTAAAAAATTCGATAAATACACAAGGTGTGTAGTCTAAGGCGATTTCCATTTTTAAATGTTTAAACCTTTTGCGGTAATTGTTATTTTACAAAACTTTTTAGTACATAACTAATTTTACGCTTAATTTTTTGGCGATTTTTTGTTCTAGGTTTAGCTGTTATACCCAGCTCTAGGTTTGTTTAGAGCTGGTTATACCCATAGCAAATGTTTAAGTACTTCCAATGAAGCAGTATACGTCTACTTGTTCCACTAAACAACATGCAGCAATCTTTAGATACGCCCAGAAATATTATTCACTAATCGCTCTTGCTAGGGTTTTTTAAAGAACGTTTTAATCATGCATGCTTGATAAAAATAAATAAAGTGGGTCAAATCATTATACGGTTGCTTTCTGAATAAATTACAATAAGAGTAGAAGAGAACTTAATTAAAAACATAAACCGCCCAGTAATTAATTAATTCCCTAAGTCCAAGGATATTTGATATTACATTTTTAAAGACAGCAAGAAAAGAATGTAAATTGGAATATATATATATACAGCAATTTCTATAATATTAATATTAATAAGAGTTTTATTTCAGAAAAAGAAATTAAGGAAAGAGAATTTCTTTATTCAGATTTGTTAAATATTTATGTTCAAAATATAATTTTATTAACCTTTGACGCAGATTGTCAAAGAGTCATTTTATTGTATTCAAAAAAAACAGTGAAAAAACAGCAGATGGATGTTTAATACAATTTCTGATTGAAATACTGTGAAACATTTATTTTCTCTCCTAATAAATTAAGACGCAATTATTAAGATATAGTGGGGGTAGTTGTCTCAGTAGAATGAATGAAAGTGTACTTTTGAACCCTATAGTTAGAGACATGTCTTAACACGTCAGTTGCCTTCGCGCTTCGCCTGACAGAACAGAACAAAATTACGTCTCATCATGTTAAGGTATGACTATTTGTTCATAGACCATGTCCTGTGATATTATTTTTCATAATTTATTTATACATACCTCCACATACATTGAAAACAATATTTTATGTACTATACTTGTATTAAAAGTTAAATGGAAGTTACTTTACTTCTTTTTGATTCATCAATATCAAACAAAAAAGTATTGGTTCATGTAAATTTTAGTGTACAAGTATTTATAAAGCTAATATAAAATAATTTGTTTGAAATACTTAAATAAAACTGTTTACAATGTAATTAAGAATACGTAATTTTAATGTTTTGGTCCAGTTGTTTTATATTATTTTACTAATCAATGGTAATGAGCTAGTTTATGCCCTTAATTCATTCCATATTACTTTTCAACTACTCACTAATTAGAGTTTCACTTCTAATTATGATTTGTAAATATGTTTCTGAAATTTACTTAGAGTGCAGATCTATAGGACTGTAGATTGTGGACTGTAGTGTGTCCATAAGCATTTCGATACAATAATACTTTGGTTCCATGTACAATATTAGACTTAGAGAATCTGATATCCTTCAAAAATTTGATTTGGAAATTTTAACCCGGAATACAACTTTTTACTTTTTTATAAGTAAAGTATAGTGATTGCGGAAAAATTCCTTCTCGAGTTTTTGACGAAATTTGAGGTCCCAAAAGTCGTTTTATGAATTTTTTTCGATGATATCTGTGTGTTTGTGTGTGGGTGAGTATGTTAGCATTGCTTGTCACCACGCTACGGTCCAGAATCTTTGATGGATCAAGTTGATATTTTACAAAAAAATGGGCCCCATAGTGTAGATGATCCTTATTGTTTGGGAAGAATTATGCATGACGAGAAAGTCACTTTTTTTACCAAAAACCTATTTTTAGAGAACATTTTTTTCTCCTAAACTGCTAATTTTGGAGTTTTGAAATTTTGGCATGATATTTGGAGTTATAAATGCAATAAACGAAAAATATATTCAAATTTTTAAAACAAGGGAAAATACTGTTTTTTTAATAAAATGTAAAAATTTTGACTTATTATTTAATCTCAAAGGCTGTGAGAGCAATACAAGCCATTCCGTTTCACGGGTCAAAATTAAACTATGCCTAGAGATAGAACATTATATGGAGAATGAATTGAGATAATTTTTTTAAAATTACATTCTTCCAAGGGGCGTTATAGTACGATTTCTGTAAACGGCTCATTAAAAAATCATGGAAATGTAATCAAAAACGTAACACAAAATTAGCAATTTATAAAAAATTCAGAGAAAATAAGAGTATTTTCTTGTTTTAAATTTGAAAATTTGACTTAAATATTCAATGTAGAAGGAGGTCAAGTGAATGATGTAAGAAATCCACTGGCTATTTGAAGAAAAGCTAAGTTCTCTTGTAGGAGATTATTTTGTATTAAGAAATGTTCACTTTGGCTTTTCAAAAATCTTATTACTGCTGTAGTTATACATTATTTTCATCAGCTGTGTGATGTACAAAAATTGGCTTATATATTGATAAGTTGATCAATCGCTATCTGTACTACCTCAGGAATGAAAGACTAAGAAACATCTCCCATTTAGATGTTTACATTATGCTTAAATGGAACGTTATATATTATACACCCAAGAAGTTTGATATTCAGTTTACTTATAGTAAAGTCGAGTGTAGGCCACTCCAGACTTTTTTGTTTGTGATTAAATGCACTTTTACTTAGACACTGATGGATTTCTAGATCATTTAGAATAAAGACACCTATAACAACTATTTTTTTTCGCGGACTTACAAGTTTTTGCCACGTTACTTCACGCTAGGTTTAAATAATAATTGTGTATATGTTTTACTTATTTAAATTAAATATAATTAAAACATTTTTGATTGAAGTCAATATTTTGAGAAACTATACATAGAGAGAAGTTAATATAACTTAAAATAATCAATGATTTTCAGAATAGTCCTAAGGCAATATTGTTCCATTTACACTGGACCTCCCAATTGAATGCATTTTCTCGACTATTAACAACTAAGCTGTTTAGTTCAAGTTTTTGCCAATTAATAATAATGAAGGTTCATATATACAATAAAAGGATATCGTAGATAACAAACTCATATCAAATTCTTCTTAGTTTCAACTAATTGAAAATTATATCTGTATAATATGAAATATTGTGTGTAAATGACAAAAAGCTAATATGTTCAAGGTATCCCATGACTCCTAATAGCTCCCGTCCTGAACTAAATATGACGACCTGATGACTTATAAATAATATAGTACCTCAGATAATGCAAAACTGCAGACCATAAGACCACGAATACGACTCCTTTCCCTGACAGACTATCGTCCCAAGTATTAACAATGCCTACTGACCAAAACAAAAAAAGCAGGATGATAATTTAGCAGTAGTGGGCCTCTCGTCTGGAACTGCTAATTACGACGTGCACTGTCGTTGGTCGTTGGTCGTTGGATGTTTAAGGAATAAAAAAAATAATTGGAATTATATATTAATCTCAATTTAGAATCAAACTTGTGTATCTCAAAAGACTCCATTCTAAAACTTCTGAAGCTGCTATATATAACTTATAATAAAATAATTGATTTGCAAGCTGATTTTTTCATAAATATTTCCAATTTTGTATTATGTACTTAGATATAAAAATTGATTTTCTTTAAGATTTTATTCAGAAAATTGTTCCTTAAAAATTACAATCCTTAATTAGTAGTGATTATAATTTATGTTGAAAAAATAAATTTACGTAAAAACAAATTTACTGTAACTTAATCATAATTAGCATGATATATGAGAAAATAGGGTTTTGAGGATTAGGATCAAAGATTAACAACTCCTAATTATAATCCAACATTTCGTTGAAGATTTTTTAGCATTCTCAGGGCCAAAAACGATTTATTGATATTACTCGTATGTTAGGAACACATCTACTCTGTAAAAAAGAATATATACATATACATATATATTCTTAGAGAATCTACTGCATGATCATCTGTTCGTTAATATCTAACAGTGCATTCACACTCAAGCCAGTCTCGAGTTACATATGGGATGTATTCGTTTCATTTTAGACTATTGTTTTGTTATTTATTTATATATATATATATTTAAATTTGGTATACTTTGGTAGCAGACCTTCTTCTAAACATAACTTGCCAACTTGATCAATATATCATTAAATAACCTTGACCATTATAAGGAACTCTGTTTACAATATTTTTACAATTCATAATAAAATACTTCTTTACATTAACAATCACTTCACTCCATTCAAATATAACTAATAAAATACACTTTTCCAATTTACATTCTACCTTAAAACCTAAACATAAACTTGTGTTAACAGGTTTGTTTCTAAATACCATACATGAATTCTACACAACAGTTACTTAATTCACTAATAGTTATTATGTCTTTTTCACGTATGTAACTTTAAAATTCTGTAAAAACAATTGGCTTGATCGTTAAGGTTCGGCTTCACTTCCTTTTTACATAACGATTCAATTATATGCAGCCTCGTATGGTTATTATCTCGATATAATACTTCAATGTTGTCTTCCAGTGTTTTTCTATTTAGCTTGCTTTTATAAAAGCAAGCGGTAATGGTAGCGGAAAGATGGAGGAATAATATAAGAAAACTCGAGAAGGTATGTAAGAAACATACTAGACTTAAAGTTGGAAAGTTATTTAATGATATATATATATATATATATATATATATATAGTTCAATATAGACAAAGAAACATAGAGAAATCAAAAGAACACACTTACAGTCTCTAATTTTTGGTTTGAACCGTCTTCAGGAGAGATAAGAAAGAAGCCTCCAACCGTCTCTGAACCAGTGCAGTTGGTTTCCCTCTCTTAACTCTCCTGAAGACGGTTCAAACCAAACATTAGAGACTGTAAGTGTGTTCTTTTGATTTCTCTATGTTTCTTTGTCTATATTGAACTATATTTATCCGTTTTGGATTGTATTTCCAACGAAAAAGTATATATATATATATATGGGTTCTTAGACTAAGTGAAATTGTAGGTGAAGTTATATACTTCATATGTATAATTTATAAATGATATATATATATATATATATATATATATGTACATATATACTGCATACATATAATCATCAATATTATATGTGGTAAAATTGAAACATTATTTTTGAAAACGATTTAAATGTTTTTAAATAATGATCTGCAATAAGAGAAGTTTTATAGAGTTTATATTTAAAAAGCTGTACGTGTAATCGGAGAAAGTGAGAATTAATGGTTAAAGGGGAGTGGGGGGTCAGCTTGGTGAAAAATGCGACACTTTTAAGGGTTGACCGAGAATGGGCCCTTTGAAGGGCAGATTAGCCAGGAAGAGAAACGACTTCACGATGGTTAAAAAAAAAGAAACAAAAAAAAACGAAAAATGTTTTGGATTGGTGCAGTTGGTTATTATATATCAAGTTGGGCGGGCTCTAGGTTTAGGAGGGAGGCCCTAATGGAGCTACTGCAGCCGTATTTCCCCCCGTCCAATAACAGTTCAACTCTAGCCAATGTAACCTCAACGAATTTGAAAAACCAACCTTTCCTAAACTTGAATTACTGCAAAAAATATATCTATCAGTCTAAAAAATATAAATTATTTTTTTAAAAAATAAATATGTCGCATATTATATCACTAACATCTATTAACAATGTTGGTATGGTATTATTTTTTAATATCTCATATATTAAACCATTGAATCATCAAAATATTACATACTTATAGAATCATAAAAATAATTATTTAACATTTTTATAAAATGATAATATAGCAAATGATAATATTGCCAAGTACGTAATGCTGAATAAATCTTTCATTAGTCTATTTTCAAGTTAGCTAAAAAAAAATGGAAATGGAATTATTGCATAAAGAAATTTTCTTTAAACTGGTAATTAATGGATACATTTGCAGATGCTTTTAACATCATCTAAAAAAAAATATGTCTTGTAACAGATAAGAGACGAAATCTTGGTAGAGATTAGAATGTAATGGGACATTCTATTATCTTACCCACGAGTTAGTAGTAGCCATTAACCTCCTCTAACCTTTCCTTAAGTGTACATTAACCCTTACTCAGTATTAATTTTTCTGACGCTATAATAAACACACTGTTTTCACAAATAAATTACTTCCATTAGAGGTATACATATACAGGACTGAAAAAAATTTGAAGTAATTAAATTGTTTACAAAAAAAAATTAGAATTGCTCTGAAAAAACTAACATAAAATAAAGAATAATATTTGTATTAAAATAAATTAGTCATGTCGTATTGATAGCTATCGAAAAATATTCAGTTACAGAATAATATACTGATATACTGCACAGAATGCATGGAAAATAAAAATTAATATCTAAACCACAGAATAAAATTTATACTAAGATCATTTAGCTAAAACGACTGGATTTTATTAGTTAAAATGTCGGACCTTACTTTCACTTTCACCTTATGTGATGGATCGTGGATCCATCTTTTCATTGTAGTTAAGACGGTGATATTTTAACCAAAAATTAGAGACTGTAAGCGTGATGGTACTTTGACTCTGTGTCTACAATTCACTGTGAAACATTTGTTGTCCTTCGTGGATCATTTTTTGTTGATTATATATATATATATATATATATATATATATATATATATATCCTCCTGGTCTCAACCTGTACCGTTAATTATTTTTATTTTATTATTATTATTATTATTATTTTATTATTATTATTATTATTATTTTATTATTATTATTATTTTATTATTATTATTTATTTTTTATTATTATATATTTCGTATTTTATATATTTTTTATCTTGTTTTCTAAATAAATATTGGAAGGATTTCTATTTTTCCTCTCCTCCGCTGGGGAGCAGCATTGCGGTGGTTCCACGAGTTACTCTGGAGGCCAGTAGTAGTTTGCTTCTCAACGCGAGTACTTCGCACTTCTTCCCGATGATGACGGATGTCGAAATATCGAAGTGAGTTCTGTAGTGTCTTTCTGTGTTCTTTTCTATGTGTTAAAGTGTATATATATATATATTATATATATATATATATATATATATTATATATTATAAACAATATATATTATATATATATATATATATATATATATATATATATAAACAGTTCAGAATTGAAGATAGGTAGCACAGAAAGTAAAAGGAACACACTTACAGACTCAAATTTTCGGGTAATCCGTCTTCAGGAGAAAAGAGAAAGGGAATCCAAGCACATTGTAGACGCAACGGCTAGTAACCCGTTTATATATATATATATATATATATATATATATATACAATTAAAAGAAACGGTCCAGCGGACTTTTTTACAATAAAATAAAAAACGAAGGAAACACACAGAAAGACACAGACATAACTCACATCGATATTTCGACAATCGTCGTCATCAGGAGGTGCGAAGAGCGAAGAGCGAAGAGTCCCGCAGGAAGACAGGGCGGTACTGAACTCGGAAACCGCAGCCAGTACCCCACCACTTACCACCAAGCGGGGGAAGGGAGGGAAGGAAATGAAGAGCCAAATTAAGACGTAAAAGGAACGAGTAAAAATTATAACTATAAAAAATTATAAAAAAGTAGATAAATCAAATTAAAATTAATAAAAATAATAAATAAAAAGTAAAATAAAAAATAATAAATAAATAAATAAAAAATAATAAATAAATAAATAAATAAAAAATAATAAATAAATAAATAAATCATAAATAAATTATCGGTTGAGGTTGAGTCCGGGGGAAGAGGGAGCATCAAGTAAGCATATGTATGCCTCCTCTGAAGCTCTTAGGGTAACTTTATTGTTGGATTCGGGGATCTGTTTCAGGATCTGAACCCTGAAACAGTCATTGAAACTGAGTCCATGCGAGTTCGCATGGATGGCTACAGGATAGTTACTGCGTTGACCGACTGAAGCCCTATGACCATTCATACGAAGGCTCAACTTATTAGAAGTTAAGCCAACGTAAAAGGAGTCACACTGAGTGCAATCCAGTCGGTAAACACAGTTGCTCGAGGTGCAGGAGGAATTGACCTGAACCGGGTAGGAACTATGGTGGAGAGGGGAATCGAAGGAAGGATTAGGATTTACAATCAGGCAAGTTTGACAGCCACGGCGTCCACATTGTTTCATTACAGGAACAGGATTAGAAGGCTGAGGGGAAATATGAGAGAAAATGCTTTTTAGATTGGCAGGTTTACGGTAGGAAATAGAAGGGGGGTGATTAAAGATGGAAGAAGTCGAAGTAGAAGTAGACAGAATCGGAAAAGACTCCTTAATAACAGCACGAAGCTGATAAGCTCCAGGGAAGTAGGTTGTCAGGAAGAAGGAAGTGTTACTTCTATCCCTCTTGGGTCTGGGTTGGTGGGAGATGTCAGCCGGTAAAACACGACTATCAATGAAGGAGCGAGGATAGCCTCGTTCAGAAAATTTGTCCTTTAAGAGGTTAAGGTGATGTCTGCGGTCTTGGAGATTATTGCAGATATTGTGAATACGGAGGGACAAGGATCGAGGTATAGACTTTTTAACATGGGATGGATGGCAACTATTGTAATGGAGGTACTGTTGGGAGTTGGTGGGTTTTATATGTACGGAAGTCAAGAAGTGTCCATTGTCTAAAGTAACGTCAACGTCAAGAAAGGTGATAAGTCTGTCGGAGATGTCGTAAGTGAAAGTGATGGAGGGGCAGAAATTTTGAAAGGAGTGTAGGAAAAGTTCTAAGTTATGTTTGCCATGGGCCAAATGAAGAAAATATCATCAATAAAACGGAGATAAAGGAGTGGAAGAAGTTGACAGGTGGCCAGGAAATCCTGCTCTAATTTGGCCATGAAAAGATTAGCGTAAGAAGGGGCCATAATCGTACCCATAGCTGTGCCTCTGGTTTGAAGGTAATAACGATCCTCAAACTGAAAGACATTATGCTGTAGCACGAAATCAGCCAAAGAGACTAGAAAGGATGTGGAAGGATTAAGGGGTGCTGTTCTGCCATCAAGAAAGTATCGCAGAGCGTCCAGACCTTCAGAATGAATGATTGAAGTATAGAGAGAAGTGACGTCCATGGCAACCATGAGAAGAGGATGATCAAGGGTAGAGGGAAGAGAAAGATTTTTAAGAATTTGGAGAAAATGGAAAGTGTCTTTGCAGAAAGAAGGTTGGATCCGAACTAGAGGCTGTAGGAAGTGATCAATGAAGGCGGAAAGTCTTTCTGTAAGGCAGCCATAACTGGAAACGATAGGTCTACCGGCGGGAGGGGAGTCAGGCATGTTGAAGGGCTTGTGGACTTTAGGGAGCAGGTAGAAAACAGGACATCGGGGATTTGAGGGAATGAGGGTGTCAATATCCTGGGGAGAAAGGCCCTCACACACAGCACTGTTATTAAGAAGAGAAACTAAGTTCTTGAGGAAAAGAGGAATAGGGTTGGAAGAAAGCTGTTGATAAAAGGATGAGTTAGAGAGTTGTTTCATTGCCTCACGGTGGTAGACAGAACGGTCCATGAGGACTACAGAGGAACCTTTATCAGCTGGCATGATAAGGAGGGAGCTGTCTCTTTTCAAACTGCTAATCGCTTTTCTCTCGGGAATGGTGAGGTTATCCGGGGGAGATAGGCTTCTGAGGAAGGCAGGATTAGAACATCTGCGGACAATAGAGGAGATGAAGAGTTCGAGAGGATGTGATGCAGAAAGTGGAGGTGGTTCGTGGGAAGATAGAGGTTTAAAGCGCTTGAGGGAAGTGTGAACTTTAGAAGTTGTATCACCGGAGCTTTTGTCATTGGAACTCCAAAAATACTGCCAGCGAAGAGATCGAAAAAACATCTGGAGATCCTCCAAGATGCTGATGTGATTAATTTTAGGGACTGGACTGAAGCTAAGACCCTTAGAAAGAATACTGGCTTCAGCAGTACTCAAATTGCGGGAAGAAAGGTTTATAATATTCTTATTGTTGTTAGGGATTAAGTTGTTGCAGTTGTGTATATTATTGTTATTTGTAATGTTAAAATTATTATTACTAGTACCGTAATGATGATGATGATGATGATGATGATTATTATTATTATTATTATTAATGTTATTATTATTAATGCTATTATTATTATTATGATTGTTATAATTATTACGGGTATTGGTGTAAGTAAAATTAGAAACAGAAGAAGAAAAGGGATTGAGTTCAGTGACAAAAGGTGATGATTGGTACGATGAGAAGGATGTAGAATGACACAGAGGAATTTGGGTATAAGAAACTGGAGAAGTATTCTGTGACTTAGGGAAGGGCACTTGGTAGGGAAGAGATAGGCCTTGAGAGAGATACGAGAGATAAAGATTAGACAGCTTTTTGTAACTATTATGACAGGATTTCTGGAGCCTTTTATGGGCTGAATAAAGAGATTTATTGATCGGAATTAAACAGTTAGAGGATATGTTCAGAAGTATTTTAATAACTGAATGTAGTCTAGAGGAGTACGAGTCCCTCAGGCTGATATAATTAGATAAGGTAAGGTGAGACAATTGAAGAGAAATATGAAACCCGTAAACTGCCATAGAGTGACGAAACTTGAGAGGGAAGGCAGATAGAGGCATTTTTACAGCTAGACCATTAGGAATTATATTTAGATTGAGACAACTAGAAATGAAATCAATATGGACAGTGCAGCTCACAATTTTTTGGGAAAGGTAATTAACCTCACTCAACCAATAAACAATAGGACCATACATAATTAAAACAAGAATATTAAACAAAAGCAAAATAAAAAAAGCAAAATAAAAAAAATTACTAAATATAAAATAAAATAATATAAAAGGTAAGGAATGTTAAAAGGAAATAAAGATTCTAAGAAAACAGAAATGGACAGGAAGTACGAGAATTCAAGGAAACTATAAGAAAGGAATTAGACACAGGAAGCTACTCGGTGGAAGCATAAAGTAACTGACAAAAAAGAACGGCACTACGCGTGCTAATCAAATTTAAAAGAAACGGTCCAGCGGACTTTTTTACAATAAAATAAAAAACGAAGGAAACACACAGAAAGACACAGACATAACTCACATCGATATTTCGACAATCGTCGTCATCAGGAGGTGCGAAGAGCGAAGAGCGAAGAGTCCCGCAGGAAGACAGGGCGGTACTGAACTCGGAAACCGCAGCCAGTACCCCACCACTTACCCCCAAGCGGGGGAAGGGAGGGAAGGAAATGAAGAGCCAAATTAAGACGTAAAAGGAACGAGTAAAAATTATAACTATAAAAAATTATAAAAAAGTAGATAAATCAAATTAAAATTAATAAAAATAATAAATAAAAAGTAAAATAAAAAATAATAAATAAATAAATAAAAAATAATAAATAAATAAATAAATAAAAAATAATAAATAAATAAATAAATCATAAAAAATTATCGGTTGAGGTTGAGTCCGGGGGAAGAGGGAGCATCAAGTAAGCATATGTATGCCTCCTCTGAAGCTCTTAGGGTACCTTTATTGTTGGATTCGGGGATCTGTTTCAGGATCTGAACCTGAAACAGTCATTTGAAACTGAGTCCATGCGAGTTCGCATGGATGGCTACAGATAGTTACTGCGTTGACCGACTGAAGCCCTATGACCATTCATACGAAGGTCAACTTATTGAGTTAAGCCAACGTAAAAGGAGTCACACTGAGTGCAATCCAGTCGGTAAACACAGTTGCTCGAGGTGCAGGAGGAATTGACCTGAACCGGGTAGGAACTATGGTGGAGAGGGGAATCGAAGGAAGGATTAGGATTTACAATCAGGCAAGTTTGACAGCCACGGCGTCCACATTGTTTCATTCCAGGAACAGGATTAGAAGGCTGAGGGGAAATATGAGAGAAAATGCTTTTTAGATTGGCAGGTTTACGGTAGGAAATAGAAGGGGGGGTGATGAAAGATTGTTTATTGGTTGAGTGAGGTTAATTACCTTTCCCAAAAAATTGTGAGCTGCACTGTCCATATTGATTTCATTTCTAGTTGTCTCAATCTAAATATAATTCCTAATGGTCTAGCTGTAAAAATGCCTCTATCTGCCTTCCCTCTCAAGTTTCGTCACTCTATGGCAGTTTACGGGTTTCATATTTCTCTTCAATTGTCTCACCTTACCTTATCTAATTATATCAGCCTGAGGGACTCGTACTCCTCTAGACTACATTCAGTTATTAAAATACTTTGAACATATCCTCTAACTGTTTAATTCCGATCAATAAATCTCTTTATTCAGCCCATAAAAGGCTCCAGAAATCCTGTCATAATAGTTACAAAAAGCTGTCTAATCTTTATCTCTCGTATCTCTCTCAAGGCCTATCTCTTCCCTACCAAGTGCCCTTCCCTAAGTCACAGAATACTTCTCCAGTTTCTTATACCCAAATTCCTCTGTGTCATTCTACATCCTTCTCATCGTACCAATCATCACCTTTTGTCACTGAACTCAATCCCTTTTCTTCTTCTGTTTCTAATTTTACTTACACCAATACCCGTAATAATTATAACAATCATAATAATAATAATAGCATTAATAATAATAACATTAATAATAATAATAATAATAATCATCATCATCATCATCATCATCATTACGGTACTAGTAATAATAATTTTAACATTACAAATAACAATAATATACACAACTGCAACAACTTAATCCCTAACAACAATAATAATTATAAACCTTTCTTCCCGCAATTTGAGTACTGCTGAAGCCAGTATTCTTTCTAAGGGTCTTAGCTTCAGTCCAGTCCCTAAAATTAATCACATCAGCATCTTGGAGGATCTCCAGATGTTTTTTCGATCTCTTCGCTGGCAGTATTTTTGGAGTTCCAATGACAAAAGCTCCGGTGATACAACTTCTAAAGTTCACACTTCCCTCAAGCGCTTTAAACCTCTATCTTCCCACGAACCACCTCCACTTTCTGCATCACATCCTCTCGAACTCTTCATCTCCTCTATTGTCCGCAGATGTTCTAATCCTGCCTTCCTCAGAAGCCTATCTCCCCCGGATAACCTCACCATTCCCGAGAGAAAAGCGATTAGCAGTTTGAAAAGAGACAGCTCCCTCCTTATCATGCCAGCTGATAAAGGTTCCTCTGTAGTCCTCATGGACCGTTCTGTCTACCACCGTGAGGCAATGAAACAACTCTCTAACTCATCCTTTTATCAACAGCTTTCTTCCAACCCTATTCCTCTTTTCCTCAAGAACTTAGTTTCTCTTCTTAATAACAGTGCTGTGTGTGAGGGCCTTTCTCCCCAGGATATTGACACCCTCATTCCCTCAAATCCCCGATGTCCTGTTTTCTACCTGCTCCCTAAAGTCCACAAGCCCTTCAACATGCCTGACTCCCCTCCCGCCGGTAGACCTATCGTTTCCAGTTATGGCTGCCTTACAGAAAGACTTTCCGCCTTCATTGATCACTTCCTACAGCCTCTAGTTCGGAACCAACCTTCTTTCTGCAAAGACACTTTCCATTTTCTCCAAATTCTTAAAAATCTTTCTCTTCCCTCTACCCTTGATCATCCTCTTCTCATGGTTGCCATGGACGTCACTTCTCTCTATACTTCAATCATTCATTCTGAAGGTCTGGACGCTCTGCGATACTTTCTTGATGGCAGAACAGCACCCCTTAATCCTTCCACATCCTTTCTAGTCTCTTTGGCTGATTTCGTGCTACAGCATAATGTCTTTCAGTTTGAGGGTCGTTATTACCTTCAAACCAGAGGCACAGCTATGGGTACGATTATGGCCCCTTCTTACGCTAATCTTTTCATGGCCAAATTAGAGCAGGATTTCCTGGCCACCTGTCAACTTCTTCCACTCCTTTATCTCCGTTTTATTGATGATATTTTCTTCATTTGGCCCCATGGCAAACATAACTTAGAACTTTTCCTACACTCCTTTCAAAATTTCTGCCCCTCCATCACTTTCACTTACGACATCTCCGACAGACTTATCACCTTTCTTGACGTTGACGTTACTTTAGACAATGGACACTTCTTGACTTCCGTACATATAAAACCCACCAACTCCCAACAGTACCTCCATTACAATAGTTGCCATCCATCCCATGTTAAAAAGTCTATACCTCGATCCTTGTCCCTCCGTATTCACAATATCTGCAATAATCTCCAAGACCGCAGACATCACCTTAACCTCTTAAAGGACAAATTTTCTGAACGAGGCTATCCTCGCTCCTTCATTGATAGTCGTGTTTTACCGGCTGACATCTCCCACCAACCCAGACCCAAGAGGGATAGAAGTAACACTTCCTTCTTCCTGACAACCTACTTCCCTGGAGCTTATAAGCTTCGTGCTGTTATTAAGGAGTCTTTTCCGATTCTGTCTACTTCTACTTCGACTTCTTCCATCTTTAATCACCCCCCTTCTATTTCCTACCGTAAACCTGCCAATCTAAAAAGCATTTTCTCTCATATTTCCCCTCAGCCTTCTAATCCTGTTCCTGGAATGAAACAATGTGGACGCCGTGGCTGTCAAACTTGCCTGATTGTAAATCCTAATCCTTCCTTCGATTCCCCTCTCCACCATAGTTCCTACCCGGTTCAGGTCAATTCCTCCTGCACCTCGAGCAACTGTGTTTACCGACTGGATTGCACTCAGTGTGACTCCTTTTACGTTGGCTTAACTTCTAATAAGTTGAGCCTTCGTATGAATGGTCATAGGGCTTCAGTCGGTCAACGCAGTAACTATCCTGTAGCCATCCATGCGAACTCGCATGGACTCAGTTTCAATGACTGTTTCAGGGTTCAGATCCTGAAACAGATCCCCGAATCCAACAATAAAGTTACCCTAAGAGCTTCAGAGGAGGCATACATATGCTTACTTGATGCTCGCTCTTCCCCGGACTCAACCTCAACCGATAATTTATTTATGATTTATTTATTTATTTATTATTTTTTATTTATTTATTTATTTATTATTTTTTATTTATTTATTTATTATTTTTTATTTTACTTTTTATTTATTATTTTTATTAATTTTAATTTGATTTATCTACTTTTTTATAATTTTTTATAGTTATAATTTTTACTCGTTCCTTTTACGTCTTAATTTGGCTCTTCATTTCCTTCCCTCCCTTCCCCCGCTTGGTGGTAAGTGGTGGGGTACTGGCTGCGGTTTCCGAGTTCAGTACCGCCCTGTCTTCCTGCGGGACTCTTCGCTCTTCGCTCTTCGCACCTCCTGATGACGACGATTGTCGAAATATCGATGTGAGTTATGTCTGTGTCTTTCTGTGTGTTTCCTTCGTTTTTTATTTTATTGTATATATATATATATATATATATATGAATCATTAATGCTCAAAACTAACTCTTGATATAAAATATGATTTAAATAACAAGAATGAAAAAATATATTGCATGCAATGTTCTAAGGCCTTTCGTTATAATATCATCAGGGAGCTAAATGTTCATTTAAATATTCATTTATCTCTCTGATCATGTTATAACAAAAATCTTTAGAATATTGTATCCAATATATTTTTTTTTTCATTGTGGTTATTTAATTCATATATATATATATATATAAAATGTCCAAAGTAAAAGAATGAACTTTCTAAGATTGTTATCAAATAAGAATAATGAATACGAGTACTGACCTCAAAAAAGAAGAAAAACCATAAGAGATATAGTAATACAAGTATGCTTATCTTGTAGTATTGTTTTGGTTCTAAAATAATACCAACTGCCTTCGCTAGCCCATATAGATGTATGTGAATAGTGTAGTTAGCCTTTATCTGTTTCATTCATTTTATAAAATACCCATGACAATATGTCACCTGTATAACATTTTTTTCATTCTATGAACGGCTATAAATTTAAATATTTTGTAAAGAATGCTTCAACATATCCCGTATGGTTTTTGCTAACCAATTATTAAGCTTGAAGTTTCATCTTTCTATTGTTAGATAGTGAAGTTTAGATGTTTTTGACCATCTGTTTAGTTGCCAGTCATATTACCACAGATTAATGATAATTAATAGCGTAAGTATGTATAGCAAGGTTTTTTCCTTCTTTTTACCTTTAAGGGTCATCTCATTGGAGTCATAAGGGTTGTACAAAAATCTTTGATAACAATTTGGAAGAATTACAATTTGAAATAAGAATGAAACTTAATTACACATATAGCTCATATTTATATGAGTACTTTGTACTTTGAAAACTTTAAATACTTCTCATTATTTCTTTGTGTCAGCGCAAATTTTAGTTCTTGTAGCATTTCTGCATCTCCACGATAATTAACCCTCACCACAATATGCTCTATTGTGAATGGTACATGACAATGGTTACAAACTTTAAGCTCAAGTAGATTTGCTTTATCTATTCCCCAAGGGATGATGTACATAAGTATTTTCTACCCTCTACTGAAAAAAACTAACATAAATCATAAAGATTTTGACCTCCAGTCCTCATTACATGCTAACAGTAAGACACTATCACTGTACTGCACTTAACATCTTAACTAAAATAATTAATTACTTATTTAGTTACTTAACTATCCTACTTAACTCTAACCTATATCTCTTATGTCCTTAAAAAATTATATAGAAATTCTAACTAATACATTTTTACAGAAATGAAGAAAATGCCATAAAATATTTTTAAAAAGTGAGCTATTTTACCTAATAATAAAGGAAGAGTCCTTAATTCTATATTCAGTTGTACTAAATTCTTGTATTGCAAATATTACGATACAATGTATTAGTTATTACAACTAATTCGCTATTAATGTATTAAAGCCCTTTATAATTAATATCCTACTAATTTGCTGTGCTTAAAGATAGTTTACCTTTATTATTTAGATTCCTTTTTGAGATAGTATTGAATGAAGTTTTGTATTTAGCTATACAATTGCGATATAACATTCAAAGTATTCTAAGAGTGGTGAATTGAGGTTCAATTTTATATAATTGCTTGTTCAATCAAATTATAAATGCAATGTCTAACTATTTACCAAGTCAGATTCATTTGTCTTTTGTTTAGGTAACTGATAGAGAACAAAGTTTATGTAACAAATTATTAATAAGAGAATCAGGTTTGAAATTACATTAACATTTCAGCCTAATTATGATATATTGTTTGAGTTTGATTAAGAAATATCGACCTCTTTATGAAGCTACTTGTTTTGAAAGAAACTCATTCTCTTTTAATTAAACAGTGTAATTGTGTCAAATAAACTACATCAGGCAGAAATAATAATGTAGGACATTAGGTGGAAAATAACTTGTAGAACTTGGGTGAATGTGTTTAATGACTTTGTCAGTTATTCATGAAAATAAATACTCCGACACACTATATTTGTACTTATTCCCTGGAATAAGATGTTAAGCCGTCGGTTCCGAGCCACTATGATGTCAGTTACTCCTTAAATATCTTGACTTTAAATACCTTTGTGTTGGTAACCCTAAAAATTTAGGGATCCCAATGTAGGTAATGTGGCTCACCCATTACCAAAATTGATGTCAAATAATATATGAGGAAATAATAACAATTTCCTCCCCTAGAACAGTACTAAAAGGTAAAAGCCTTAAATTGTGGTCGTTGGAAAACAGAAAAACAGACAATATTTTGATTCTTACAGCTAATTATTCACCAATAACAATAAATTTTTACATTAGTAAAACATAAATGGTGAGTTAAAGAAAGTTAATTATAACCAATGCTTATAAAGCAGTTTCTTAAAATCTCTGAGACTTAAAATTAAGTCAGGTATTTATTTGGGAAACAAATGCAGATTTTTTTCCAAATTCAGTCAAAAAAAAATTTAAAATTCAGTTAGCTTTATGAGTTACAGTCTGTCCTACTTCTTTATATATAATTTTTCTGATTAGCAAAAGATTTATCAGTCAAATATAAATATATATGACAACAATCTCAAATTCAAAAGATATTGACCAGAGTAAAAGACAATAATTTATTAATAACGTTTTATGAAAGTGTATGATAGTTTCATACTAATTTTCATATTTTATAAATCATAATTTTCATACTAATCATACTGTATGATAGATATGAAAGACACTCAACCAGTTTCTTATGTTATACGTATTCAAGAGGGACTGATTGTTTAATACTCCTGGGAATGCTCCTACTCCAGGAGCACCGACAATTATCAGTCGTCTTGAAGATGCACAACTTGTGAATCTGCTTGGAGGCTATATCACTGATTCACGAAGTAGCACAAACTTCTATGATAATATTATCTTTTCTGACCTCAGTGACATTAACAATTTGCATATCTTTAATACTTATTCCTTACAATTTTATGCTTACATTTTTCATTACAAATGTATAAATACCTTGAGTAATTAAATGACATGATTACACTTTTTCTTGTATATTCTTATAATATGAATTATATATAGGTATATGAACTCTAATTTATAGTTTATAATAATGTCAGTTTCATTCATATTCTTCTTTTTTATTATTAATTAAGCTTATAATTCTGCTACCTTTCAGATTAATTTTGTTTTTTATGAATATTGAAATTACTTTTAATATCTGTCTCAGAATAATCACTATAATACAAATACACTATAGTACTCTTGAAAAATTAACATCCTGGTTTTAGAGGTTTCAATATGTACTCGATTTCAGTTTCTCAAAGTGTGTGTGTGTGTGTGTGTGTGTGTGTGTGTTTGTAAGTCAGTGGGTGTCATTAAAAGTTTCTATACATATTATATTCACATAATTTGATAGATTAAATACATAATAAACAAAAAATAACTCTTATAAGGAACATATGTTATTTTCCTTATAAGAATGTATAATAATGTATAATTGCCAATAATGTATTTGATACAATAATGTATCAATAATACATTATTGAGTGTTCAGTTTTGCTTGAAGTAGCAATTTGTATTTCATTACTGCTCTCCTCAATTACTGAGCTTATAAAGTCAAAAGGTTTAATATAGAACTAATATGAGAATTAAACATTTCGTATTTGGTTTATATCAGAAAACGAGAATTTTAATAAAGTTTGAAAATCTTAATGAAATATTGAGTATGAAATACCATAAACACTATTTTGGGAATGGCATGAAAAAAAAGATAAGATTTCTAAAATAAAACCTGCCGTACAGTTTTCTGGTAAAACTACCCAATGTAAAGTGTGCACTATATTACAAGTTTTGAAATACTATATATATAGTTAAATAACGCCCCATATTTGGCTTGTATCTGTTTCTTACACAATTTCTCCAGTTTCCGAAATTCCTTCCTTGTCTCTTCATTGAAACTATAAAGCTTATCACCAATGTTCCTAGTCAACATGTTTCGAATGTACCACATTCATCATCAGGACAATAATGAGAATAATAGTAGGATTGTTAGTTTATACATATAGAGGTGGATTACTATTGGAATGTTCACAGGACATCGCCCTGGGTCACTGGGCATTATGGGGGATTAAGGGTGGTTGGACTCACCTACTACCTGGCTAATCTGGTTTGGCCTGTTGGAAAATAGTTTTAAAATTCGACAAGAATTGTTAAGTTGGATATTTATGGCTGGCTGCTTTTCTTGAACTATTAATGCTTCTAATATTTGTAATTTAACATGGTTTCTTTCTTTAGCGATAATTTTCGTGGAATTCACCATCATTTCTCTTGTGAGTCTTGGAGTGCTGTTGTATGGGATTTTGGCGCGCCGGCAGAAAGGTGCATCGTAATTCTTCTTGATAATGAAGTCGTGGTCATTCCTATATATAAGCTTTTACGGGCCTTGCAGCTCCCGATATTTCATGATCCATTACTACGTATGAGTTTGACTTGTCTGCTCGTCTTATTATTATATCTGGATGTTGTCTCAGTTGTTTTGCTGCTTCGTATAGCTCTTCGGATAGTAGTGAACTGTTTTTAAATCATCTTTGCTTAGTAGCCTCTGCTCTGAGTAGATCTGGCAGATTTGGATCTAGTGACACTACCTTATCCTCTTCCAGCCTCATAATTGAGTTTTACTATACCTCTAGTTCCATTTTATTTTTTAGAGGGTCAAATTTCGGTTTGTAGTGGCACTTGATGCCCATGGGAAGTAGTTCCTTTCGTTTGTCAGTCAGTTCATGGCTAGAGATGTTAATATAATTAGTCACTATTTGACGTAATAGGATGTTACCTCTATATAGTTTGTTCAGCTTTTTAGAAACACGTGAAGATACAATATTTTCATGACACTTGCAAGCTTCGTCAATAAGGGTCAATAGATCTTCTTTAGTTTTTGAATCATCTAGTCCATTGATCATTTTCTCTCGTTGGTCATTGATCAAGTTAAGTAGATGTTCTGATTTCTCTTCATTTTTCTTGCCTTCGTATTCTAACAGTTTCTTCCTGTACTCTAAAGTAAAACTTTCTTCACAAACTGCTGGGTCGTAAGTTCTTATATTTGTAAAAAAAATCTTTTACAAATATCTTTTACAAGATATCTTTTACAAATATATATATATATATATATAAAATATCACAATCACAAATGTAATTGTAATACGAGTAGTTCCTTCAATTTCCAATATTCCTACTTGTGGCTTTGGAAAAAGATTTTAAATAAAATCGAAACGTCGGCAATGAGAGTTTCAATTGAAAAGTGGAAGAAACTGACCGCATCCATATATATATATATATATATATATAATCAGTAAACTAGTCATTGTTGAATGTTAAACTTTGCATGAAAAATTCATATTCTTGTTAAGTTTCAGGAGTTATCAACCTTTGGAAAAGTCAGTTTGGCTATAAAAATTCCAAACTCACTTAGGGTAATCTCTACCTGTTCTACTTGCCAGAGTTGTTAATAATAACTTTGACGTTTTATTCAAAGTATCATTTGACATTTATATCAGTATCAAGCCCACAGATTTATTAAACTTTAATTTTTTTTAAACAATTAAATTACTAGCCTTATGATAATATTATTTGTTTAAATTATATATTTTTAAAATTATTTAACACAGTTATTATGTATACACTTGGATTTAATTATTCTGTTTAATTACATGTGTTATTTAGGTAGATATATTTGTACTATGTTCCTACATTATTATAATTCTTGTTATAATAATTGTTATTATAATATATCATTATTATAGCGACCTTTGCCTAATCGGAATTGTTTTTGACTCAGGCTATGTATGGCTAGGTAGATATTAGTTAAAAAGGTGTTGATTTTCTATGGGACTCACCGTTTGGTAAATCTTAATAGTACTTTACAAGGATATAGTTCTTCGTGTAGTAGTGCAATTTCTTGTTTAAATTAAAAACGGAATATGTGTTTATGTGTTTTAATAATAATTAAAAACACTATTTACAAACCTAACTTGTCTATTAAGCTGTCTTCTGACACTGCTAACTTAACCATACTATGAGCAGTACCTGCTTAATCCTTAAGATCAGATTTTAAGTTTTTTAAATTTTTAACTTAAGTATGAAGAATTGTTTATCATAAACATTATTTAATGAGAATTTTATAAAACGGTGGAAAGCTGTAAAAGAAAATGTCACAATAAATTTCATGAAATTGAAGTTTTTGGCTTGTGCGCTAATTTTTTGTGACGATGATTAAATCTTCGGACTCCAAAGGGTCCAAAAAACGCCTCCCCAACAATTTACACACATTACATAGTCTGGTTAACAGGTGGAAGGTTTGTTGTCAAGGCTGGTTCAGTAGGACTTCGTTTTGGAGTTTCAACATAGAGCTTTTTGAACTTTGTCGGTACCATGGAGATGGAGAAACCCATGTGAGATTTTGTTATGAGACCTGTTTGTCATTTAGTTATAGTTGGACTCGTGATGGCCGGGAACTAACCTAACCCGGGAAGAGTAGACTATCTAGAGAATCGCTGTGTTAGAGGCATTATCTTCTTGGACAAGTTGGACCCAAAACAACAAGAGAGGAGCTAGAACTTTACCCTTACCATTGAGTAAGTGGACCTTACTATTATCAGTTGGCAGGTGGACTTGAAAACTGGTACATACTTTTAAATGAAGGGCTTCCTGGGTCAAAGATCACTCCACCTCTAGTAGATGTGGAGGGGGGGGGGGATTACATCCCTAATAAGGCTAGTCCTAGAACTAATGACATAGCAGCAAGTCGACCACCTGTTTTGATAGCAAATGGAAGTAATCACATATACATGAATACATTTTATAAGTATATTATATGATAAGTTGTTTTCTATCTATATTAGGTGTAAACTTTTCCAGAACTTTCCTTCCCATTAGTTATACATATTCTAATATTTTATCGCAAACATATGAAATGGCATTTACTATTTTAATCTGTTAGAGAATGTTATAAATACTCCTTTATTATCAACCGTAATATGTGTTCATATACACAGTACTGACAAAATCATGTTAAATTTATCATATTTTAATATATCATGTTATATCGATAATATTGTATTACAGTAATAATATCATATTATTATATCATATTTGAAATTTATCATATTAAATTTTCGACAAATTTTGCTTAATAATAAATAATATCAATAAATCTGAAGTATTTGATAACCTTTTATTCAACTTTGTAATGTCAAAATAACCAAAATACTAAATATTAATTTTTTTTTTCAAAAATAGCTATATTCATAGGCTATATAACTATTATGTGTGAAAATAACATAGTAAAAAACCAAATACTTAAAACGCTGTTAAGCACACCTTATGCGTGTAACCTATGTATTGATGTATAGATATAATATTTATCTATGAATAAGTGTAATCTATTTCAAATTGGTATAGGAAAGTTATAAAACGCTAATATGACACAGATGTATTACATTATATACATGTAGACGTAGTTATTTCAGATTAATGGAAAAAAATGAACAGGAATTGGACCAGTTTGAACCTCATTAAAGTCAGAATGAATAGCTTTGCCGGCAGTTAATGCCAAACGGTTAATGTATTCTTCCCTTCTGCATACATTAATAGTACTTCCCTGATTTTATCTGTATATTATCCCTTTCCAAATTCTAATCCTGCTATTTAATCAGTACTTCACTGAAATAGCTTTAATTTGTAGGATGAATACAATTTAATTATGTGAAAGTTTAAAAAATTAACTTCACAATACATTCAAATGTAGATACAAGAAGAATAATAAAAACTACAATGAAAAAGAAATAAACCTAGAACTTATAAAAAGTGAAGTTTTACTGATTTTAAATTTGAAAAATGTTTCATATGATTTACAAGTAGAATTAATAGATTAAGCAGAGAGTCAACAGGTGCTTGGAGTTCAACGGTTGAGAAAATAAAAAAAATTTTAAAATGACATAGGATACAAACAGAGGAACATGTTTGAATGAATTACGTGAACAATGGTATTGTGAAACAAAGAAAACTCCGCTATGCTATTTGATGTAAACACCTTAACAAAGGGTTACTTCCCTTATAATTACGATTTTCAATTTTTGCATATAATTATTTTTAATTCATTCAATTTATACGTTAAATTTAAAAAAAAACTCGTTACTTAAAAAAATACACTTATTTTTTTATGTATATATTGATGGCAAATTACTGCGTTGTTTGTTACTTTTTTTATAAATAAATCAATGAAATTGAATATAAATAAATCAATAAAAACATATATTTGAAAGTCAATAAAAAAATTTTACCTCATGATGTTGATTAATTGACATGGTTTGAGTCCTTAATGTTCATTTTTCTCAATTTTTTATTATGTATATGATCTCTGTCTCTCTCTTTCTGTCTCAATCTCTCACTTTCACTCTTTCTCTCTCTCACTCTCTCTCTGTATTTTATATGTGTGTGTTTGAAGGTTAGTGGAGGATGTGTGGGTTGTTTTGTCGATGTATATCCACAAAATTGTGAACACTGTGTAGACCACACTGCTTGATTTAACAAATTCATATTTTTCACAAAAAAATCTCTCTATAGTGTAGAGGCATCCTGCAGTTTTAGGCAAAAAGACAAGAAAAAGAATTCATTCTCTTTTGTAGAAATATGATTCTAGAAATCATTGATTTGCTCCTTTCAACACTAACTTTGACCTAATAACTCTAAATTGTTAAAATTTTGGCATCAATATGCTACTAAATGCAGAAGTACCTCACAAAATTTAAAGTTTACAGTAAGTGAAAGATAACTTTTGCAATTAATTTTAAAAATGTTACTGATGAAAGATAGTATCAGTACGAATCAGGACACTATGCATGTCAGACTATTTGATTGATTATATTAAAATCATACCAAAAAAAATATGAGTGAGTAAGTTTAATACTTTTTTTTTACTTTTCAGAGGTGAAATTTAATTTTATGTTATATTTTAATATTTCAATTTTTCTTACACTAAGCGGTTAAATGTAGAAAAGCGAAATAGTATGAGTAACATTTCAATGAAACCATGTTTACGAAGAAAATTTCAAGAAAAACTGATTACCGCGGTAGGAACTATAACATTTTCTTAGTCGTATTAATAATATTGGGTGGTTGTTTAATTATTACGGTGTTTAGTCTTATAAACTTAGGTAAAAAGAGAACACCTGGTTCAATGATAATAACAGCGCAGGATTTTTCAACAAAGACTTCTGAAAATTGTGACACTCCAACAACTTTGACTGTATTTTTTTTTTACAGTGTACTAGCTTTGATCTTCTTGAATCATTTTTATTTTTAAAAGTTTCGTATTTCTGATTTTTTTTTAAAGAAATGCAAACTCTGTTTTCTGAAAAAAAAATTTGCTTTATGATTTACTGTTTTTTTACCATTTAGTAATTGAACATATTACGATGTATGCATTTGTTGAAATGAGTAAAAAAATAAAAATTGATTGAGTTATTATAAGGACTGTAAGAAAGAAAAACCTGTAAAATTTAACTTTTACTAGGGTTTTTGCCGATATAAAGAGGTAAATGATGTGAAAAAAACTTCGGCCAACCTTTCTGAGCAAACAGTCTTAACTTTTGTCATTTCAGAATTCACTGTTAAAGATACCATACATGATTGTTATGGTGTTAATTAAACGATATAATTAATGAATTATATTAATATAATTATAATTATTTATTAATATAATTAATTAATATTGATATGTATACTTTTGATCAACCTTATTATTTTTTTAATTATGGATACTTAAAATAATAAGCTATATTTAGAATATATTTTCGGAAGGGATTATTGAGTGAGATTGACCAGGCGTGATACATATAGCTATTATTATAATGTAATACTATTATATTATATTGCATTATATTATTATATAATTATATAATAGTATAATTAATGCAATTGAAGCAAAAACGAAAAAGGCTTTATGTTAAAGGAAACCTCTAAAAGTTCTTTTTAATTAAAATTATTTTATTAAAATTAGACAAATTAACAATGTACCGTTAATTAAATAATTACGGTATGAATTTGATTTGTCACATATGAATGGAATGTTATTAGATTTATAGTTTTTATTTGTATATTCAGTGAAATATTAACAATATTACATTGGATAATAAATGTTAACATTGATTGAGAAAGCGTAGAGTGTAATCTAAAGATTGACCCTACAAGTTATGGTTTTTTTTCTTTATCAGTTATTTTTTTTTATCTTCAAACTAAATAAAATACCATGTGGTTAATGTTTCAATAATAGTATATTTGATGTAATAAAACGTTAGTTAGACAACATATGAATTTGACTTGAGCATAAAACGCAGACAAAGCTTATACATATTTTTTTTTTAATTTAAATTATACAGTGTCAAATATTTGTTCTGTAATTGTTTCTTATAAACTATATGGTGACCTTGTTATAAATTAAGTAAATTATTTTTTAATTTAAATACTCAACAAACATGATTAACAATTTTATACAAGTATATCAATTGGATTGCTTCAGCTTATTGCATGAAGGATATAATAAAATGTATAAGTAAAAATATCTTTTAAATACTTTATATTAGGTGTAGATGACTGCCATGTAAGAAGATTACTTTCTCACGGAATTGGTTTCAGTAATCATATTTTGCATGCTCATGTATCTCGCCTGATACACTCTCACTTAATAATCCCTTCTGAAAATATATTCTAAATATAACTTATTCCATTAAGTATACATAATTAAAAAAAATATTAAAATAATTTTATTTTATTTAAATTGCAGTAAATTTTGATAAAATAAATACATATGTTTAAAACTTAAATAATAATGTTCCTCATGCAACAAAATACAGAAAGCTAGTAAACAAACAAACTAGCTAGATGAAACAAACAGATGTTTCTCATGGAAAAAAAAATACAGAAAGCTAGTAAACAGATGAAATGAAAGGTTAATATACGATTTATATTTAAAAACCAATCGTATTATGCATTCATTTTATGGGAATATCAATATTCAGGTCTATATTCGTACTGATTATTTTGGATAGATATGACATAAAATCGCAGTTTTAAAACCAAAATCATAAAGATTAATCTATTTCTATAATATTAACAAAGAGTTTACTTCGTTGACATATGTTAAAGGGGGTTCAGGTGAGCTCGGTGGTTAACGTACTCGACTTTAAACTGATAGGACCGGAGTTCGATCCCCACCTCTCTCTTGATTTATTTATACAGGAGGTGAATAAATCTGAGCGCGTCGTTCCTCGGGGAAGGACGTTAAACCGTCGATTCCAAGCCTTTACGATATCAGGTACTCTACGATGTTAAAGATCCCTACTTTAAATGCACTTGAGTTAGGCAAAATTTAGGAGTCCAACTGTAGAATCAATCTTCATTGTCTAGTACCATAAAAGGGCCAATGGTAGGCCTAGGTATGTTCCCTTGTGTTACTACCACTTCAACCTAACCTAACCTAACATATGTTAAAGTTTAATGTTAACATTTACATTTGTTTACGTAACAGTTGATTTAAGTTACAACATCATTGAAATGAATCGTATTCCTTACCAATCTAATTTGTACACAAATATATCGATTAATGTAAACTGTTTAGTAAGATGTTAAAATTATAAAAATATACACATAAACATACATCATTTTATACAATGCTTGATATTAATTTTATATATACTTGTTACATAATATGGATCGAAATTGTTAAGTTTAGCATTCTAACTTCAAGTCTGTTCATGCTGTTTTTCAATAATTAAGAATGCTGATTGACTCTTTTTTTACAGTGAATAGATCAAAGTCCATTGATAAATCTCTCGGTTGACATAGTGTTGAGCAGAAGTCGTAGTCTTCAATCTGGCGCCACTAAAGAGGCTAAGAGGCTCATTTTCAGTTTACTGAAGTTTGCCTACATTCACACTAATAGAGCCACAACTGAACCCTTCACATAAACAAGCCCCCAATATTCAGCCACTGACTCTCTCGCATAAATGACTGTTGCCCAGGAATTACTAATATAACTATTTATTCTGCCTCAGCTGGACTTACGCTATCAACAACATTTGTGACAGTAATACAAAATGTCTTACATTATTAATGTATATTCAAGTTGCATATGAAGTTCTTTTGGAAATAATTTCCAAAAGATGGAAAATTATATTTTTAAATTGTTTAAATTCAATGTTAAAATTCCATAAACAAACATATTACTTACTATTTAAACTGTATTAGTAGTCCAGATTCTCATTATCTAAAGTACCAAATTCAAATAGTTTAATTTTAATTGTTAGCCATGTATATTTTCATTATCCAAAATTTGATTATTTTTTCTTATATAGTAGTAATACTTGACGATGTTTTATTAGAAATTTAAATTCTATGTTTTCCATGAAAATGGAAAGAAGGATACGAGTTTTTTCCTAAACGGCAGTCTCACCATTTACGATATTTTGACTGAGAGATTCAATTCTCCGAACTAATTTAATTCTTTCATTAAGTTGGTCGAAATAGTAGTTATCTGTGAAATGCTGGACACCATAAAAGCCTTTTCCTACAGTTCTAACATACCACTTGGCTGACTCCTATTCCGAATAACCCCTGATTTAAGAAAATTTGTTCGAAACTTCTTATCTGTCAGTAAAATGATTGTAAATACCAAGACTGCGGTTCAATTTAATAAAACATTTATTGATTTTAACACCTTTTTACTGAGATCAAAACGTTTTTTCTTATGGTTCCTGTTTATCATTTTTACGCATTCAAAGTAAGAGCTGAAGGAGCCTTCTCCTCCGAATAAATGGAACACCGATACGTTGGATCTGCACTACCTGCCATAAACTTTAATGTTGCCAATTTTATCTGAAAACTCAAAATTATGATTTTGTATTAAATTTCACATAAAGTAGACAAAATATTTAGAATTACATTTTTTATGCTATTTTAGAAAGAAATTATATTACATATAAGAAGTAATTAAGTTTTAATCTTATTAAAACTTACGTAAAAAGTTAAATAAAGGGTTTTTATACGAAATTTAATATACTGCAGTGACAAACATGTCTAAAGATAGCAAAAATCAATTATCACCTGCACTACCGACAGATTAGAAAAGCTGTTAACTTCCATCTCCCTTAGAGAGTTTTGTTTAGATAGAGGCATTTTGAAGGGTGATAAAAAAAATCCTTTACAGGAAAAAATTGCATAACATTTTTCATAGAACAAAATAGCTGTGATATGACCAGTATATTGCAGGATTGATTACTTCTCATTATATTTTATAGAGGGCAAAGAAGTAATCAGAAATGATTACTACATAGAAAAAAATTCTTACCTTCTTTACTGACGAATCTGAAAGTATTGGAATTCATAAAAAAATGTAAGTTAACTCACATTTGAGCACCTATAGATGTAAGTTAACTCACATTTGAGCACCTATAGATAGAAAAATGGAATAAAATGAAGAATGCATCAAAATAAAACAAATGAGACTATTTATCTATGAATTTGATGGCACTTAAACAGTGAGTTTGATATTACTTCTACCCATTAGATGCTATAAAGCAAAGAAAAACCCAAATGGTTGTCAGCAAGCTTTTTATTATGTTTAATTATAGTAAATTTAACTGTCCAAATTTATTTGCAGTTAAAGCTTTTGGTATAAAAAAATGACTAATTTTGATCAATATTTTTTATCAGATACTTAAGAAAAGAAAGATAGACTTAAAGAAAAAAAACTTAAGATAAAGTTTTTTTAGGGGATATTTAAGCAAGTGTTAGATAACCTGCAATATCGATAAAGAAGTTAATGGATAATGGAAAGCTAAACCTACCCTTAATGGTTTTCTAAGGTAATCGATTCCTCATGACCTGTTTTGTTTATGCTGTGCGCATTAAGTTAATCCTTCATCAAGTAAGCATGCATTAAGTTCTTGATATATTTTATGAGATAAAGATACCTAAGGTCTTTAATAAAAAGAACAACATTAAGCCTTCCAATGCAGAACTGTTTTCTTATTTTGCCATTGAAATCTTTAGTCATTGTTTATAAATATTTAATCATAAGACAGCTTTAACTTTATTGAAAATAATGTTGGAAACAAGTTACTTCATTTGTTTTCTTAAATCTTTAGGCTAAATTATAATCTAAGATTTAGATTGAACTACATATAAAATTGAATATATTTATCATTGCTTGAATATTCAGTTCTCATCGTAGTTAATTTATCAATTTCTTAATTCATTAACCATTTGATTACTTATTCGTTTATGATACATACATCTGAAACACGAATAAATTAGTTTTCAAATGTTATAATACTATACTACTTATGAAAGAAAAAGAAAAATAGTACATTTATCAGTTGAGCTTTTGAATGTTGTTATTCATTGCATAAGTAAATAAGAAAATGTTTGTAAAAGAAATCATGTGGATACATTATAAATTGTCAAACATTTGATTTTCTATTCTTTCAAAAAAGAAGAGAGGAAAACATGTGTTAATTATATACTGAAACTTGTAAACTTAATAACTCTTCATTCTCCGTATTTCACATTTATGAACGTGAAAAATAGAATAAACACAGTAGTCAAATATTAGACTATAGTTATGATGCAAAAGTATAAATTAGGGTTCAAACCATCTGACCAGAACTATCACGTAGAATAAAGATCGTTTATGATGCATGATTTTAATGTCATTTTAAAGTGTCATATACATATGTATAATAATATTTTACAATAAAACGTGATATGAGCCGTTTATTTTGAAAGTGGCCTAATTCCATTTTCCAAAAAAATTTAGCTAGCTATTTAAATAATTACATTTTTACGTTATCTTTACCTTTTGCAGCAAATTGTACAAAATTTATTTAAAATTACTAAGTTTTTTTATAACAAAAATTAGTTGATAAATAAAATGACAATATTTTTAAATTTTGTAAAACGCAAACCCTTAAATATCTCGATTTTAACATAAATGGAATTAGGCCACTTTCAAAATAAGCGGCTCATATGACAATCAAAGTTCAAACTACAATAAGAAATAGGAAAAAAAGACTGAGATCTTTCAACCGTAACAAGCGGTCTTTGTCAGACTCAAAACCCAACGAAATCACAAGAGGTAGAACTATCATGGTAATGGGTTAAGAAGAGTGGGAAGGAAGCGAAATGTTTTAAAGGGTATAAAGTGCAGAAAAGGAAAATAGCTCAGGGAGAGATGCTTGGGTAAACAAAGAAGAATAGTAAGAAGAAGTAAAAACTATCCGCTAGCTATCAACCCTTTTAAATGAGTCAATTGTCCTCGGCAAGTCTAAGTCATGTTTGGAAAGCAAGTAACTAATGTTTATAATATTTGTTTAGAATAAATGGAAAATAATAAAAAACTTACTTATGTACTTGTATATGTCCATTTTTTATTCTTTCCATTCAAGAAATGTCAAAATTTCTGTTTTGAGAAATATGTTATTGAGGATGTTGTGGATGTGCTGCTTGAATTTCTTATTCCTGACATTAATAGCATTAGATCAACAGCCCTATCATTAAAATACCCCTCCTATTATATAGACTTAGCTTTACATGGTGCTAAAATGCTCTCTCTAATATTTCAGCAGGGCTTCGTTCATTGTGAAATACTATAGTTTTACCGTATCATGAATCAATGATAGCCTCTTCCTAGTCTGGGGTATAAACTTGATATTAATGTTATTTATTCGAATCGTAATAACGTAGGCAATATGTTAATAAAAAACTCTCCCAGTGACCTGGAGTCCGGTGATATTTATAAAATTCTGTGCAAACGTTGCCTTAAAATGTATATTGTTCAAACTGGTAAATCCTTTAAGACACGTGTAAAACAACACCAATACAACTGAAGTATACAGGAAATTTCATTTAAGTAATAAAAATCATCATATTGATTAGAGCGGAGCTCAATTTGTTATCTGTGAAAAATCTGTGTGGTTAAGAAATATTACCGAGTACACTCTGATTACATTTAATAGATCAAATGTTATAAACATTAGTAACGGTCTCTTCAAACTTTATGCTTTCGTTACGAGGGCAGTAGCCTCATCTATGAAAGTTAACAGCTAGCGGATAGTTCATTTACTCTTTCTTACTGTTTCCACAAACATCCCTTCTTGGATTTTTCTTTCCTGCTCTTTAGACCCTTTTAAAATAGGGTGTCTCCCACTCTTCTGCATATAGTGTTTCAGTTGGGTTTTTGACTCTTTCAATAACTGCTTGTTATGGTTGAAAGATCTTAGTCTATTTTCCCCATTTCTTCAACTTAAATGTTTAATATAATATTGACCATCATTTTCCATTTTCTAAAGTTTATGTTTCTGAATATTAATCAAGTTTCTATATAAAATCAATACATGACCTTAGAAATCTTTGATTTGAACATGAAAAATGAAGAGATTCCTGTTAAGAAAACGTAATAATATATATTGTTAATGTTTAAAAAGAACATGGTTTACAATTATCAAATGATTATTTTGCAAGGTATAACGGTTGTTTAAGTGAAATGTTAAAGAAGGAGAACGCCTGCCGCTTGGAGGGAAGCCAGAGCCCCGCAGCCCCTCATTAATGACCCTCTCCTTATCATTTTCACAATCTTCTTAAGCCCCAAACCTAAATGTATCCCCCGAAAGCTCCCTTAAATAATTCTACTCTTTCCTTTCTCCTTGGTTTTCTGTTCAACGAATAGATTGATTTCTATCTCTTTTGTGATATTTAAATCCTGTACTTAGAGACACGGGTGCTCTATCCCTAATACATGATAAAGTTAATAATTTTATGTGCCCTGTAAGAAGCTGTGAATTGTAAAACAATATTTTAACATGCTAAATTGAGCTATTATATTGGTTGGTACTGTGTCTGATGCTTTAGGATTTTATTTTTGTATGAAAATTTGTGCTCAACCTAAGCAATCGCGGTGTTTCATCAGTTATGGTTCCAACATTATTCTATATATATATATATATATAAGATATTTCACATAAACACGTGAAATAACAATCAATAATCAAACCACAATAAGAAAATGGGAAAACAAGACTAAGTTCTTTCAACCGTAACAAGCGGTCTTCGTCAGAGTCAAAAACCCAACTGGGAAGACCGATTGTTACGGTTGAAAGATCTTGGTCTTGTTTTCCCATTTACTTATTGTGGTTTGATCATTGATATATATATATTCGTATATTATCAACTACCTGTTGATAACTTCCGTTGTTATGTTTACGTGCAGTTGACTTTGCGAATAGTTTATTTGAGTTTTTTTTTCAGTTTAAAATTATATTAGTTTTAAGTAAATTGTGAAACTACAATTGTAAATAACATCCTTGATAATGGTCGATGAAGACCGAAACATGTCGGTATACAGAAATACAAATTTTGGGGAACTGATTTATCTTGTCCCAAACTTATGGAAGCCAGAGGTAAGGAAATTTGAAAAATTAATTCGAAAATGTGTTAAAATAGAAATAGGCATAGGTTTTAATAGAATATATATATATATATATATATATATATATATATGATTGAAGTTATCACAGGAAAACAGAAAAGAGAGACTAACACTTACTATCCTCCATCATTTGGGCAATCTTGCCGGAAGGATAGGTAGGAGGTCTTGCCTACCGTCTTCAGGAGAGGTAGGAAAAGAAATACAGGAGCGGAGAAGTGAAAGTGTCCACAGACCGAATATTAAACTATATGTTCTGCCAGAAGACATTACATGATACATTCATAATACTCCTTATTAAGTTATGGCAAAAGTAGCTTATTATCATCATTGCATTTCTGTTGTTATTATTGTTTTAGTATTAGTGCATTATATTATAGTGTTTGAATTATTATTATTGTTATTCTCGTATTGTGATGACTTAGGATGATTCATAAATGTTGTTATTGAATATTTATTATTCCTAAGTTTCTCTTGTCATGACTTGGTTTTACTTTCATTCAATTTTATCATTACATTATTGTTATTGAATTTTATTATTATTCTTATAGCTACTATTCTGTGCAAGATAGGAAAGCACCAAACATCCAAGTGCCTGTATTGTCCAGCGTTAGATGATGTGGAACACACATTCTTTTCGTGTCCCAAATGGAACAGCCAGAGGAGAGACTTGATACACAGAATAGGCATATTCTTCCCAGAAACGATCATTGAAAAAATGATCCGGAGTTCTGGGGCATGGAATATGGTAGATGGCCTAGTCAGAACGATATTGACTACGAAAAAGCGATACTTGGAAGATCTAGAAGGATAATAAAGCAAGTATGCCTCACCTAAGGTAAGCTGCGACCAAGCCTGAAGTAATGTGGTAAACAGTTCCAGGCTAGGTCCTAGGTGAAAAGGGGGTGTTTTAGTTGGTAGTCTGGTTTATCTGGGAGCCCAGCACTTTGTGCGTAAATGCACTTCACCTCCTTACCAAAAAAAAAAAAAAAAAAATTACTGTTAGGCTACTATTGTCATAACTTTGTAAGGAGTATTATCATTGTAATACATATAATGCGTTCTGACAGAGCATGTAGTTCAATAAATATAAACAAAAAATCATGTCCGTACCATAACTGATAAAGTACCAGATATGCTTGGGATGAGCACAATTTTCATGCAAAATTAAAATCTTAAAAAAAAATGCATTTTTGACTATTGAGCTTCTTATTTTCTTTTTTTCTGTATATTAAAAGGCCTGAACTACGTGAAAAGCTCTTCCTTTAACACAAAACCTCTTTTTCTGTTCGTTTCTTGTAGATGTTACATTAACTAAGCTGATATTAATAAAAAAATTAATAAAAATATAATAATAATAAAAAATTAAAAAAATTAATAAAAATAATTTTTTTTAAGCTGACACAAAATCAATTGAAACTATTGTCACAAGTCATAATAAAATACATTACCATCTCATTAAATATACATTCGTAAATTTAAAAATTGTTTGCTAACAAATATTTGCTATAGAGCATGAAACTTTTGATGATCTATCTACTTAATATTAGTATATCAAGATAAAAGTTTAAATAATAGAGTTGAATGAAAAATGGGTAATTTAAACCTAAAATTGGAATCTAAACTTGGAATAGTTCCAACCTGTCTCTAGTAGTTGTATTTGCTTGCATTAAATTAATATATTTTTCTAACAGGATAAAACGAAATAGATTTATAAGGTTTAAAAAGTTTTTTTTTAAAAAATTTTCAATTTGCTTACGCTGTAAATTTATTAATAAAGCTGAGCTATAACCTTCAATTTCAATCATTACAAAAAAGCACTTTGCAAGAAATCTTTTTTTTTATATTGATCTGCATATAAAACTATACAAAAAGAATACGATTTGAACTTGAAACTAAATAACTGCATCATTGAAGACAAGTTTTGTTGTACTACGAATATCCAATTAAGAATATTTTAGAAAATATCTCAAATAAAAAATTATAATTATGATTACAGATAGAAAGAATGTCTTGCAAAAAGTTTATATATATCATCCAAAAATATTAAACAATAGTGTAAGGTTAAGTTTTGCTTATGTGAAAAAAATCAATAAAATATTCAAAAGAAAATAATTTAAAAAACATAGTTGTTGTTATCGTATATGTAATTATTATCAATATATCATTCTATATGTTTACTACAGTAATATAAATACAGATAATATGTAATTGCCATCTGTAATCGATCTATTACATTTCCTTTATCCTGCTTAAGATTATATTACGTGTATTACATATTATGTTCATCTTATTTTATAATGGCATGTTTTTTTACGTAAAAAATACTAGACTAACCGTATTTTAGTGTACATAGCATTCTTACTTCAGAGTTGTAATGAATATATTTCAACTATAGCAACCATAACTTATGAGTTCTAATTCAATATCATAGTCTAATTCTCTTTACATAAGAGCCATTAAATTTAAAGATCAAAACATATTTTGTTTTAGAAGAAATATGAAGGGTAACAAACTAGTTTAGTTATTTCTAATTCTCTTTGAAAATAGAAATATGATAATATTTCTAACAGAAATTACTTGCGAAATAGATAAGAAATACATTATTCATGTGTTCCTTTAATACTAAATTTCCATAAAATACACTTACAGTACTACATTCTAGCATTACATAATAATTCTACTTACAAGATTATTAAACCTCAAACATTTTACTTCAAAATAAAGAAAATATAGCGATTATGATAAATGTTGACATCCAGATTTTAATGGTTATTTTTGTTTTGAAACTCAAAGTCCTTTTCTGACCTTTTGTTTTATGATTTGTATATATATATAAAGATTTCACATAAACACGTGAAATAACAATCAATGATCAAACCACAATAAGAAATTGGGAAAACAAGACTAAGATCTTTCAACCGTAACAAGCGGTCTTCGTCAGAGTCAAAAACCCAACTGGTTCAGTTGGTTTTGTTACGGTTGAAAGATCTTAGTCTTGTTTTCCCATTTTCTTAGTGTGGTTTGATCATTGATATATATATATAGAGACAGAGAGAGAGAGAGAGAGAGAGAGAGAGAGAGAGAGAGAGCGCAAACAGCAGAGGGTATTTAGGGTTGGTCTACACAAACAAACACTTCACTTACGCCGTTTCGGTATATTTTTATAGCATCATCAGGGCTGTACAAATAACAAGATATACGTCCGACAGATAGACACAACGAAAACAGTAGTAAATATTACAAAACTGATAAGACAGTTTATACGACAGGTTATAACAGGTGGTCCAGAAAAGTTAAGCGTTTATAATATTGCAATAAAGTTTACTAAGATTGGAAATATCTGGTTTTTTTTATTGCATTAAAAATAATTTTGAGTACTAATAATCAACCTATTTAATCAGACCTAATGCAATAACTGAGAAACTTTATAATTGGATTACGACATTCAAATCATCAGTGTATGTGTAGGATCTATCACAACTGACAAAGTGACGATTGAAAGCTGTTTACAGATAATCAGAGAGTTGTATCATTATCTAGACGACTTACTGTATGCTTCAAGTAATAATGTTTAGTCTTTGCAAAGCATATGATATATGATATTAAGTTAAGACATGCATATGATGTTTCCATTATAAGAAAATAAGTACTTAACGGTGCTGTCTTTTAAATTATGCATCATGTTTTCGAAATTGCTGAACGATTGATAAAAGAAGAAGGTTTCGACATAAATTCAGCTGAAAGGACCCTTATAGATTTTTTAATAAAAAATAAAGTAGATCCCCAAGAGTTCTTCATTCTACTTTAATGAAAGGCAATTGCGTTTAAGAGGCTTATTTATAAGAAAGAATTATAAGAAAAACCAATTGAAGTAAGAGAAACTTTTTTAAAGAGACTGAATAATAATAATTTAAAATTTAGTTCCTTACTCAGTGTAAAAACATATAGTTTGCCTTCATAATGCAATGGAATATTTTATGTCACTGATTTTAAAAATGCAATCTGGGCAACTTGACTGGTCTTTATTAAAAGTTCATTGTTATATATTTAAATTGCCTTAAATAAATTACATCAAGTTTTTTAAGACAAATGAAACTATTGCTGCTACAATAAAACAAACAAAATTATTAAATTGATTATCTATTATATAGATAATTTTTCAGCAATATGTTTGATATTACATAATTACATGATGTTTATAATAAAATAAAACAAAAACTCAATTGGTTTTAAACGATAATGGTCTTATGTTTTCTGGTAGTAAAATGATATCAATAAAAGTTTTTAGGGTTATTAAATGTTCCTGGGAGCTGAAATGAGTAATACGTAAAGCATGGAGACTTAAGTCACCAATACGGCATTGAATTGTTTTGCAGTTATCAGATCAAGTATTCTTTATGGGACCGTTCTATGATGATGTGATAAAGGAAATTCATATTGAAAAATAGCTAATTAAGGTTCATGGCCTAGTCTCCCAGGCAATTTCTGGGGAAATTAAATTTAAAAATAACAAAAGTTAAGAGGTATTTTTGTAACCACTGACACAGTTTCATTTTCTATCGAAGAGATTGTAGTGAATTATCGCAAACTTGGGGTCTGTAGTGTATGAAAAAAAATCGACGGTAAAAGTGAAACTTTTATTGACATATTAGTGGGAAATAAATTGAATATTCCGGATGCTGGAGTGCCCAGAAAAAGGAAATGTATTATATTAGATGTATGCTTCGTCCCTAATAGGAAGCAGCGTGAAGAAAGTTCACCCTGTGAAATAAATGGTTGACGTGCCTGTCTATCGTCCAGACAAAATAAAGTGCAATAACTATGAAAATTCTGACTGAAATCATTCAATATTACCAGCGTAATCGAGCTAGAAGTAAGTAATTAAACATTCAATATTAGTAAACAAAATATCTTTTCATGAGAGCGCTAGAGTCCCTTGGTACTTACCTAATGGTTTGAAAACCATTAAGATAGATTATTTTTTTTGTAATGTGGCAATAAGAAAGGTTAGCTCAGTGGTTAACGTAATGGCCTTTAAACTTGTTGATCCATGGTTTGATACCCACCTACCTTTCGATATATTCCCGTGAGAGGTGAATAAATATGAGCACGTTGTCCCTCAGAGAGGACTTTAAACCATCAGTCCCAAGCATGTACGATGTCAGACTCTTTAATGATTCATGCTTTAAATACACTTTGAAATAGGTAAAATTAGGACACCCAATGTAGAATCAACAATACGTAATGTGACTGACTCGTCAATTACTGAAATGGGTGCCAAATAATAAATGAGCCACAATAACAACACTAAAAGGTGAAAGCCTTATAAGTGTTGCACATTGGATAACAAACAAATAAACTAATCCACTAATAAGATGTATGATTGCACTCGGTAAAAAACTAAATTTTAGATAATTTAAATATTTTAATTGATTTTAATTATATCATATATTTTTATACTACTGTAAATAATCAAATTTTTAGTTGTTGATATTTTCCAAATTTTCTCTAATATCATCCATTTTAAAATATTTTTACAACTTTTTAAATATTTTATCACTTCTAAACTTTATTTATACATCCAAAGGAGGAAAAAAAACTCCTGCATTCCAAACTGACCAATATATTGTCATAAAATATTAATTGAATGTATAAACCAACCACAAACTCCTAAAGCATAAAATAAATAAATAAAAGATACCAATAAAGGAGTTATTATGAATATTGATGTAATCCTGAAACCAGTTTGATATATTATTATTTATTTATATGCAATATTGATTTCAAAAAATATCTATTAAAATTGGTGCTTCCTTGTCAGATATATTACAAAATTTTAATGTACTTCAAACCTCGAAGAAATAATTTTCGAGGTTCAAAGGTTCATTTCGTATTGTTCAAAGTCTATTCTAATGATGTAATAAAATTTGTTTTACCATTTGATTTCTATGAAACCAATCAAAAAGCTGTAGTAAGCTAAACCCATGATAATAATGTTGCTTAAGTGCAATTTTTGGTAAATAACAAAAATTTTGTAAAACGGAATATTGTTTAAAAAAATTAAGAATTTCAATTAGCAATATTTTAGTAAAGTAATAATATTAATAAACAAATGTATAAATAAATAATTTATAAATTAATAAACTAGAATATAAAAAATTGTATCAATTAAACAGGAATATTTTACTGGGAAATATCTTATTGTGTGTTTTTTGTGAAATATTAATATTAGTTGAGGAGAAGAAAGAATGATTTATTTGAGTTACTAAATTGGAGTAGGAGGAGCTTGTAGAACACCTGTCCCTGACCGAACAGTTCACACAACAACTTGATTTATAGAAAAAAATTATATTTCTTTCTGCCTCTTGTTTTAGGGTGTGAAGTTAACCTTGCAGGGGCAGTCGACTTTTCCACCCCTCGACAACTGCGTAATTTATTTTTCTCCCTCTGGGTAATCATGCTTCTAGATACACTCTCAGTAATAAATCAGTTTTTGTAAAGGTTTCTTATTAATATAAGATCTTTTAGGCAATAAATAACTAAAACAATCCACTTTTTTCCTTTAAATTAAAACAAAAGTAAATTTTTTTTTTAAATAGTTCTTAATTAAGGCTATTATTTAGAACTTAGTTTTGAGGCAATCATATTTCATGTATCAATTATATAGTACAAAAGTATTAAGATCTATACCACAAAATATTATTGAATATAAAAAAGTATAGAGTTATTTATTATATTGCAATATATTTAAGAAAAGCATAATGCAAAAGAAAGTTGGTCAGTAACTCATTAAAACGAATGAACTAATTATCTATTTGAATACTTAAATGAACCAATATATATAATATATTGTATATATTATATATATAATAAGTTCATTATATATATATATATATATATATATATATATATATATATATATATTTTGTAAAAGTTGGGAGCAGTCCTTCTTCAATGCATGCTTTTAAAAACTGGATGTCTGTTTCCACTAGGTTCAATTTCGCCTTATATTTTTCCAAATTACGAATTTTTTTCTTTAATTCAGAGTTCAACTTAAAGAAAAATTTTGGTAATTTTTAAAAATATAAGACAAAATTGGACCAAGTGGAAACAGACATTCAGTTTTTAAAAGCATATATATATATATATACATACACATAATGAACTATTGCTTTCTTGAATTCAGCATTATATTTATTAGCATGTACTGAATTATGTTTCTCATTTTTTCGTCAAATAGTATTTTCATTTATTTATGAAATTTTTAGTGATGTTTAAATACACGTATTCTTATTATTTAAGATTGATAAAAACAATTTCCTTTCTATTATCTTATATATGCAAATATTTTTTAATTGTTTTCTGCCTTTAATTTTTAAAAGCTATAAACGCTGGATACGCTGGATTTGTAAATTTTATGTTAGTGAGTCATAAAATACGTTTCATAGATTGAATACAAATTTTAATATCATAAAGAAAGTTGAAATATTTTTTGCTATTTATATCAGAATAACATACTCATAAATAAAAAGTTTTTATAGTAAATTCAAATTTACAATATCAAATTGTAAATTTATTTCAAATAAATTGTAAATATAACTAATTATTTTCCAATAATTTCATAATTTACATAAAACTTGCATAGAATAAAATAAATGTAAGTAATTGTTACTTAAATAGGATCTTTGTAATCCGAAATAAGATATAATGTTATGTATATGGAAAAAATTGTCAATTTGGACAACGTACGCTTTTACAATAAACGACGTACGCAAATACGACGGTTTGCGTAATTTATTTTTATATTTCGCTCACTTGAGTCGCACAAGACATTAAACAAAAGGACGTCTGCAAATCAACTGAGAATATGAAAGGTTAAAAGTATATAACAATATATTTAATACTAAACTGGTTTTCAAAGGCCAGGTCCAAAATATTGATTATTACTTATTGACTAACGTTTTGATAAAAATTTTTTTAGTATTATTAAAGCTAAAAATAAATTATTCAGAATCAGTAATACTTCAAAGAACAGTTGAAAAAATGCCTCCTCAGAATATCGAAGCTAGAAAACAATATATAATTTGCAAAAGTAAAAAAAAAGTAACAATGTTATTAATTGTCAGTTCATAACTAATTGTTATTGTTTTCCACTTACTTCTCAAAACCGAGATAGTACTGTGGCTATTCAGTGGTTGAGAAACTTTACCAAGTAATATCCTTAATACACAAATCTTATTGATAAAAATAATACCATTTCCTTCACTGATTGGAAGCTTAGTTTTAGAAAACGATAAGTAAAATAATTTTATTAAAATGAATTAACCATTTTTTAGAATATTTAAACTATCAGATTCTCAAATTAACAAATAATTTGTAATGATGTTTTAAATGAGTTTATGTAGTACGCTTAAGGTGAAAATTGAACTTTATTATTGAAACTATATTTCATTAATGATGTACCAATGACTAAGTAGCCTTCAATTTGTTCTATTTTTGGTAAAATTTTGGTTACTTTATATAACTTCAAACAATTTTTATACATTTTGACTTTACATTGTAGGTGTGTGTGATGATTAACACAAGTGTTCTAAACACGTCGTAAAATATATTTCTTGAGGTGAAGACGTTATATACTTCCCCACTTTTATAAGGAGGAAGAATAGTTTAGTGTGATTTAGTTTAAACTACTGTGATTTAGTTGTTGTAGACTACAACAAACTACGAGTATATCCCAATATCAATCCAGCCTATATATATATATATATATATATATATATATATATATTCTTTTGTATTTGTTGACTGTACTTAGAGTACAGTAGTACATGGTACTACTTCACTTTACGAGCAGCTATTATTAAAAAAAATTTATGGTAAAAAGTGCACCACTTTGTTGAAGAATACTACCCACAAAAATTGAGTGTATCTAGTTTGCCTGCTTAGCGATAATTGTGTTAACTATTATTTGAAATTTTAAAATCAACAAGCCAGTTTTCCTTTTGATAGGCTTTTCAAGAAAGTTATCTGCAAGTGCTCAAAGAGACGGAAGTGAGATCAAAAATGCCTAAAAAGTGATTATGACAGATTATTAAAACTCCAGAAATTATCCTACCAACGGACAGAGTTACTCAAAACAGACACTAGCCTATGTTCAGCTTGGCCGTCTTCCTCACGCTTAGATAGTCTCCGCTGTAAGGTTTGTAGATTAATATAACATTACTATTTCTCGCAAGCATTTTTACTATTCATGTTATATGAACAGGATAGTTACCTTTTTCTAATTGCATTTAGCAAAGACTAATAAATTTAACATGCACTTTGGGTGATGGAATGGATTATTTATTTTCACATTAACATCAATGCAAAAAATTCCTTTGTAATACGAGTAAACAACAATACTTGTTCGTTCCGGGGACAAATTGAACTAATTCTGCGAGATTCTACGGTATTTTGAAATTTAAAGACAATGAATAACTAATTATTCAATTATTATTAGAAATAAGGAGATGAACATTGTGTTTACAATTTACTTTTGTGTGCACTTCTGTCAGAATGCCTGAAATAACTAGCTAGATGAGAGCATTATTTCAGAGGTATGGTTTATCGAGTTGAATCCGTCAGGACTGGCAGCACTATCAACCATTCCGAAGTTTTGACGAGCCAATAATATTTCAATAAATCATTTTAACTTTGGATTGAAATACAAATTTATCCCTTAAAGGTTGAATCGTAATAATTCTGATTTATTTTAAATGGTAAATGGTGGTCCATTGAATCATTGTTATATAAATGTCTTTTAGAGATTAATTAGATATCAAACTAAAGAGAAATGAAAATTTTTAAACAATTTTGAAAAAATTTCCAAATGTATAAAATAACTTAAGAGATAACTTAACAGAGATAAAGTTATCTCTGTTTACGCACAGAGACAGATTATCAAGGCTGGCCTCGAGGAGGGGGTCAGTCAGTCAGTGTGTCGAGCTTGTATAATAAACATTACCTTTCATTCCTGTGTCATTTACAATTCGAGTTCCTACTCACTCAAATTAACTTGTATATATATATATATATAAAGCTTTCACATAAACACGTGAAATAACAATCAATGTTCAAACCACAATAAGAAATGGGAAAACAAGACTAAGTTGGGTTTTTGACTCTGACAAGGACCGCTTGTTACGGTTGAAAGATCTTAGTCTTGTTTTCCCATTTCTTATTGTGGTTTGATCATTGATATATATATATATATATATATATATATATATATATATATATTTTGTAAAAGTTGGAAGCAGTCCTTCATTTAAACATACATTGTTAAATAACGCCCCATATTTGGCTTGTATCTGCTTCTTACACAATTTTTCCAGTTTCTGGAATTCCTTCCTCGTCTCTTCATTAAATTATTATAGACTTTATAGTTTTAATGAAGAGACGAGGAAGGAATTCCGGAAACTGGAAAAATTGTGTAAGAAGCAGATACAAGCCAAATATGGGGCGTTATTTAACTATATATATATATATATATATATATATGTGTGTGTGTGTGTGTGTGTGTGTATGTATGTATATATTAATTTTATTCTTAACGTTTATGTTAGTGTTTTCTTCCAAATGGGTAAAATATTTCTGTTTTTTTTTTCTATATTCATTAGATCATTTTTTCTTGAGATCATCATGTTCATAAAGTTGTTGACTCTTAATTGTTGATGTTTTATAGAACAGCTTCTAGTTATTAGTCTGAAAATAAATAACAGAAAAAGCCTTATTAAAATTAGTTCTTAGTCATAAATATTTCTGAATTATCCATACGGACGAACGTTTTTTAAGTGTAAAGAAATTATTTGAGGCTAGATTTTATAACAAAAAAGTAATTGTGGAATAAAATTAAAATTTAAATTGAAATAAACTAGGGTGAAATTAAAAGAAATAATTCGAATTTTTTATATAACATACAGTAAAGAAAGCTATTTTAAAAGATAAATGCCAAGAGAATACAACAAGATTACAAGATTAGAAGAAAAGCTGGTTACCAGCTAATTAAAATGAATCGAAAATTATTTCTCTACACTCGGCTGCGGTTCTATATATTTTTTTTCAGGACTTTTAGTTTAATTAAGATGTAGCTGCAAGAGAGTAACATAGTTTTAATTTGAAACATGAAATCAGTTTGAACATAGATTTTGTGTTTTTTATCGACCTCTATTTTAAATTTTTCATAAAAACAAATCATTGTAATATTACAAAACTTGGAAAAAAATATTGATGTAACAAGATATATGGCAATGTTTATTACAATATGCTACGTTTTGTTACTATTGATATTCTAAAGAAAAACAAGAGCATTCTTCTAAATTTTTGATGTGTTTTAACCAATTTGTGAACGTTAATTAAACTAAGTCAATGACTTTAATCAACGCAATACTTTACTTTTAGTAAAGTAACATATGATTGATTTTAATTTGATTTCATGCTTTTATGCATTACTTCTTACTATAAATTACTAAAAACTTCAATTGTTTTTCCTGCATGGCGTGATATTTGTACAAAAATGCATAAGTCTGAGTAAAAGAATCCAAGAAGCTGGTTTTTAATTTCTCCAAGTTGAGTTTACACCTTTATATTGCTATTGCCAATAGTCATATAAATATTCATTGACTTTTTTGAAAGTTACTACAATTAGTTTGTTTCATTAATGAAGTTTTATATATAAAAACAGTTTATCATAAAACCAATATTATTTGAAATCAGACAAATTTTCATAACTCTTGTTGATGCCCATACAATATTTAGAAAAAAAGATTTGATGTTATCTAAAGTTCTTTTATTTGGAAACAATTTCATTACAATCAATCAAGCCTTGTGATGCAAATTGTTTCCGCAATCTTTTAAAATCAATCACTATTTAAAAAACATTTCATTTTATTGTCAAATATACCAATCCTGTTGTTTAAAAATCTACGTATTTTTCCACCTATTGCCATTGGTGACTACATAATATTCTATAAACTTCAGAACTTATGAGGTAGCACTCTAAAACAAAGAAATGTTTAAAATGAACAAGTGGTTAAAGAAATTATTTTTTCAATGATACAATATTGCCCAAATACAGGATGATCACCTGGATTTATAGAGTATCAATATTTGGGAGAATATGAACATGATCTATAAACCATCTGGCCTACTACCTGCTCACAAGCTTCTAAATACACAATTTCTTGATTTTTTTAAATTAGAGATCTAGAGGAATATGACGCTTTATTATTTCTTAGATTAATCTCAGTGCCTGAGACTCATCGCATTAGTGCGTAGAGTTACAACGTTTCCTTAATTCAGCTTCACAATATCGCATTAAAAATTATTTTTGGATTTAAATTAGTTTATTGAACATCAAAAAATGTTCTTAATATATTAGGTCTTAACTGTAATAATTATAGGAATAGCTTAGGTTAGGTTGCAGTGGCAATCCCATAAAGGAACACATTTTGGGTCCAACATTGACTCTTTGTGATGCCACACAATGAAGGTTGTTTCTACATTAATTCTATATTTATCTTAACTCAAGTATATTTACAGTAGGGATTATTAACAAGCTTCTGACATCGTACGGGATTGGGCCCGACGGCATAACGTCTTCTCTTAGGGAAGACACGCTCAAATGAATTCACGTGAAAAATTGAGGTAACAGTGTTTTTTTTTTAACCCCAGACCTACTAATCCAGAGGCGAGCACATTACCATTGGTCAAACCTAGTCTCCATGGTTATAGGAATTGTTTGCTAAAACTCTTTACACTTTTTGAGGCCATTGCCTTGCATTTAATTAGAATGTGATCAGAAATGTATGTTCAGCTAGAATGAGTTTTCTAAATTAAATAATACATGGTTGTTGTTCACTCATTTTATTTGATTTCTTCTTTATACATTCATCAAATGTTCCAACTTTTTCCATGACTCCTCCATTTTGCAATAAATAAAGTATACTATCTTAGTAGTTATGTGAAAATGTTAAATAATTTATTTTAATTTCTTATAGACTTCAAATCAGTTAAAAGTACAACAAAATTTTTAAGAATAATGGTAGAGGCTAGAAAAATTGTTGAAATTTCTATTGTGTTACATCCGTTGCCAGGGCTCAGGTTAGCTCAGTGGTTATAGTGCTCGCCTCTGAACTGATAGGACCGGGATTCTATCCCCACCTGGTCCTCGATTTATTCATGCGGGAGGTGAATGAATCTGAGCACGTCGTCCTTCGGAGAAGGACGTTAAACTGTCGGTCCCAAGCCTGTACGATGTCAGGTACTCGTTAAAGATCCCTACTCTAAATACACTTGAGTTAGGCAAAATTTAGGACTCTCACTGTAGAATCAATCTTCATTGTGTGTTATCACAAATTGCCAATGCTCGTCCTTAGTATGTTCCCTTGTGGAACTGCCACTGCAACCTAACCTAACCTAACCTACATCCGTTGCAGTTGTAGGAACTTCCTAACCTACATGATAGGAAGATACAACTGGTGAATGGAAAGTAGTTGCGCTGATTTAACTCTTTTGTATAATAGTATAATTTAAGCACATATTCTAATATTGTGTCTAATATAGTGCTACTGTTATTTTTTTTACCAATAAATAGAAAGTTCGCCTCTGACCACTTACATAGTTGTTCCAGGCTACATAAGTAAAGTTGAACTATCATCAATAGAGTTCGTTTTGTAACTTTTCTTATCCGATCAATCTGGAGCTTCACCTCATAATTTTCTTATGCCTCCAACATCCTGCAAACTTTTCACTTTAGCTTGTTTGTTGTGGGTGCTACTTCAAGCTAATTTTGAGTTAGTTGCTTCTTTTGAACTACTTTAGTTTTATTCCTGAACTTAAACTATCATCTGATTGTTCTGGTATCTCTTTCCTAATGTAATGCTTCCCGTTAACATCTAGCTTAAAATATTTTTTCACTATTTCCTTAATCAAATAACAGGAATATTTTTGTTATTTTAATCCTTCCTGCTTGAAACTATTACTGAGACTGATAATTAAAAAGAATGTTCCTTTTGCTTGATGCATAGGTAAACGCTTGGGTGATATTAGCGAGAAAAATTACTCCTCTTCTACAATAACAAACATGTACATATTCTATACTTAAAAATGTTGAAAATAAGAAATTTGTCCACATCCAGGACAATATATTTGCCAAACTGCACTTAATGTGTCAATTGGCAGGATTTTCTCCATTTTTAATTTAATAGTATGTATATAAACAGATAAGGTTTATCAATAAATAAACCCAGATGCAAACACACACAAGCACACACACACACACACACACACACAACACACACACACACACACACACACACACACACACACATACACACACACACACACACACACACACACACACACACACACACAAAACACACACACACACACACACACACAAATAAAAAAATAGATATACTTGCAAGAAACTTCTTCACACGTGAGCTCATGACCAAATAAATGTTTCACGGGTTTTAATACGTAATATCTTTTAAAAAAACATAAATATATAATAATATAAATAATTTTAAAAACAAAATATTAAAACAAAAATATTAATCAACCCTGAAAATGTATTGCGATCACTGTATTGCTCAAATATATATTTAAATGTTTTCCACCATATAGAGTTAAAACTGCAGTATATAGGATGGTGCACTACAGAATTTTTAATATTTTCTTTAGTAATATTAAACTATTATAGACAAGTATGTGAGTTACACTTTTGAATAGTTTTATTGTGATTTTTATGAATAGAAAAGTGTGTAAGATCTATGGTAACTCTATACTTTTAAAAGAACTAGAATGCTTTAACGGTCTGTAATGTTTTTAATCGTACAGTGTCAGGCTGTTTCCTGGAGGATGTCATATAACAGTTGTGAGAGACGTAATCAATTGGTATTTGAATTATGCATGTCATATTGCAAGGATGTATCAATCAAGACGACGTAAAGGAAGGAAATGAGAATCATTCAATATTAAAAGAAAACTCTCCGGAAGGAAAAACAGTTAGTAAGAAATTTTCTAGCATATTAATTTTGCATCATTTTAATAAGTTCAACTTTTAGATTAGTATTTTTATGATCTTAATCTCAAAGTTAAGTTTTATGATGTAAGGCTAGTAGATATTCCACATTGATTGAACAATGTTCTGTTATTTGAGTTTTTTTTTAAGTTAAAAAACACCAGAGACTAAAATGACTAAATAATATGAAGAAAGTTGTATGAACTCCTGTGTTTTACAAATGTCAATTAAACGTGATGAGTTGTCGAGACTGAATTACTGATGAACAAACGTTAATGGTGCCATTTCAAACACGAGCATCAGCTGAAAAACTAATGTTGACGGTGTTTTGATGCTATGTTCACAGTATTGATAGTGTGCGAATGGTATGTTGATGATGTTGATACTGAGTTGATGATGTTTTGATGCTATGTTCACAGTATTGATGGTGTGCGAATGGTATGTTGATGATGTTGATACTGAGTTGATGGTGTTTTGATGCTATGTTCACAGTATTGATGGTGTGCGAATGGTATGTTGATGGTGTTGATACTGAGTTGATGGTGTTTTGATGCTATGTTCACAGTATTGATGGTGTGCGAATGGTATGTATATGATGTTGATACTGAGTTGATGGTGTTTTGATGCTATGTTCACAGTGTTGATGGTGTGCGAATGGTATGTTGATGGTGTTGATACTGAGTTGATGGTGTTTTGATGCTATGTTCACAGTATTGATGGTGTGCGAATGGTATGTTGATGGTGTTGATACTGAGTTGATGGTCTTGACGATGTTTGTTGTATTAATGGTGTGCGAATGGTATGTTGATGGTGTTGATACTGAGTTGATGGTCTTGACGATGTTCGTGGTATTGATGGTGTGCGAATGGTATGTTGATGGTGTTGATACTGAGTTGATGGTCTTGACGATGTTCGTGGTATTGATGGTGTGCGAATGGTATGTTGATGGTGTTGATACTGAGTTGATGGTCTTGACGATGTTTGTGGTATTGATGGTGTGCGAATGGTATGTTGATGGTTTTGATACTGAGTTGATGGTCTTGACGATGTTTGTGGTATTAATGGTGTGCGAATGGTATGTTGATGGTGTCTTCAAGTTATTGATGGTGTGCTGATGGTATGTTGATGGTGTGTTGATGGTGTTGATGGTATTGATAGTGTGCTATGGTTTGATGGTGTGCTGATGATGTCGATGATGTGCTGATGGTATTGATGGTGTGTTGGCGGTATTGATGGTATGTGGATGATTTGTTGATGGTGTGTTGATGGTGTGTTGATGGTGTTTTTCGACCCTGAAGCTGCTCTTTTGTGATTATCTCAAATAATATTACACAATAAATATGCAATACTACTCTTACAAGTCTTCAAACAGAGTGAAGCCAGTGAGAGGATCATCGCCTACTTGAAAGGAGAGATGTACAACGGCTCTAGAGCCAAACACCCCTCACACTCAATCATAAATCCCTGATTTAGCACAATCTGATTTCTATTTCAAGAAGCCATTACAGACGATGAAATTCTCAATTAACAATGGCCCCACAAAGGTTGCAATAAGTTTATTATAACACCATGATAAACAGTTCCTTGTAGCCGGTATAAGATCAATCACCCTTTGGAACAAGTGCTTACATATCTACGCGAACTATGATAAATAGGGAAAGTTTTGTTTTGTAATGATGAACTTTCTTTTTCGAGACCAATTGGTCTGGCCCAGCAAAGAAAGGCTGATTTAAATCCCGTAGAGGAAATAGTTGAGCTTCTATAGTGAGAGCAGATTCGTTATTTCTAACCATTCATGGTGCCAGTCGATTGCAGTAATATATTTTTGTTGTAGTTTAAGAACAAATCATGCCTGAGATAGGCTAATTATCCTTTAAATTTTGATATGCCACATACAGAAAATGTAGAGTATATTTACTTTTTATATTGTTAAAAAGAGCAGCATTATTTTATTTCTTTTATATTAGCTCTTTTTAATAAACTATTATACCATACATATAAATTATACTCTTGTACAGTTATATTATATTGCATTATAGTACAATATATTATGAATTATGAAAAATTAAGTAAATAATAATAGTATACTAAAAGCTGTCACTTAGTATCATGGAAAAACGTAACTTCAAACACTTCTAATTACAGAATTAAATAATAAAATCCTAGGTAGTTTTAAATAAGACTGGGAAATGTTGTGTACATATTTATTATCTGAGTAACAAGATATCTGATTACTTATTCAAAATGAAAAGGAAGGAAGTCAATTTGGTAAAGAAAGCTTGCTAATTGAGTTATTTAGTCTGAAGAGAACCCTCATGAGTAATTCAAAGAGCTGTTTAGGTAACCAGTTTCATTACACTGTTTTAGAGGTATCCTCTGTGAACATTTATATTTCATTAGCAAATTAGGTCCAACTAGATCAATCAAAATTCATTATAACTAAACAAAAAAATAGCAATGTTACTAGTTGTTTAATGAGAAGTTGCTGTTTATTATTAATTACATTTTGAAAGAGGGTGTAACATCTTAGTAAATTATTTAAAATAAACGATGACACTAGGTTAAATTAAGTTGCGATGGCAGTCCCAGAAGGGAACACACATAGTCTTGAACATTTATCCCTTTTGTGATACAACACAAACAAGACTAATTCAAAATAGGGACTTATAAATTTTGTTTAACTGAAGTGTAATTAGAGTAGGGAACTTTAACGGGTACTGGACATATTATAAACTAAGTACCAAAAACTTAAGATCATTTCCGTGGGACGACGTGCTCAGATTATTCACCTCCCATAAACGCGTTGTTTATACGATTAAATTTTTATACGTGGAGACCATTTCATTAGCTTTTTACCCTACAATAATTATAAATACTAATTTGCAGTTAATAGAGAAATCCAATTACGATAGTTTGAAAGAATTAAATTAAAATGATCAGTACAATAATGGTAGTTGGTTCCTATAAGTCATGGAGGAAACAAAAATACCAATAGAATCTTGCCAAAAAAATAAATTGAGGACTAGAGTGGGTATTGAACCCCGGAACTACAATTTCAGAGGCGAGCACGTTGCCACTAAGCTAGCCTGCCTTAGTTTATCAATCAGTCAGATATCAATCTCGTTTACAATCATTTCAATGAAAAATGAAAAGAATTATTTTCTAGAGGAATATGGGAAGGCATTTAGATGGGACCTTATAGCCGTCACTTTTAGTGGAATATTCCATGAATTTATATTGTAAGTTTAAAAAAAAATTAGATTATTCAAAATTATATTAGGTAATGTTAAACACAAAGTTCTATGTTTACAAAACCACAAAAATATTTGATTCCAATTATAATCGATTTTGAAATAAGAAATAATAATATAACTCTTTTATAACTTATAAAATTTATAAGTATTTATAACTCTTTTTATCATAAAAAAATGTATTGAAGTGACATGTGGTAAAATTTAGCGAAGAAGACATTTTTATATAATATTTGTATAATTTCTAAAATGTAAGTATTTACAGAAAAACAAATTATGATCCAGAAAAACGCTAATTTCAATAGCAATAATATTATTTTTTTTATGCAACCTTACTTTCAGTTATGTTTTTCAGGCTACACTAATTCGTTAGTTATTTTTTATTAATTCTTATCAGATATCAATGAGTTTTACTGTAATATCTATTGAAGATTCCAAATTTATAGATGGTTTAAACTTATTCTAAGTTGGTTACGTTAAGTATAAATGTCTAAAAACTAATTTAGCAAAAATAAATGAGATCTCTACTAAAATAATAGCCACTTGATCAAGGGGAGTGAAAGTACAATAGTTTAGAAGTTGACATAAATCATCTATATTACTTAAGCCAGTTGTAACTCTGGGATCAAATCATTTAATGTGTCACTTTGCACCCAGGCCTCCATAATAATACAAGTTAGACTGCTGCCCCATTAATTCCTAACGCCAGTTAAATACTTCCCAAATAGTTGTTCATTTCAAACCTTTCCCAGGACGTTTATCCAACATAGCACATTTACCCAAACATAACTCATCGCGATCACAGAGGTTCTGTAACCATTTACATCATAATTTCAAAAGACTACTTACATCTGTAATTTTATTGATTGACATTTTAACGGAACACATTTGATTGTAAAAAGATAGAAGTTAAATTATGACTTAAAATAATTTTTACATTTTCTCTTCTCATTATTTCTTGTTTAATAAATATATAATTAACAGGTAAATAATGTAGTAGTTAATACTGATTTCTTTACCAGTAGATATTTAAGCTCGGAAATTACACTGATAAAGTTACACTGAATTTAGTTTTTATAAAGTATTTATGAAATCTTCTACGTTTGTTTTCTTTTCAAAACTTTTAAATCCCCTTTGAGTTCTCATCCCAAAAATCCAGATTTAGAGATTATAGAGCTGAATGAAAAAAAACAATAAATTATACATTAATAATCTATAAAGCACAACTACTACTACATTTACGTTTCTTGGTTACATACAATATCTTCGATAAAAAAATTTGACATAAATACGTGAAATAACAATCAATGATCAAACCGCAATATAAAATGGGAAAACAAGACTAAGATCTTTCAACCGTAACAAGCGGTCTTTTTGACACTCACCCTTAGGTTCGTACTCTCATCCTTATTTTATTTTGTACTATATTTACTTTGTACTGTAAATAACTCTCTGATGACATTGTATTTTTTTTTAGTTAATGCCTGAAGAAGAACACTATGTGTTCGAAACACGTTGTTTATACGATTAAATTTTTATATGTGGAGACCATTTCATTAGCTTTTTTACCCTACAATAATAATAAATACTAATTTACAGTTAATAGAGAAATCCAATTACGATATTTTGAAAGAATTAAATTAAAATGCTCAGTACAATAATGGTATTTGGTTCCTATAAGTCATGGAGGAAACAAAAATACCAATAGAATCTTGCCAAAAAAATAAACAAACGAAGTTATTTTAAATTGGTAATTATTAAGTTTTTTACACAAAAGTTTCAAGGAGAAGCAAGGCTATTGTTCTAAAACCGTATTGGTTTGGAAACGATATCTTTATGTTCTATACTAGAGTCACAGTTAACGAGCTTTTCCTATCTTTTGTTTCAAAGACATCTAAGAATAGAGCTCTCTAGAAAATCAATACTGCCATTAGGTGTCTCCGCTATGAGCAATACTGATACCACCAGTGATTACAACTAACGACTAGCAATCCACAACAACCATTTCATATTTTTTCCTTTATCTTCCTTAAAAAATACTACTTAAAGCTCAGAACGAAAATAGAATAGACACACTATTTCCTCTTATCTTCATTCTGAATAAGTAATACTGGTTTCAATGTATATGTATATATATTTGTAAATTTGGGGAGCAATCCTTCTTTTATACATGTTTTGTTGAACGACCTTTGTACTGTGGCATGAATAAATTTCATTGTCCATCTTTCAAGTTTTCCCACCTTTGTTTTAAATATTTCTGGTACTAATATTTAGTATAACCACAGTAAGAAATTAGAAACTAGACTAAGATCTTTCAACCGTAACAACCAGTCTTCGACAGAGTCAGATCTCAACCGAGAGATTTATAACACTGCTTAGACACCTGGTGTATGAGTGCTGTTTGCGGGTCTCATACGTAAGGTCTTGGTTTGTGGAGAGGAGTGGCCCGTTAGGCCTTCCTCTTTAATTTAAAAAACGATATTATAAAGAATTTGTAAAATTTCTGTACAGTATAGACATTTAAGAAAAAAAAATATTGTAATGTTGAATTATGAATGAATGTAAACAAAGTTAAAATAAGTATTTTGTAGTGTAAATGAAAGTGTTGTGTACAATTTGACGATGATGCATGTAATACACAGTGGAACATGCTGGAATAAAATACAAAATAAAAAAAAAAGACTGCTTAGAACCAAGGTTCTGACGATGTGTCATATTCTACCTTTTGTTTTCCTCCTGATAACGGTTAACCCAATCTGACCGTGCAAGTTTATGAACTCCTGCATCTCTGTATAGTTTAGTGTTTAGAATTTTTGAACGTACGTACAATTCGAATCGAACATCATTCATGATGTTACTTTAGTACATAGAATAGTTTACTTAAGCAGACAGACATTAAAATTGTCCTCTTCTCCTACCTGATATATTATCTGTTCACAATTAAAATGATAAGATGTAATTAAACGAATAGAAAACAATCAAAAAGCTCTGACATTAGAACTTTCGTTACCATCTCTTAGTTTTAAAGAAGAAAATTTTTCCAAAAAAAATTTTTGAGCAGTACTTATGCAATTGTCACTCTCCCCAATAATTGAATGAATACAAATATATTGAAAATTGATGTTAGAAGTCATTAAAAATAAGACACACACACGGAAAATACATTACTTTTTATAAATATGGCAAAGGAGATATACGTATGGTTGACATTTTATATTATCTTAGATGTTTCTCAAAAGTTTAAGCAGGATTTCATTTATATTTCAAGAAAAAAATTGTTTCAATAATAATTTGTTTATTAATATCAAAAGGTGCATATTTTCTATACATTTAATTCATTTAGAAAATAAAAACGGTGTCGTTGGTATTTCAATTTTAAATAAAATATCTGAAATATTTTATAATGTGATATTACATTTCTGATATAATCAGTATTAATATTTCTAAACTCGCAAAAATTCTTTACAATAAAGACTGAACTAAATTAAATACATAACAGCAGAATATTTTCATTCTTGAAATGATTTAATGAATATTTATGATATTGGAACATATATATATATGTATGTATGATGAAAACATAGTATGAAATGGGAAAGCAAGACTAAGATCTTTCAATCGTAACAAGCGGTCTTCGTCAAAGTCAAAAACTCAACTCTGGTTGAGTTTTTGACTCTGACGAATCGCTCTTCCCCAGGACTCAACCTCAACCGATAATTTTTAATAATAAATAATCTTAATAATTTTAATAATCAAGCCGGGGTACTGGCTGCGGTCTCCGAGTTCAGTCGCTGCCCTGTCTTCCTGCGGGACTCTTTGCTCTTCGCTCTTCACACCTCCTGATGACGACGATGGTCGAAATATCGATGTGAGTTAGGTCTGTGTCTTTCTGTGTGTTTCCTTCGTTTTGAATTTATTTTATTTAAAAAAGTCCGCTGGACTGTTTCTTTTAATTGTATATATATATATATATATATATTTTATTAAAGTTGACGGCAGCTTCCGCATTTACGACTTTTTTGCTCGTTTTCTCTAGTTTTCTTACTAGTTTTTTCTGGTAGGGAGTGATTTCATGGAGGAGTTGTCCCAGAGTAAAATTGTATTTCTTGTAAAATATGTTTACAAGAAAATCTGCTGCCAATATACAAAAATATTATATATATATATTATATATATATATATATATATATACTAAAATATAATGATACATGACAATTGAAATGATTAATGACGTAAACAGTTTTCTTCCAATTTAAGTGCTAGTTTCAAATATATTTAGCTACTTGATATAAATATATGATATTTCACTAATTGATATTTAATTATAATTAAATATATTAAATTTAATTTAATTATAATAATATTGACATCTGAGTATCACTTAGATGTTACAACTCTGATAAAAGAGATGAAAGTAAAATATCAAATCCCGCTTCAAAAACTAATAACTATGTGAATAAATATTAAAGATATTATAATGATTAAAATAAATTCGTGACTTACATAAGTAGCAGTAGAGATACATTTCATATCAATTGTTGTGAATATAGTACAAGGGCTTCTAAATATGTACAGAACGTCAATTCAGAAATGATTCTGAAAGAATTAAATTTAGTTTAGGCCTTTTGCAAATTTCTTTCATGTTTTAATTAAAATATAAAAACCAATCAAGCTTGATAATTACTATTGGAGTTATGTGGAATGTGAATTGGTATATTTATTATTTTACAGTTAGAAGTTGATCAAACTCTACCAGATATTCAAATGGAAATATATTGCTATTAAAAAATTGAGAATGTAATTACGGCTTTTGATTCAAAATGATGATACCATGTTTTCCAATTACGTAATGGTTTACTAAATCACGTAGCAGGAGGAAGAATTGAAATCGATACTAACAATTCTGGGCATGATGCAAAGACATACGCGTATATACTGCATATATTGCCAATAATATGCACCGTTGAAATGAATTATATTGATTCATTTATCTCAGTTATATACATTCAACAACAATATTTTATTAATTTTGTTCTACACAGAATTTGAGCCAAAATGCATGTATTTGATTCTGGTTGGCCAAATCAAGTCGCTTTATCAAAATATTTAACTGAAAAATCTTTAATCATATATCTAATTACATACATGCATATTGTTAATAAATACAAATAAACAAATAAATTACCAATCCGATATTTTATGTAAATCACTAATAACAATAAAAAGACGACTGGACAGACAGGTTGACGAAGTAAAAAATATAAAAAACCCAAATTAGATAATAGGTAAAAACTAAAACCAAAATAAATAAAAACATCAAAATAATAATATCAAGATAGCAGTGGACTTGACAGATAACCAACCCCCTATATAACAGCTCAGTAGGTTTGTTGCGATCGAAGATGGACAATGTCCGAATGCATCATCTTACGGGGTATGACGGTTTTACCTATTTCTAATATAAAATATATCTCATTATTAAAGAGGCATATAAGATAAATATAAACAATATGAGTCTCCAAAATGTCTAAACTATTAAAAATAAATATAAGAAAGTTAAAGGTCTCACGGCAGGAGCACCTAGGAACAACACAGAAGAGGCATACGGCATTCCCCTGTCTCGGCAGAATCTGGTTGAGAGTTCAACTATCCTACATACTAATAGTGACTTCAACAGACTTAAAATCATAGAAACAGTCTACATCAAAGATATGTTACCCAGTTTAAATATTCAAAGAAATGGATTTAATATAATTCCTAGTTTCAAAAATAGAGATAATTCTTTTAAATTAGCCAGAACGGAGGGTGATGACCATGTTAGGATGAATTGATGGGTCATGTACTTTTTGTTGACCCGCACTCACCAACTATGCTGCTGCATGCGTGCCCGTAAACCGAAGAATAAGGAAGAAAATAATCATTTAAAATTAAGTATAGAGTATGGAAAAAGAAAAAGTATTAAATATAAGGAAACCAGAGGGAATAACAAAGAAACGATACATAAATATAAAGTAAAAAGAACGGAATTTGATAAAAAAATATATCTTAAAATAATATTTAATAAATGTATTTATTTATTTAATATTTATTAAATTTAATATTTAATATAATTTAACTTAATATTTATTTAATATTAGTGTTATATTATTAGAAAAATATTACTATAATAATATTTAATAATTAAATTTAATATTTAAGTATATAAATCAATATATATTCATTTAATTAAACTGTAATTTAATATTATATTGATATTTAATGTAATAATAAATATTATTATAACTACTATATATAATAATACCATTATAATTTTGTAATATTTAAATAAAACAATTATATAATAGAATCAAGAAAAATGAAAGTCATACATATAAAAAAACATCGTATAATATATGGAATATTTTAGAGCATAATTAATGTTTTCTGGGAAGCAACTTTCTCAAAACAATATAATTTATTAGAATTAGTAATAATACAATCCGTCATACCTCGTAAAGTCTCTGAAAAGCTCGACCGGTTTCGGGTCCGTCTGGATCCCATCTTCAAGAGCACCTAACTGACTGTGAATGTTATTTTCCTATAACCTACCTATATATATCATCTACATTGTGTAATCAGTGTTGTCTGTGTAGTTAATTTTTTTTCCTATTTCTTTAATTGCTATGTTTTTTCCTTTTATTTCTTATTTCATTATCTATTTCCAGTTCATTGTGTCGTCTTTTAAATGTTATTGGTGGTTTTGTTGAAATGTCGGTTTGGTGGTTTGTTTGTTCATTGATTATATTGTCTGTCATTTTATGTTTGTATATTTCTATTTGTTCCTGTATGTTCATTCGTTATCCTTTTTGTCCCGTCTGTTTTACTAACCTCAGTGGAATTAACCCATTAAATATAATTTATGTTTACTATAAGTTCTATTTTAGGGTGTAATTTATTTTGATAGACATCTATTTCAGAAAGTATAACCTTTTGGATACTCATTCACATATATAAACTCTTTTTACATACATACTTGAATAGCTTCTGGCTCTACGGATATCTCTGATTTATTAGAACGGTAAACAATTTGGTTTGCATTAATGTTTTGAAACATGTGCATCGATCTCTATTAGTGATTGTAGAATTGCCCCTAATCATAAAAGGGTACTAAATGTCAAAAACATAAAAAAAAATACATGGAAATGAAAATGTAAAAGACAATAAATATGAAATTGTCATATAGAAATGCCAGCAGGGTATTTATTTGAATCCGTTGAAATGAGATATGACGTTGTTCACAATTCATACTGGTAAAACAAGGTAGTGTTTGTTTAAGTTATTTTTAAAGGTAATCTAGATTGGTAATAAATCTGCAGGTCAGAAGGGAGATAGCGAAGCATCCTTAGAGCGTACGTTAACCGTAATATATTCCAGCCAAAATAAAATTATTCGGTAAAAGCTATTACAAATTGTTGATTTATATGGACCCCTTTTTCAAAAAGTATTCTATATGTTCGTTTTATCACTTTTTAACAATCCATTTGCTTAAATGAATAAGGCTTTAATAATGATAAACTTAATAATTTCAATAATGAATTGCACGCTGCTAACTTAACTGCATAATTTTTTCCTGTTTGTATAATAACGCACAAATACAGTTGAATTGTCATATTTCTCATTAACTAGACCAAAGAAAAAAAAGTTTTTTAATGTTTGAATAGAAGATGATGATTGAAATCAACTCGTTGAAACTAGTCCATTTTAGTTTCATTCAGTTTTGGATAAAAGAATAGTGGGAAAGGTTACTTTGTATGAAGGTTATTTGATGAATGATAATTCAAAGTAAATAGAATGTGTGGTAAAGATAAAATTAGAAATGGATTGGTAAGAAGAAAGAAAGAAGCGTGTAACTTATGAAATGATAAATAATGAATGATACGAGAGCTGTTTCAAAGAGTTATAACATGTCATGGAGTGTTATAAATAGATATTGATAGATAAGAAAACAGATAAAATGTTAAAATATTTATATCAGTATAATAAGTGATGGAATGTTATAAAGAGAGATTCATATATATAAAAGCAATAAAGAAAATATGTTAAAATTTTCATATCAATATGATAAATGATGGAGTGTTATAAACAAAGATTGATAAATAAGAATAACAAGAAAATTTGTTAAAATATTTATATCAGTATAATAAGTGATGGAATGTTATAAAGAGAGATTGATAGATAACAGAGAACATGTGTTAAAATATTTATATAAGTATAATAAATTATTGAACTCTAGAGAATCCCTGAGTTCTTCAGAAATAATCGCACAGAATCTGCTGGTGTAAGAATATGAGTTCATAATCTGCCAATTCAACAGATGCAAGGGTGGTTTACATTTGACAGAACGACTACATTGCCCATAGTAGATGATTTCCATGGATTATTTCAAAAATGTGCAAGAAGAAAATACTACTAAATGTGGCACTTGAATCAGAGGGATACATGTACAAATAGTATTTGTAATATACATTCATCTGCACAGATTTGTTAAAAATGAGGAGCAGACATTTGGTCTGCTGTTAAAACTCTTTGTCTTTGTCGTATCGTTGTAATTCTTATCCATCTCTTGTCATTTTATATTGCTCTTCCTTTCTGACTTTACTAATTATGATATTATTAAAGCAGAATCAACAATCCTACTTTAGATTAAAAAGAAAACATGTTCCTGTTTTTGATGAACAAGAAGAGAAAAGATGAAGAACCTATCAATAATTTATGACAGAAATCTTAATATTTGGTGTTGTTGGAATTTTCTTATATTTTGTTTATCACTACCTTATAATATACTATATTAACTCATGAACACTACCACTGTTTTATTTTAGTATTTTATGTTAAATTGGAGCATTTTTTGGAATCTCCTTTGGGTAGTAGAACAGTTCTGGGAGAATACCACTTTCTATATTACAACTGATTATATAGTACACATAATAAATAAAATAATAATACGGCACACAAAATGCACATAAGTACTCGTAGTTGTAATTCATCTTTCCAACTCATTATAGCTCAGGTCTTTAACATGATTAGAACTCGACAAAAGGTTTATTTCGTACAAGAGTAATGTAGAAAAGAAGAGCAAGAATAACACGTGAGCAAAAATAATTTAAGAAACTAAATCCAGTTCATCAAATCTCAAAATCAATGAAATTTAATTGTCTGAATGTTGCAAATAGTTAACAAAATTTGATCAGAAATAATATATTCATCTCTAATACATTGTTCCAAATTTTGATAGGCTCGTTTTTTGCGCAAAAAAATTGTGTTTTAAATTTATTTATATACTTTTCCTCTATATATCTAAAAGTTTAGTGTGTCCTTCTATGTTATAGTTTTTATGCCTGGAATGAATTTTAAACGACTAAGCATTATTCCATCATAAAATAAACCGTAATTAATGTTATAATAGATTATGAAAATTATAATAAAAAATAGATATTCAAATTGTTTGTTTATACTTCGTAATAATTAGCTATTATTGTCTGAATATGTGCAATAGCTTGAAAAAAGTCATTTTTCAATATATATATATATATACCACATCAATTATCAAACCACAATAAGAAAGTGGGAAAACAAGACTAAGAGCTTTCAACCGTAACAAGCGGTCTTCGTCAGTGTCAAAAACCCAACGGACTTTGACGAAGACCGCTTGTTACGGTTGAAAGATCTCAGTCTTGTTTTCCCATTTTCTTATTGTGGTTTAATCATTGATTGTTATTTCACGTGTTTATGTGAAATCTTTTTATATATACCATATATATATATATATTATATATATATAAACTTGAAATGGTCCAACAGGACTACTAGTTAACACATGAAAGAGAAAAAACAAATAAAGACGCACACAAAAGACTCACAACGATATTTCGACAGTCGCCGTCATCGGGTAGAAGTAGTCCCTTTGAGTACTTCACCTGAGTCCCGTTGGAGTTAGCTTCAGCTACTCAAAGGGACTACTTCTACCCGATGACGACGACTGTCGAAATATCGTTGTGAGTCTTTTGTGTGTGTCTTTATTTGTTTTTTCTCTTTCATGTGTTAACTATATATATATATATATATCTGTGCTTACAGGAAATAAGCAGGTGAGTTTAAAATAGTTACATTTTGACCCACAAAGTTCTTAGTTTTGAACTATTTTTGTGATAAATTTTAATAACGTTATTTTTTGGAACATCAGTGAAATATAGCGATATTATTTAATATTTTTCCAAAAAATAATTTTTTTAGATTTAATTTTCTATTTCGAACTAACTGATTACCAAAACCTACAAAGTTATTGATGTAATTACATAATTTTAATGAAATATCCATAACTTATGAAACACATTTTATATGAATACAGTTTGATTTTGAGTTTTCGGTTTTGTTTCTTCTTAATAGTTTTAATTGTTGAATATATTTAAATAAAAGTATATATTGTTGAAAAGAAATCAATAATAATAAAAAGAATATTTTGTTAATAAATAGTTGAATAAAATATTTGTTAATGTTAGTTAAAAAAATAATTGAAGTAATTAAATCCAGTTCATTAAATCTCACTCTCAATGAAATTTAAATTGTCTGAATGTTGGAAATAGCTTACAAAATGTCATGTATTCATCTCGAATACAATGTTCCAAATATTGAGAGAATCGTGCTTTGCACAGGCCTAAACACTACACTTCCTATGCCTTTAAGAAACAGTCAACACTGTGCTAATTTTCATAAATAAATCAATTTATTTTTTTATAACAAGAGAAATTTTTTTATTAAAACCAAGTTAAATCAAAAAGCATCTTCTTGTCCATTCGTGTGGGGGAAAATGTTTTTTTTTTCTTTGTTTACACACAGACAGGTTGAATTCAATCTTTTTAGGTGACCAATCTCCATCTCTGTGCTCTTTTTTATTTTGCTCCTTTGGTGATAAGTGTGATCCAAGTTGCGCTATACTTGACTGTTCCTAAAAACAAAAACAAATCATTACTTACAAGTATTTATAAATGTCTTTTTCATAATGTTTAACAACCAATATTGAAGATATTTTTTCCCATAAGTATTTGAGTAGAATGTGTGTAAAGATGGACTTTTTTCATCTATGGGAAAGTAAGTTTAATTTATTGAAAAAAACATATATAATTGTATTTGCAGCTATCTCTTTTGTCCTGTATAAAGTAGAATTATTTTTAAATTACCATGTCATGTTCAGTTTCATTGAATTACCATAAATGCTTTTTTGCAGTTTGCAGTAAATTGTTAAAAATTACGTTGGATGAAGTGATGCGAATTTCACAAAAAACGCAGAACGCTTAAGTTATATTCATGTGAATTAAATACCACAATAAACAAATATGTATTAACCAGGTTAACTTGTTATTATATTTCAAAACTCGCGCGCACCACTGTCCAATCTACCATATTGTACATTCCTTTCTCATTTCTAAATTTAACTTATTTACTGAATGTGACATAAGTTTTTAGATGAATACTTTTACTTCTTAAAGTTGTAGGTATAATTTTAAAAAAAAATCTTCCTTATAGTAATTTTTCCTCATTTAAGTAGAATGCGATCGGAAGTTTCCACCTCTTGCAGACTGTGAGTCTCCGTTATTCGTATAAAGTTAATTACAGCGTGCATAAGCAGTAGTAAAGAAGAAAAAATTTTGGATGGTTATTCTAAATATATTTTTACATTCTTCCTTTGAAATATAATGTTGTCTTTCCAGTTTTTGTTAATTGGAATGAGTTTTTTTTTTAAATATTATTATTATTTCTTCCAGCTTTTATCTGCGTTCTTCTCCATCATTTATGAATCGCTGGGACCTAAGAAATGTGCATTTGTTGTGTAAGAAGACTCGAGAGCGCATTAGGTTTGCTTGACTCTAATATTTACAAACGACCCATTGACTCCTTTCCCAGTATCAGATGTTTCAAAGTATCTGCAGGAGATACAGCTTATCTTTACTAGTTTTCTTGTATCATTTTGATCCCTTAGAATATCAAACTTTTCCAATCAAGGTTATCATTTGCGATCATTTTGAAAAATGTAAAATATTTATGATAGTCATTGGATCTTTTAATATATATAGGTCAAACTATTGATCTGTTAAATGCTTGAACATTTCATCTCTAACGGAGGCTTTTAGTTATGTACAAAGAAACAGGCTGTAATACACAGGAAATTAATCCTTTTATTTAAAGATTAAGTAAGTGACTAAGTAAGGAACTTTTGAAATTGTCTCTGTCAATTAATTACCATTATTTTCGTGTAAGCGGTTCAAGTCTACTGTGAACTCGATTTATTTCAAATCAAGTTTACTCGATACTTTCAGTGTTCCCTTTGAAAATAATGAATTTATCACATTATAATGAAACGCTGCGTTCTCAGGGTATTTTCAAACACTAAAATTTAATTGGGACTTTTCAGTATTGATCAGAGTTGCCAAATAAAATTAAAATACACTATACCCTTCTAAAATGTGACCCTCTCTTCATCCTTTATCATAGTTAGTAATTCATCAGAAGGATTCCATATTGTACAATCTGTATTTTTCAAAAAAATACCTTGATTATAACAGAGCAGTGTAAGTTTTCAAATAAGATTAATTTTTTTGTTTTTATATTATTCAACAATGAAAAAATCCTTTTATAAAAAAATGCTGAAGAATGGGGTAATTTAAGCAAACTCAGCATTAGTTCTGATGATAACCTGTTTCAACACCACTTTTTTCTTGTGAAATAGTATACCATAACTTCTCTGGTTCATTTTCATTAAAGCTATCATTGTTTTTCAAAGTTATTTCTCATCATTCTGTGTTCAAATTTTCATCTTCTTCTTCTAAAGTACTGTGCTTAAATGTTTAAGTTAATGAAATAATTGATAGGGGTCTCCCCTTCTGCTGCATTCTTGTAGTCCATTTCCTCGAGTAATTTCAGTGTTTCAAAATTATTATTAGACAAAAACTTGACGAACATCTGCGTCAAAAACTGTGCGAAATAATTCAAAATTTTGATTAAATACGTTTGAATTCATCAGAAACTTATTATAGTCCACCATATAATATTTCCTACAGTAAAATTTATGAACAATGCAATAGAAAATAAACTAAAATATTTATTAATAGTTTTTGTTTGCATTGTGCCACGGTACATGTATTAACATCACAAAATGAGTATATGGCGTTTGTTTTTTAATTTTATAAATTACTTTTTGAAAGTTGACGATTACGTAAGGTTAAGGTAAGTAATATTATATACTTTTCATATTTCGTTGATATAATTAATCCTCCTTGTTTGTTCAGGTGGATGGTGTTTTGGTGACAAAAAAGCGTTTTATCTATAAAGGCATTTTGATAGTTTTATTAATCACATCATAAAGTTACTAAGATTTCATCACAAAGTTAAGAACTCAGATTAAAATTTACTGGTTTGTATATATTACATGTATAATATATCCTTTATTTTATCAGAGAAAACTTTACAAATTGAATACAAGAAATGCCATTTTTCTTGCAAACAGAACTAAAAAGTTTATATTGAAATGATATTTTACGACGAAAAACCATATTTGAAGTTCCCAAAGGGCAAAATGGGTTTGTAGAGGATTCATTTTGGCTACTATAGAGTCTAAAAGACTGGTTGTTTAGTTTGAGAGATGAAAGTTTTATTTCAGTTTTGCAGAGATTACCCAGAATGACGAATGGGAACACAACTGCTGGGTAATGGATCTCTGGAGGTGGTGATTCAAACAGTTGAGCTAGCAGCTATTCAAATGTTTGCTTTCATCTGCGGGGTTGAGTCAAATATCATCCTCTCGTCGATACGACCAGCGTTTTTCTGCCTTTGTTCTCAACACAATAGACTTTTCCCATTCATTAATCTTTCAATAGAAATGATTCATCTAAATTAATATCATAACTCCCTTCTTCCTTCTCATATTCAAACTCTTTTAAAAGCCTCTTTTTAGTTGTGTGGTTGCAATCAATGGTAACATTTCAGCAATGCTAAGCAAATATAGAAGTTTCCTGATGGTTTAAAAGTGGTTCACGTTTACTGTACTTCTATTTTAAGAAACAATAAGCAGGTATACAAAGATATTTATTTTTAAAAAAATTCTGACCTTTCCGCTTGAGCAATATACCTAAACTTAGTAGTATTTTTAATAAAATAAAAAAAAAAGTCAGTATTTCAACCGAAAATGAATAATCTTGTCATATTAGAACAAAATAAAATCAAAATGTGCATTTTTAATTAAAGATCTCAATAAAAATATCAGAAAACACATACTCTCAGAATAGAGTTGCATAATTTTTAAATTATTATATACCAGTAATAGCACAAAGGTATTGAAAGAACACACAGCCATACATGTTAAATATTAAAGATGTTATTTTTTGACTACACTACTTTACCAGAGTGTTTTCTTATTGCATTCATCGTAGTTACAATAGCAGATTTCACTCCAATCGTCAGATTACCTAGAATTTTCATGAAAAAGGAAACCATACTTTCTAAATCGGTTTCTTTTTTGAGTCACATGATTTTCTTGTTTTACGAGTAATTATTAACAAATATATTAATGGTAATTTTACTCAAAATGTGTATTAGTTACAATACTTGGTATTTAAATTTTTACATACTGGATTCAAAACTCAGATTTAAAAAATATGCAAAAAAAACTTCTGTTAAACTTAAGACATACTACTTAAACTTAAGACTTAAGCACATACGGATTTACGAGTGAATTTACTCTAGTTTCCTACAATGAACGGATGACATTATAGTAAGGTTTCATGATAATAATATAAGAATTATTAACTTCTACAAACTTCATCAAAACAAGTATAATATTATTAGAAAAATGGTAAACACTAATAGTTTATTGGCATATATTAGAAATATACCAAATGACCTTTGTACAGTGTGAGACGCATGGTATAAAGTATTGTCAGCGACTATTTTTGTATAAACTACTCTAGAACCCTATACCATCCAACGAGAATTACAAACTTTAAAATAGCTTGCAAATTTCCAAATCCCACAACTCCGGATTTTCCTCACAACCCTATTATTGTAGCCACATTTAACATTTAGCTCAAAAATGAAAGAAATGTTATGAATATTGTTTTTGTCTCATACTCTAATGTTTGACTAGGACCTATTTTGCATAATAAAATACTCCTGAATCTAGTGATTTTAAAAACTTTGAGATTTGATTTGCTAGTACTTCTATATCAATAAAAAACCAATCAAATACATTTGCAGGGCACTATGCTACTATATTTTTGTCTAATAAACGAAATAAAAACATTATACAAACATGTTTATAGAAATACTTCTATTTGGCAAATAAGGTAAAAAAGCATAAGGAAATTACATTCGTTAGTTTTGATTATAAATATAGTGTGTGATTATTATGCAGATATTTTATGATTCCTAAAAATTGTCTTTGATTTTTAGAGAAAATTTATAGCCAGTTACCTATATTTAGCCTCAATGTTTTATATATGACTTATATAATGATTGATGTGTTACAGTTTTCTTTAGTTAGCTAAATTATTATGTTTTTGGTTGTTGTCAAAATATTTTTTTATAAAGTTGTTATCATACTCTTTTTAATATTTTTGATTTCCAGATCAAAATAAAAACAGGTTTATCAGAGAGAAGCTATTTGCTATAACATAACCTCACTTAGAAGAAAATGCAGAAAAAATAGATTATCTTGCTGATATTAGTCAGGGTGATATGTATCAATCAGAGTGATATATGCTTATAGTACCAAATTATTAATAATTGATTAATTACTGTCTATTTTCAGCAATTAATCCATTATCATGTAGCTTTGATTAGATTGAGCAACCATCAATGGGTTTGAATAATTTGACGTAATCTGTTATACTCGACACATCTGTCACACAAGCGCTTACTAAATCCTTGATGTATAGTCCACGTCTAAGCCTTGAACAGTTAATATTTATAACATGATGCGCATATATATAAATACACTTTTTCGTTAAAAATACGATCCAAAGCGGACAAATATAATTCAATATAGTTCAAACAGAAAATATAGAAAAAGAAACATAGAGAAATCAAAAGAACACACTTACAGTCTCTAATTTTCGGTTTGAACCGTCTTCAAGAGAGATATTGTCAGGAGGGTCTCCAAACGTCTCTGAACCAGTGCGCTTGGTTTCCCTCTCTTATTCCTCCTGAAGACGGTTCAAACCGAAAATTAGAGACAGTAAGCGTATTCTTTTGATTTCTCTATGTTTATTTGTCTATATTGACTATATACATATATATATATATATATATATATATACATATAAATATATATACACTTTTTCGTTGGAAATACAATCCAAAACGGACAAATATAGTTCAATATAGAAAAAGAAGCATAGAGAAATCAAAAGAACACACTTACAGTCTCTAATTTTTAGTTTGAACCGTTTTCAGGAGAGATATTGTCAGGAGGGTCTCCAGCCGTCTCTGAACCAGTGTGCTTGGTTTCCCTTTCTTATCTCTCCTGAAGACGGTTCAGACCGAAAATTAGAGACTGTAAGTGTGTTCTTTTGATTTCTCTGTGTTTCTTTTTTAATATCAAACTTCTTGGGTATATAATATATAATGTCTTATTTAAGCATAATGTAAACATCTAAATAAGAGATGTTAATTAGTCTTTCATTCCTGAGGTAGTGGAGATAGTGATTGATCGACTTATCAATATATAAGCTTATTTTTGTACATACAGCTTATGCAAATAATCTCATATACATATATGTATAACTACAGCTGTAATAAGATTTTTGAAAAGCCAAAGTGAACATTTCTTGATACAAAATAATCTCCTACAAGAGAACACGGATTTGGTTCTAATAGCCAGGGGATTTCTTACATCGTTTACTTGACCTCCTTCCACGTTGAATATTTAAGTCAAATTTCCAAGTTTAAAACAAGAAAATATTCTTATTTTCTCTGAAAAACTTCATAAACATCCAAGAAACAATGTCACTTTAAGATAATTTGTAATTAAGGATGTACGAATATCACATTTACTAATCTTCAAATGAAAGATTTAAATTTTGAATTATGTTTTACATTTTTGGTCTTTTATAGAATTATTATACTGGGAATTTTATGGTTTCTTAGAATTTAATAAAACCATTTTTCTTCTCCGTTATCAAAAATCATACATACCAATTTTTTCTGAGCGAGTGTTATCTTTTTCCTGCATGCTGTACTCTGTTATAAGCTTCCTATGATACTCAGTACTATAATACTCAACTCAAAGTCGAAGCCAGCTATTCAATTTATAAATCACTAAATTTTTGTTCCATTTTTGGTCAATTTTACATTATTTTTTAATGAGCTGTTTAGCGTCAAAAAAAAAAACATTTTCTAAAAACAGAAATCGTACTTTAACGCCTCATTGGTAAACGTAATTTCCAAACAAAATATCTCATCTCATTCTCCATATAATGGTCTATACTAAGGTATAGTTTCATTTTGATCTGTCAAACGATTTGGCTTGTATGGCTCTCATTAGCTTTGAGATTGAATTATAAGTCGAAATTTTTACATTTTATTGAAAAAAAAATATTTTCCGTTGTTTTAAAATTCTGAATATATTTTTCGTTTATTGTATTTGTAACCTCAAAGATAATGCCAAAATTTCAAAACTCTAGCGTTAGCAGTTTAGGAGAAAAAAATGTTTTCTAAAAACCGGTTTAAAAAAGTGACTTTCCCGTCATGCATAATTCTTCCCAAACAATAATGGATCTTCTGCACTATGTAATGGGTATCTTTTTTTTTTTGTAAAATATCAACTTGATCCATCAAAAATTCTGGACCGTAGCGTGGTAACAAGCAATGCTAACACACTCACCCACCCACAGAAATCATCGAAAAAACTTCACAAAAGACCTCAAAACATATGCTTTGAGACCTCAAAACATGTAATTTCGTCAAAATCTCGAGATCGAATTTTTCCCGATCACTATACTTTACTTATTGTAAAGTAAAAGTGTGTAACATGTTTGAAAGACTGGGTGGGACTTTAAGAGCAGCGACTGCATGACATTGTGGACAAGAGTAACTTAATGATCCTCTTACATGATATCTTTGGGGACATGATGTTATGCTTGGACAATTTCTTAATTTTTATAAATTAAGCTGGTCGAATTTTTTAAAGGTAAGAAAAATGGTTTGATCTCTCTATTTCTGATCTATTAGTCGAAACATGTTTGTTTATTGAGGTGTCTTTTGTGTTGTTATTTTGTAAAATTTAGTTTGACTGTGTGTTTAGAACAGTAAGATATATATTCTTACTAATTCATCCATTGTTGCACTTTAAAAATTCACAGTGATTTGTTATATACAAGTTTTATATTGTAGTTTTCTTTTGATATTTCACATATATTAATTGATTAATGTTGGTAAGCCTGAGAAAACATACAAAATTTAAATCATCCTATTTTTTAAGCTATAATTTTAGGCTTTAGAAAATGTTAACTATAATTTTCTTCGTACAGAAGTGCTATAGAAGAAAAGCACCGTCAAATAATCACTTTAATATTTAAACATTGTATCCAAAATATAAAAATAATGCAACATTAGATTCATATTAAAGTTGCACATAGAAAATGTGCACTTAAATAAATAGCCATGGAAAATTTAAATTATTGGGAACACAAATATATCGTAAAATAGTAAAAGGAACATAATTGATTTATTTATTTTTAAACCTTTTGAAAGTTTAAAAGTAAACTTATGAATGAATCATGTGAAATAGCTGAAGAAGTGAGTGTATACATAAAAACATATCCTCTGAAAACTTTATAATATGGATAGTAAAAGTTGTTGCAGAAACGACTTTTTAGTACGAGTACAATGCCATAAAGAACGCAGGAATAGTGTGGAATTGGCGGTTTACCGCCAAAGTTACAACTGGTGGGAAATTGACCCATATCACCAATCAAAACTCTCTTTATTGACTTTTATATCACACTATAAAATCCTTTAAGATAATTGAATTATTTATGTACTTTTTTTACATAAGTATATTTTAAAATTGATTCCAAGAGGAATTATTGAAGATTGGGCCACTTTTTGATGGAGTAACTTGTTTTTTTATATTTTCTGTTGGTTTTCTTTTTGCACACTACCAAGTTTTAGCCTAATCATTTAAATGTCTTTATTATATTATTTATCAAACAATTTTTTTATGGACAACGTTTTAATATTAATAGATCTATTTAGCATGGTCTGCATAAAACGTCTTCAACTTGATGTAACTTTCTAATACAATTAATGTAACTTATCTAAAAAGCATACTGAATAGTTGCTCGGGGCGAAAATTTTTCGACAGATATAGAATACAGGAACTACAGGTATATCACACCCAACATTGTTAAATGAATCCAGGAATCAGCTGGTCTCAAAGCTAGCCTAGGCTAAACCAAAAATAACCTTTCCTACTTCTGTACAATACATTATTCGTAAAAGGAATTTCCAATAATACAATATTAATAAAAATCTGTTCTAAGCATACAAATAAATTTTTCTTTTAATACTGCATGGGACGTAAAAAAAGATTATGAATAGCTTACACTTTGATGTTTGCCTAGATCGCGAATGCTTTGTTTATGAATGCGGTTTGCTCTGACATGAAATAAAGCCTTCTTTGAAGTTGGACTTAAATACAGAAATAATTATTTTTGCAATAATAATGTTACAAAAAACACACATTTTAAATTTACTGTGACTGTTTACATTGTAGACGTATATAGTTGTGGATCGTGAACTTTACATTTGATTTTGGATGATGTCTAATAGGCTTGAAAAACGGATCGAGTCAAGGAGAGTTCCTTGAACGTTCTTCTTCTTTTCAGGATGAATGACATTATAAGAAGCAAAAGATTGTAATGGCTTTCTAGTCATTATATATTATAATATATATTATAATAATATATATTATATTATATAATATATTATATATTATGATTCCAATATTTATAGGAGACAAACGTAAAGTTGAATATCTGACGTAAATTTTACTTTTATTTGTTTGATGTATTTTTTTTAAACCTACGTATAATCAAGATCGGCTGAACTCAAAAGAACGTAGGTGGAGGTATACCTGAATAGTTCTACGAAACACTTTCAATTTTAGAACCTGTATGTAATAAAGATCAAAATCCAAACCATAACATACTGATTAGTCACTGAAAAATAGTATTCAGTTATAAGATTTTAAATTGTGATTTAAGATTGTTAAATAAATAGAATAATGCTTAATATTGATGGTGACAAATTTCCCGAGTAAGTCAATATTCATTGGCTTTCCATCCAACGAAACCCAACCTTCCTACATAATTTTAGTTAGTAGCACCTTAAGCTGGCACCTACTGAACAGGACATATTTATTTTAATATTATTTGAAATTTAAATCACACATTAAATTATAATCTGACGATAACCTATTTGTAGCTGAAAGATTGTGTATTAGATTAGTAATAGTAGTTACAAATTTAATGATACGAGTTAAAAATACAGTTACAGTTTTTAACGACATTATTCTTTGTATACTTTTAGTATGGTATAACTCACCAATTACCTTTAAATTACAGTGTGTTTTCTTTTACTAATGATTTGTGAATATTTCTGGCCAACAAATTATGGATATTCAGCCAATCCAACGTAAAGTAAGTTGGTAATTTAAGAAAAACAGCAAAATGCTAGTCAATGTAAAAGATGTTTATATATGTAGTGCTATACTTATATACATATATATACAATTAAAAGAAACGGTCCAGTGGACTTTTTAATAATAAAATAAATTAAAAACGAAGGAAACACACAGAAAGACACAGACATAACTCACATCGATATTTCAACCATCGTCGTCATCAGGAGGTGTGAAGAACGAAGAGTCCCGCAGGAAGGCAGGGCGGTGACTTCCTTCCTTCCTGCGGGACTCTTCGCTCTTCACATCTCCTGATGACGACGATGGTTGAAATATCGATATGAGTTATGTCTGTGTCTTTCTGTGTGTTTCCTTCGTTTTGAATTTATTATATATATATGTGCACAAAATTACAAAGGCCCAGGGGAAGAGATGTTACAGTAAAAAATGGAGTACAGGAAGAAACAGGAATGAAATGATAATACTAGGACTCACATTCAATTTTTCTACCGTTTTAAATGTCGAAATGTTGATTGTAAGTCCTAGGATCTTTTTTTCATTCGTGTTTCTTTAAGTTTTCAAAGTATATATATACTTTCTGCGTGCATGTGTGTGTGTGTGTGTGTGTCTGTGTATGTGTGTGTGTGTGCATAGAGAGAGAGAGAGAGAGAGAGAGAGAGAGAGAGAGAGAGAGTGAGAGAAAGTTAATTCAACTTTGCAGCTGCTTTTGTATTTACTATCTCTCTGCTGATTGTCAGTTATTTATGTTCCAGTTTGACCTAGTGAATTGGTCAGTAGCATTTGCCATACACTACGTCTTTACAAAGCAATAGAAGCGTTTTTCAACATCACCAATGAACAAAATAACTAAAGAGTGCATAAATTAATACTGTACTACATTTCTAGAGCTTTCATAAATTACATGTAATCAACAAAGAGGTAACAAATTCAGTAGTTGCTTTGATGTTTAATTCAATAGGATTAATCAAAAATGTCTGTTATCCTATGCCACTTTACATAACAGATATGGGTATGTATATTTTATAAGTAGACAAAGAATAGTTGTATAGCTTGGAAAATCTAAGTCACATTTTTGAGTTTCTTACTGCCTTATAAACGATTACACAGTAATTAATGTTTACTGATTTCTTTTTAATTTTAGTATACTTATAATTTCAGTTGCAACCAAAAAAAAAAAAAAATAGAAAGAAAGAAAGTGAAATAAGACTAACATTTGCGATTTTTTATTATGTTGGCTTCCTTACCATCTTGAGGAGAGATGAAAGGAAAAAGAAGAAGAAACACAGTTCAGAGGTTAAAGCCTTCACCAACCGATACAAAGTATAATAACGAATAACAATCTTATTCGTGCATATATATATAAAATAAAATAAATTCAAAACGAAGGAAACACACAGAAAGGCACAGACATAACTCACATCGATATTTCGACAATCGTCGTCATCAGGAGGTGCGAAGAGCGAAGAGTCTCAGTACTCAGTACTGAGTACCGCCCTGTCTTCCCGCGGGACTCTTCGCTCTTCGCTCTTCGCACCTCCTGATGACGACGATGGTCGAAATATCGATGTGAGTTATGTCTGTGTCTTTCTGTGTGTTTCCTTCGTTTTGAATTTATTTTATTTTAAAAAAGTCCGCTGGACCGTTTCTTTTAATTGGTATATATATATATATATATATATATATTATATATAGCGTTTGAAGAAAACAAGAAAGCAGTTAAAACAAGAAAGAAATAACTACCTTCTTGTTATATATATATATATATATATATATATATATATATAAAGATTTCACATAAACACGTGAAATAACAATCAATGATCAAATCACAATAAGAAAATGGGAAAATAAGACTAAGATCTTTCAACCGTAACAAGCGGTCTTCGTCAGAGTCAAAAACCCAACTGAGAAGGATTTTTGACTCTGACGAAGACCGCTTGTTACTGTTGAAAGATCTTAGTCTTGTATTCCCATTTTCTTATTGTGGTTTGATCATTGATATATATTATATATATATATATATATATATATTTATATTTTTTGTATATATAAATGAAAAAATACAACACATAAAAGAAACGAGGACTTTTACTGGATCAATATTTCGAACTGAAGTTAATCATAAGGTAGGGAGTAGAATGGAAGAAGAAGAGGTACGTGCGATCAGGATTGCGAGTGAAAGGCTAGCTAAGCAGAACTTATAAGTCCATAACTTCATTTCTACGTTGAATTTACAATCTATTGAAAGCTTAAATTTTAAGTTAGACCTGCACAAATTTACTGATAAAATGTTTTCTTGCTATGACTTATGGTAGCTGAGTTTGCCTGTATCCAAATTTTGCGGACAAGAAAATAGAGAGGGATTTTTGTAAGGGTAGATTCTGTTTCTCTAATGTATGAAAAGTAAACATAACTTGAAAAGAGTCTGTTATAAGGAAGATACTAACAAAACCGTTCTTTTTTTTTATAAAGGTAAGTTCAGGAAATGAAAACTGTTGTATCTGTCCAGAATAAGGAATAATAATAGACCAAATGTGTGTCAAATTAAAAAAAAAATCTGGAGTGGCCTACACTCAACTTTACTATAAGTAACTTAATATCAAATTTCTTGAGTATATAACACATAACGTCTCATTTAAGCATAACGTAAACATCTAAATGGGATATGATTATTAGTCTTTCATTCCTGAGGCAGTACAGATAGTGATTGAAGGACATATCAATATATAAGCATATTTTTGTACATCACACAGCTGATGCAAATAATTTCATTAGTATAACTACAGCAGTAATAACATTTTTGAAAATCCAAAGTGAACATTTCTTGATACGAAATATTCTCCTACAAGAGAACATGGCTTTTGATCAAATAGCTAGTGGATTTCTTACATCGTTTACTTGACATCCTTCTACATTGAATATTAAAGTAAAATTTTCAAATTTAAAACAGAAAAATACCCTTTTTTTTCTGAAAAACATCATAAACAGCGAAGAAAATGTTGTTTTAAGGTGATTTATAATTAAAAATGTACGATAATTACATTTATTAATCTCTAAACGAAAGGTTTCAATTTTGAATTATCTTTTACACATTTGGTTTTTACCAGAATTATTATACGGGAAATTTTATGGCTTCTTAGTATTTAATAAGATCATTTTCCTTCCCGTTTGTCAAATAACATATATATGAATTTTTTCACAGTGAGTGTTATCATTTTCCTGCACAATATTAGTCCTCTTACATCTCATATAAGTCAATACACTATTCAAATTGTTCCTTTATAAATATCAATTTTATCTCAGTGAATTCGCTCAAAAAATTTCTAAGTCAATGTAAACAATGTAAAAAAATTTAAAAAATTCGACAAGTATAGCAGGAGATCTCTCAGTCTAGGATAAACAAAGGGTTTTTATATCGTTATTGCTCTTTCCCGTAATTGAAACTTCATGATTTTTTTTCTCTGAATTGCTAATTTTTGTTCCATTTTTGGTGAAATTTTCATTATTTTTTAACGTGCCGTTTAGCGTGAAAAAAACATTTTCTGAAAACAAAAATCGTACTGTAACGCCCCATTAGCGATTGTAATTTTAAAAAATAGTATTTCAACTCATTCTCCACATAATGTTCTATTTTTAGGCATAGTTTCATTTTGATCTGTCAAACAGTATGGCTTATATTGCTCTCACAAGGTTTGAGATTGAATTATAAGTCAAAATTTTTACATTTTATTGAAAAAAAAATATTTCCTGCTGTTTTAAAATTCTGAATATATTTTTCGTTTGTTGCATTTAAAACCTCAAAGATAATGTCAAAATTTCAAAACTCTAGGGTTATCAGTTTAGGAGAAATAAATGTTTGAAAAAAACGGTTTTTGATAAAAAAAAGTGACTTTCCCATCATGCATAATTCTTCCCAGACAATAGAGATCTTCGTCTTTATGAGGCCCATTTTTGTGTAAAATATCAACTTGATCCATCAAAGATTCTGGATCGTAGCGTGGTAACAAGCAATGCTAACACACACACCCACCCACCCACCCACCCACCCACCCACACACACACAGACATCATCGTAAAAACGTCATAAAACGACTTCTTGGACCTCAAAACATGTAATTCCGTCAAAATCTCGAGATCGAATTTTTTCACGATCACTATACTTTACTTATAGTAAAGTAATAGATTTACAAAAATAATACCAACACATTGGGTTAAAAATGATTAGCACATTTTAATAGAAGATACATTTATAGAGGTGTATAGAGCAAAAAATAAATCAGAGAGGAGTTTACAGAACAAATTACGAGGATGATGTGAATGCACTATTGAATAATGTAGGTCAAACAGTTTTAGGAGTGTCAAACTAATGTCGGGCGGGCGATAGGAGGACTGCGAGATGGACTAAAGTCTGCCAGGGGCCAGTAGATATTTCGAGTTTCATTATATTAAAAGTATGATTTTTATTTATTTTTTTAGTTTCATTTGTAAAGATAATCTAAACTCAGGGGTGTCAAACTTAATCTTAAAATTGAGGAAAATGTATCTAAAGTAAAACTGTTAACATGAGACATAACTTTTACTTTCCATTCATTTACCAATTATTTATTACATATTGCAAATTAATAGCAATAACACTGGATAATGGCAAATTTTAATTAATCAGTCATAACTAAAACTTCCCCAGTCATAATAAATAAGTTATGTGTTTATAGGTTTGTGTTCACTGGTTTAACATTGCATGGGTCATGCCTGTGTATCAACTTTACACCGCTACGTCATCAGTTCTACCTTCCTTATTAATGTATTTTATATGTGTTCTCGAAATCAGAACGAAGGGAATAATTGGCCCTAGAATGGATTTAAGTTTCACATTTCTGAGTCTAGATGATTTTTACAGATAACACTAAAAAAAAAAGAGACATACTTTTAATATAATAAAACTAATGATAAATCCAAATTAATTAATCTCCTCTGAACATATAAACTGTGTTCTATGCTGAACTCGATTAACTTACTACATAAAGTTCTTAATGAGAATATTCCTTATGTAGAAAAAAATTGAGAATTGGAAATAACAGAAACTAATTTTATACATGAAGTAACTAACAAATATATAAAAATAACATAAATAAACAATCTAGTTCCGTCACAGTTGATTTTTTTATAGTACATACGTTCTTTTTTGAAAACAGCTAAAGTTGAAGACAAGAGATGAAAGAAAAAGTCAAACAGATAATCATTTAATAGTAAAAGAAATATATATTTGTGTTTATTGAGAATATGAAGAAATGGAAATATAGTTGTGGAATACATGGTTGATGAGATAATTAAATACAGGGAACTAATGTGAGATGTAAAGCTGTGATAATAGACTGAAAAGGGTATGTACACTCTGTTATATATACTAAATTAGTGAGAAGGAATATAGAGAGGTATGCTGTTTCATTGTTTTATAATTATTATTAACAGCCTCTGTAGCTTGAAAATGCAATGATATGAAAAGACTATTTTAATGGCAAACGGGACGCTGATTAATTTACTATAATCAAGGCAAATAAGTACTGAATTATGATAGGTTAAAAAGTGGTTTATTAAATCAGCTTGTTGTAGGGTAAAAATCTAATGAAATGGTCTCCACATATAAAAATTTAATGATATAAACAACGCGTTTCGAACACGTAGTGTTCTTCCTCAGGCATTAACTAAGGATGAGTGATGATGAACACTACGTGTTCGAAACGCGTTGTTTATATCATTAAATTTTTATATGTGGAGACCATTTCATTAGATTTTTACCCTACAATGAGTAAATACCACATAATAACTGATTGCACTACATTAGAAATAAATCAGCTTGTGTTATAATTTCGTTGATGGAAAACATAATTTAGTCAAGGCATTAGTCAATTTGAAATCTCTGAGAAAAATGATATATGATGTTTTAGGTTTATCATCTAAAAAAAATATGGTATTTGACTTTGTTTTTTTTAGAGGAAGCATGTATTACGTTATTAATGGGGTCAAATGGCACAGACAGGTAGGACATTGCATAGCTCCCTGTGTCGCAGAAATATTCTCAGTTTATTCAAATCCACCCTGACTGAATTCGATTCAGCACCTCCTATGATTTTATTTTTGTCTCATCCTCAATTTTTTCATCAACATATAAATTGAATCTTTAACATTTATATGGAAATCATATTCTTTAGTTTGACGATATTGGTACTACTGGTTATTCAAGTTGACTGAACTAACACCAGATGCAAAAAGAATATGAACATGATTGGAACCTTCAGTTTAAGACCACATGTAAGTATAAATATATTTTTCTCAAAAAAAATCTTCAAGGATAAGATAAAAAAAGTTTGGCAAAATGCATATATATATATATATATATATATATATCATATAGGTGTATAATGTAATCGGGATTCTATCCTACACCTATTCTATCCAACGGTTGATATATTATTGAATTTGATATATATATATATATATACATTAGCAAACATACCCGTCTTTGACGGAATTAAGAACTCTATTATACTTGGTATTCCAAAATACCATTGGAAATTGTAGAATAGTAGAAAATACCATTATTAGTACAGTGTTAAGCAAATGCCTCTATGTACACCACATTAGCTGTCTGTCCTTCAGGTTCATGGAAGAACAAAGAGTTGGAACCTGTGACTCTTGAGCAATCAAACTACAGTTGACTATGTGAGAATAGCCTTCTAAGAGGGTTGAGAGCTAGTGGATAATTCTTTACTTTTTCTAACTGTACTTCTTTGATTCTCCAAATATCCCTGCCTGGAATATTGTCCTTTCCTGAGCTTTCACCTTTTTAAAATAGTACTCCCTCCCACTCCTCTCAACCCTTCACTATGATGTTTTGTATCTACTAGAACAGTTATGTTTTGGACTCTGACGGAGACAGCTTGTTACGGTTGGAAGATATTAGTCTTTTTTTCTATATTTTTATTGTGGTTTGATCATATATATATATATATATATATATATATATGATTCTTTGAAATATTATTATGATTCTTTGAAATGTGGGCAAATAATTCATTCTTATATATTTACATAACAGTGAAAATTCAGTTTAGAGAGTAATTAAAGCACTTGAATGTACAAAGAGACATTTTTAACTAGGTGTATAGTGGTTCGTGAAATGCATAACATCTTGATAGCAAAATTTATTTCTTTTGAATAGAATTTTGTATTAACGTAAACTTTTATGAGTAATACTTCATAATTCACCAAGAATTTCTTTTATTTTTCCATGATTAGGGAAGCTAATATTCTATATAAATATCATGTATTCGTAAACATTCATACATTTTTGATTAATTAGCCTTCACCAATAATAAAGTATCTAATATAAGATGACTAAGCCTTGGTAAGTAAAGTTAGATAAACTTGTTGCCTTAGGGTCTGTTCAAGTTTTGTCGATAATATCTATATGCTTCTACTTGCCGCAAGGAAAACAGTAGGCTGTTTGTTTTGTAAATCACTTATAAACCATGAGATACTACCCAACAAAGTATATAATGTGTTATTAACTCGACATTATTGTAAGTTTTAACTAATGATAATAATCTTGGAATATATTAATTAAAACCTTTTAACTAGGCTATCTCTCTGAAATTAATTTTTCTATAGAATGACAGCTGATGGATAGAGTGGAACATATTTCTTAAATTAAGTGGGAAGTAACGAACTAACAATTACTGAAGGAACTTACTGAAGGATTCACGTGGGAGATGAACAAATCTGAGTACTTCATTCCTCAGAGAGAACGTTAAACTATCGGTCTCGAGTCTATATGATGTCAGGTACTCGTAAAAGATTCCTAATCTAAGTACACAGGAGTTAAGTAAAATGTAGGAAACCCAATGTGAAATCAATGAAAGATGAAATATTTCCTCGAGGAATCAGCATCGAAAGGGTGACTTTGTTAGTCCCTCAGCCCTTTACAAAGAAAAAGACAAACAAAATTACTGAAGATACTTAATAGTTACATCCCGCAAAATCATAAGAGAACTTACAAATATAGCCAACCAAACACATATAATGAATGAATACAACACCACCATTCTTGTAATATTGTGTCCAATCCTTGACAATTAAGAGATTATAGCGAGAGAAATGTTTCAAAGATACTATACACAAGACGTCGTAATTTATAACGGATCAGGTATCCAGAAATTTATATCTAACTACATGATTTTTGTTTCACTCATCAGTAGGTAATTTTTGATGTTTGAAAATCGAGGTACATTTTAGGACAATAAGTCTCTGTATTGACAAATGATTTTAACAGTGCCCTCTAATTCCATTTTATCTTCAATTCAATAATGAAAAAAATTATGGATGATTGTCCATTTCTATTTTTAACTATGGTATTCTTGGGCCTTCTAGACTCTTATGGGCTGCGTACCGGCTGCACCCTCCTCTTTTGGGGCCTACTCTGCCCTATACACTTAAACTGCACCGCGAAGCGAAAGCAGTTACGTTCTCTGCGAAGGAGACTCCAGTACTAAGTTAACTTGTGGTTTTATATCATTAGTTGTGCAATCCGTATTTGTGTGGTATTTACTCATTCTGAATGTGCTATTTACCACATCCTTGGGTATGTCTTGAATTCTCTTAATTGAATTTTATTATTTCACTCTAATTTTTGTAACTAATTAGATATAATTTGTATTATAGTGTCTTCCTGATGATGAACACAAAGTGTTCAAAACGCGTTGAATAAAACTTCATTTGTGTGGAGAATTTTGTTGGTTTATGCATTTTACCTCAGAAATTGTGGTTTTATGTTTAAATTGCATTCCTTTTATTATTTTTGAGTTTACCTTGATGTGAACACATGTTTTCTTACAATATTGCAAAAACATGTCAGCAAGTTTTTTTTTTCTTATTTAATATATCAGATTAACCTTGATGTTGTTTACCAGAAAATTACTGTGAATATAATTTGTTTTTCAAATACATTCTCTTAATCTATTTAAGTCAGTATGATATTTTTATGACAGCAGTAATGAAAATAATAAAACATAAACTAAGAAATACATTTTGAAGGGTAGTGGGATGGTAAGAAATTGGCGATGGAAAAGTCTAAAGAAGTCTGAGGAAAGGCTCTTTCCGTTCAGCAATAAATAACTGGTGTATACAAAGGTGTAAAGGGAGGCTTTTCACTGCACCTCTGTCGCTCTCTAATAAAGTTTTGTCCCTAGTATCGACTTGATCCACCACAGAGAGCCTCTCAGATTAAAGTATCCCACAGTCTCTATTCAGTCTAACACATTTCAGTAGAAACCTGCAATATATGGTCAATCTAAGACCGTTAACATCCAATTCACTTTAATCAATCCAATAATCTAATTCTAAAGAATTCAATGGAAGAAGTAATTTGTAAAACACCTTTAACACATGGTCATTTAAATTACTAAAACTCTAAACTTAGTTAATTAACAACATTTTTCCAGTACTAGTGCATAAAATAAAAAAACATAAAATAAAACTATAATACATAATTTAATATACTTACTGGACTAAATTAAATTTGTCAGATAAATTAAATGCTAATATTTCTAAGCATTATGTCACTTGCTTAATTGAATATTGAATGTTACTGTTAACACAGACTTGTTTGGTTATTATTACATGATAATAATAATCTTATTGTTATAAGATAGTATAATAATAATTATACAAGCCGTTTCTTTGAAAGTAGTGGAAGTCCATGTTGACTAAAAAATTGGATAACGATAAAAATGAATACAATTTACTCTAAAATTTTTTATTCATACAGCTTCTCGACCACTGATATTTCAAATTCACAGAAGGAGTTCTTGAGGATTTTGGTCATAAACATACAACTCCTGATTATATGGCGACGTTTCGCCCAAAGTTGTTACGCATTTTCAAGGATTGTTTTAGAGGAAGCACTATTTAACGGTCCATGCTTTTATCTAGCTGCATCATAACAGATACACATACACACAGATACACATGACACATGTGTATCTGTTATGATGCAGCTAGATAAAAGCATGGACCGTTAAATAGTGCTTCCTCTAAAACAAGCCTTGAACATGCCAAAAAACTTTTGACGAAACGTCACCATATAATCAGGAGTTGTATGTTTATGACAAAAATCCTCATGAACCCCTTCTGTGAATATAAACTTGTTATTTTTAAACTTTTCTGAAAAAAATTCTTAAAAATTTTTGTTGGATTCTAACAGATTTTTTTTATAGTTGAATAAATTTGATAAATAAATACTTCATAGTAAATGTTATTCATTTTTATTGCTACCTATTTTTTTTGTCAAATAGACTTTAAGAAAAAGCAGCTTATATATACATTGTTTATATAATATTGTCCGTAATATATAAATACTGTATTTTGTAACGTATATATATATATATATATATATATATATATATACATAAATAAATATAATTATAAATCTCATTTTTAAGGCTAGAATTTTAAAGGATGTTTTAATTCAGCTATGGATGTTAATTATATTTCTTTCTTTATTTTGTTGTCGATTTTTAAACATAAAATTGTAGGGTGAATATACATTAAATGAATAAATAAAAAACAAACATTAGAAGAAAAAATGTATAAAGATAAGCAGATTAGTGAAAGGATTGTTGATAAAATAAATATATGCAACCAGGAATGCACAGATCATTGAGATTACTATTCTGTGAATTCAAGACCCAAAGTATGTAAGTAAGAATGACTGATTATATAGTAGGAAAGAAAAAATTAATTAAAAATAACAAAAAGATTGCACAAATATTATCACTCAGAGAAAATTTCATTCAGCGAGAAAATTGAAAAATAACTCCTTCAATTTCTCTAGTTAATGCGATCACTTTTAGTTTGATAGTGACAATGAACAGAATAGATCGATCTTCAGTTCTTGGTCGATAGCATTCTAATGCCAATGAATAGTGTACATACATTTCATATCCTTAACTGAATCTTAACATGATTTAGTGATTTCTTATAAAATTTGTTATTATAAAACGTAACACTGACTATTTGTCTATTGGCGAGACAGTATAGAGTGATCCGACATTACTTTTCTGATAGAGCCATTATTCTTCTTTGAAATCAAAATATTCCCTACGCTACATATATTTACAATATTAATAACACTCTGCGTTAAAAATAATATTTTTCTATACAATAGAAAAAAGTAACCTTATTTTTTCTCTATTAAAGGCTACAATCTCTTCCATTTTTACCTTAGTCATTGATTGTATCAAAGACAGTGCTTCCTCTTATGTTGCAATTATTTAATGAAGCATTCCGTCATTTTTAAAGCCTGTATCGTATTTCATATTTAACACTTGCTTTATTTATTATAATTTTCAATTTACTAATAAGTATTCTCCAATGATCATGAGAATAATTTGGTTTCTAGATTTCAATGTTCCTTTTAAAGTTTCTTGGATGATAACAATGTGTATGTGTGTGAAGAAATTAACACCATTTATGAATGGTAAAAAAATTACGATTTAACTTACCATACATGTCTTTAATACTTCAAACTATAATAACATAATTAATTTTCATTTATTATTTATTAATTTAAATAAATAAACGTTATGATGAATACATATAAAACTATTCAGACAATTCAGTGAAATAATAGATATTTATATAGCGTTGGTGACTTAATTCCATTCATACTACTGTCTGGAAAAGAGTATGTCCAGCTAAGTAAAATTTAATATTTGGCACCTTCTTCATATTTAAAATGAATGACTTAAGATGATATCATTTAAAGGTTCTTGCTTGAAAATTAGTCATAAAATTTTTCTTTTTTAATGATAACAGGAGCAATGAGAGAAAACACATTATTGAGAGAAAATAGTTTATTTAGTTGGTGGAATCGTTCCATTTAATTGATTTCTTGTGAACTGTTCACCGCCTTTGAAGTTTTGTTGTTGCGGCCAAGCTACTTGCATTTCCTGTCCTTGTCTCTCCTTCCTTGCCGTGTGTTGTACCTGCCTATTTTGTCCTTTCTCTCTTATAACTTTAAACTATAAAAGTTTTTATAGTTTAAAAGTATAACTTTGATTAATTTTATGGAGTTCAGTAATGAATCATTTGGTGAATTGATGTATATATTACCTGAAGGGAAAAAAACTAAGTTTAGGAAACTTGTAAAATTAAACACAAAAAGAACAAACATGAAAATCGACATACTCTTTAATAAAACAAATATATATATTATATATATAAAGATACCAGTTGGGTTTTTGACTCTGACGAAGACCGCTTATTACAGATAATAAACCAACTGTAATAAATTTAATAACATTTTTTGTTCAAAATAATTCAGAAATCAGGATATATAATAAGTTATAGTTTTGCTATAACACCAATCTTAATGAAAATAAAATGATTTATGACTAATTAATTATTATTTTAAAAAAAAAATCAAAAAATACTGAAAACTTCTCTAAATAATCTCGAAGATTGTAACAAAAAAAAAAAATTATGTTAATGGTTTTCAACTGAAACTTATAGCAGATTTGTAAATACAAAGACGGTTGAAGTTGTAATTGTTTAGTTTATGATTCAATCCAATAATTTGTGTACATAAAAAAATGTATTCCCTCTTCGGCTTTCGTTACTAACTGTAATTGAACATGTTAGTAATGACTTATTTAGGATTAGGCTTTATTGATATACAACCTGCTGCAATGAGATTGAGTAAATTAATTTTTTCTTATTCCTTCCAACTAATATGTATTTCAACAGTTTTTATATATTATATATATATATTCAAATTTGAAAAGAAATTTTTAGAAATTTCCTCTCATTTCTTATTCTTTGCACAATTTTATTGCAGTATAATATGGTTTTTTAAACAATCAACAACTTTGTATTAATGTTTTTAATATGTAGTGCTCCTGGAAGAGGATTGTTCCTTTTCTAATGTCTATAGATAATAAAACGTTAGTACTTCAATAAAATATTTTAATTGATTTTATATTTTTTTTCAAATTTGTTAATCAACTTTATTTATGAATATTATTTTCTAGTATGTTATCCTACATTTGTCATGTTGGAACAATCTAAATAGATTTTAATTGCTTGTTATTTATGAATGATCTTCTATAGATATATACATAAAAATTTGAGACATCGAAGGAGGAAATTATATTTTGTTGTATTAGTTATAAAAAAAAAATATAAATGCAGAATGATTTTTACCTAAATGTAACTTACTACTCGTGTAATTTGTAATAGTGTGGTATCTACTCATGAAGGATAATTTCAATAAAAAAAATGATATCTCCGCACAAAAGAGATTTTGTTAAAAACTAAAAACGCATTTCAAACAATTAGTGTTTTCTTCAGGTTTATATCTAAAAAAAATATGCAATCTATCAGATTTACTAATAGAAAAATGAATGAATTAAAAATTGAATAATTCGCCATTCCATTAATTGTGATATATTTTCAAATAATTTATTCTTATGTTATTAAAGGTCAAAGATATGTATGTTTTTTTTATGTGAACTTGAAGATGAACACTAAGTTGTTAGATTTTAACATACAGCTGATTGTATGGAGACATAATTGTTTTTTGAAATACCTCTTCATGAGTGAACACCACACTATTATAATTAGCATAAGTGATGAGTTATATTTCAGGTAAAAATCAATATTTATATGATATTTTTTAAAAAATAATACTATAAAATATTACTTACACGATTAATGTTTCACTTTTTTATGTAAGGATATATATATAGCAGTTTATTTATCCACGATATTAACTTAAAACTCATTTAGTTCCTTCAACTTACAAAATGTAGAACAGTGTTTCCCAAAGTGGGCGGTGCTTTGATAGCGGGGGGCGATAATGCAAAAAGGAGTTGGGGATTCTATTTCCATAAATTGAAAATGTTCATGCAATATAATTTTTAAATTTAAGTGAAAACACCACATGTAAACTTCTAGGAAAAGGTTTCTTAAAATTATTTGTTTTGATAATTTATTTTTATGTTAAAAGTAATTCTCATCTAAATTTCCTTTATTGTGTATTCATTCTTTTGCATAAATATGCTATGAAACAATACATATATTGGATTATAAATAAATATTCGATTATTCATTATATTAATTTAATTATTAAAATGTTACTTATTTCGTTATTTAGTCTAAGATTCTGATTATTTAGGAGTGTTGAGTATATGTTTACGGACCCAAGGGGGCGGTCGCTTGAAAATGTTTGGAAAACACTGATGTAGAATATCATACAATAAAAAATTTTTAAATGAATTGTGTGGAGCCATTTTTTTGAAAGTCCCTATCATGAAATATAACTTGTTTTTGATAAATATATTTACCTTTATTTTGTTTAGATATACATATAGATACTGAAAAGCAATTGTGCAATTTTGCACTTTGTTTGAAGCTTCAAATAAAGAAGATATTGGGGAATTTTTGTTTAGAGATATCTAGGGGTGTTTTGGACTGGTGGATGGGAGTGGAGCATTAGTGAATGATAGGGGTGGCCCTGTGGACTGGGTCCATTTCATTATGCAGTCACATTCATGCCAATCCCCTCTAATGAGCCTCCTCTCTAATTAAGCTTTACCACCTCAATGTCACTCCAACTAAATTAAACAGCTTTCTTAAGAAGGCCAAATTTAATTAATTCCACTCATTTGAACTTAACAAGATTTGTTTGAAGTAGTAAAATTAATCATTTTCTTAATAAACGATTCAACACTCTGTTCATTAGTATGATTAACTTTCCCAAAATCGCCATTTCTCTCTCTTCTACTCAGGTATTGTTTGGCCTTTTATTTTCTACTTCCTCTTATATATAGATCCTTCTGATTGTAAACTTATCAACAAACTTATTAAAGATGTATAAATTGTAGGGTAAATAGCCTATACAATACTCGTAGTCTTCACACATACAAATTTAACAGATTAACTAACGCGTTTCGAACACATGTATCCTGCTTCAGGCATGAAACAATAAAAATCCAATTAAATCAGAGAGTAATCATTTTGGTAGTGCAGTATAAAATAAATAGAATTACATTTGTAAATAAATACTATTTCAGTTGTAAATACGGTACTAATAAATTTATAACTCTCAGATGCAATTGTATTTTTTATGTTTATTAAAGAATACACATTTTTGTACTGTTTATTTTATGCTATACTACTAAGTTGATAACTCTCAAATGTAATAGTATATTTTTAGTTTTTTACCTGATGAAGACCATTACGAGTTATAAACACGTTGCTTAGACTATAAACTTGTATATGTGGAAACTATTTCACTGACGTTTTACTCTACAATGAGCAAATACAACAGAATAGCTGATTACACAACCTTAGATGTGTAAATGATTCAAACTGTGAAGTTAAAATTAAATATATTTGTCAAATAACGCAATATAAATTGTTATTTAATAAATAACATATTTATAGCATAAAATAAACAGTACAAAAATGTGTGTTCTTTAATATACATAAAAAATACAATTACACCTGAGAGTTATAAATTTAATAGTACAGTATTTACAACTATAATAGTATAGTATAAAAATAGTTTTAAAATTTAATATATAAATTTCAATAATAAAATTGTTTTATTATTGAAATGTCGTATTAACTATCCAACAAAAATGTTGGATGCATGTATACCGTCATAATAATTTATTTCAAAAATCACACACCTGGTTGAACAGAATTTTAACAAAAAATTTGCTAACACTTTATTTAAATACAATAATGAACGTATAAGCCACAAGGAAAAAGTAAAAAACACAGAAAATATGCTCTAAGGCCTTTCAATTATATGTAATTACAGTTGCTCTCTCATGACATATAATTGAAAGGCCTTAAAGCATATTTTCTGTGTTTTTTACTTTTTCCTTGTGGCTTATACGTTCATTAGTTTTCAGCACGTGTTTATTGTGATTATTTAGTATTAAATACAATAATATATCACATAAGAAATATATTCACCTTGATTTGTGAAAGTCAAATAATCCATATACTAAAATAAATTCATCTAACCTTCTTTATTTTTTTTTTGTAATTATGCCATTTTTACACCTTGTTAATACATTAAAAGCAGTTCAGTTGCACTTTACAAGACTATGGTATATAGAACAAAGAACAGATCAAAGTACTTACTGAGACTAATGTTTCAAAACAGGCGGCTCGTATGAAGGAGAAGAGCAGAAGATGAGTTAAGAAAATTAAAAGGAAGGACTACTTCGTCATGATCACGCCCATACTACACTTCTCTACTTTAATACTAATATTATTCTTCTTTTTAATATTAATCTTGATAACTATCTGCTAGTTCAAAATGTTGATCTCAATAAGTCCATCACTGTGTTTTTCGTAAGAACTTACAGAAGTATAAAAATTTGAAACAGAAAAAATAAGCATTACATTAAAGATTATTTTACAAAGAAAAATACTCAGTGGATTTTAACAACAACTGTCTAGTTTGAATGGATACGTGACACTAAACTGAAAAATAAGCAAGGCAACCAAATTTCTCCAGACAGCCAAAAAGTCACTAAAACTATTTTGCACATGGTCAACAATGTTTAACTTAACACTTCCAAATGTATACTATTTAAATTTGAAATGTTACTTCTATAATTAAAGGATGATCGGTCGTTTCTAGTATATAACATTTTCATTGTTTTCCTTCTCTTAGATGAACAGATATAATGGTAATTTATTATATTCTGTGGACAGAGGAACAAGGTTGTAATTCAGAAAACTCCAGAAATTTATGAAAAAGCAAGTGCAGCTAAATATGGTCCAACTTTCAACTATATATATATACATATATATATGTCAATGATCAAACCACAATAAGAAATGGTAAAAGAGGACTAAGATCTTTTCTCATTTTTTATTGTGGTTTGATCATTGATTGTTATTTCACGTGTTTATGTGAAATATATATATATATATTAAAAATATTTGTCTTTGAAAGTTTTTCGGATCTGACAGCTTGCTTGTAATAAGATATATGCCAGTCCCACTTAATTTAGATTTTCTTAATGTTTAAAAGTAAATTGTTTGATTAGCTAAGTATATTTCAGTGTGTGGATGATATTTGGCACGTCATTGTAAATTTACAAATTAAACATTTTTAATGGGGATCGCTTCTTTTATCATATGGCTATCATGTAGAGTTTTTTGTAGGAATTATATTATTATATTATAACTCTAGAACTGTATTAGATGGAAGTTTTGATAACATGCTTTAGAATACTTGAAGCAAAACTAATTTATATATTTTATAACCTAATAACCATAGACTTTATTACAGCGATATACTCCAACCAACATTAATGTTCGAGGGGAGACATTTACATTTGGGGAGACCAGTTATTTCTCTTGTTATGACAATTTCTAGGGAACAAACTACTGGATACTTGTAATAATTATGTTGTTAATATGATGGGATACAGAGTTAAACTTGTTTTTGTAGGAAGATAAATGCTGGAAGGTAATCTTTTTCAGCTTATGACGCATGCTTTGCTACTGCGTGAATAATTAAGGTAGAAATGCTTGATTGTCAATCTGACCGAAACAGTCCTTACTTTTCCCAAAAGAAAAATGAAAGCAAGTCTTAATGATCTATTTATTCAAATTGCTAACTTAGAACTGGGGGCTAAGTCCGCTTAGTGGCAACCTTCTCGCCTCTGGACTGGTAGGTCCGGGGTTCAGTACCCACTATGGCCCTCGATTCATGTACGACAGGGGTGGGCAAACTACGACCCACGTGCCGCATCCGACCCTTTGATCTTTTGAATCCGACCCACCAAAGATTAGTACATGATTTAGGTTTGATCTAAATGATTGTATTAATTTTATTTTGACTCGCAATGAAGTGCATTTCAACATCAGGTGGTGCAGTATCACACTTTCAGCTTTCGTTCTTCTTTTGCTGGTCAGATTATTTAAGTGTGATAAATATTAACAAAAAACCTAAAGATCCCAGATGGGTGATGAATATCTCAGATCTGTTCTAAAAATTTCCCCCAGACTTCGATGCTATATTTAAAATTTGTGATCAACAACACTGTAGTCATTAAAACTGTATGTTTTATTGATACATACTGTTAACTAATGCTGTTTTTTATATTGTATCTTCCGCTGAAATAGCCCACCTGACAGATTTTTAAATCAATGTGGCCCACCTGTCAAATTTTAAAGCTAATGTGGCCTGCGAGTGATGTAGGAAGTGAATAAAACTGATCACGTCAGTTGTACCACAGACGTTCACCCTTAGGTTCATACTCACTTCTTTATTTTATTTTAATTTTATACTATAGATAACTCTCTGGTGTCATTGTATTTTTTAGTTAATGCCTGGGGAAGAACACTACGTGTTCGAAACTACGTTGTTTATACCATTAAATTTTTATATGTGGAGACCATTTCATTAGCTTTTTACAATGATTAATTTTATTGTTGTAATATTTCATAATGTAATGGTTGCACAGAAATTTATAAATATTTAAAAAAAATAAACTCTTAAATTAACATATTTCTCTTAAAATATAATAATTTTTGAAAATAGTTTGAATGTTCATAACTTATACGGGCTTTTGAAATAATGTGCTTTGTCAAGAATGAGGTTTAATAAAGGTTTACTCGTTACGTTCATTAGTAATACGCCTCTATTGTAAAACAGTGCATGTTTCCCAAGTTTGTAAGGTGATTAACGCACAATACCATAGGCCTTGTTCTGCTTTCAATAGTTGATACTATCAATTTTCACTCATTCAAAGTTGGTTATAAACTGTTACTTCAAAATCCATGGAATGAAATTAATTAACATACTTTTATACAAACTCGTAAATGAAAATTAAAAAAAATAACATTTAAGGATTCATGTAATCTATTTCATTATTGAGTTTAATATTAAAGTATTTTATTTATACCTATTTGACTGTTGTTTTTCCCAGTATCAGCGTTTGGAAAACTATAAGAGTTATTAGTATAAATTGATGTAACATTTTTTTATATAACATGAACTACCTTTTGGTAGTAGAAAGGAAAAAACAGCCAAAGATTATTAAAACTGAATTACATTCATAGTGCTGAATAAAATATTCATAAACTACAACCTCATAGTACGAGTGCTTCTTTGTACGTGTAATGCACTTTACGAGCAGGCATTGGTAACGATTTTTCTCTTTTACGACGAGCAAAAATTCGTAGTAGGAGCAACCGTCTTCTTATGCCTAGGTGATCCTCATTTTAAGTTTAGTAGATAAATAAAACCTGATATTTCTTGCATTCATTTTTATTATTCTCATTTCATGTTCAGTATTGTTTATTTTTTTTAATTGCAAGTTTTTTGTTTAAAAAAATAGCCTTAAAAATAGGCATTTTGAGGAATGGAAGTGATTATTTATATCTAATAATCACAATGCAAAAAATTGCTTCCTAAGATTATCCATTCACAATACGAACTCAGGATGAAACGAATTGAACTCGTACTGCGAGGTTCAAAATAAATATTTAACAAAAAACAAATTTTGTTGAAATGATTTAAAGTGGAAAGCATGATAAAGTGGGAAATCAGATTAAGTAAATAAATTATAGCTGATCAGAAAGAAATAACTACGTAAAGCACCAATTTTATTAAACAAATTATCAATTATTCTGTGAAAATTATTAACAACTAATTATTATATATTTAAAAATATGACGCTGTGGAAATATAAAGATTAGAATTGCCATATATTGTTAGAACTCCTAATTTTTTTTTTAAATATTTGTAGTTCTTCTCTTAAACTAATTTTTATTTATTTACAGCACAAAATGCTTAATAGATTTTATCATGAACAATCAAGATTAGGATATCATGAATTTTTTTATAATTACTTTTTGTCTTTATAATTATAATTTTTTTATAATTATTTTGTCACCAAATATTTTCAGTCAGCACTGTTTTATATTGTTGAGAGTGAAAGATTCATGATTTGTCAAATACAAAGCCCTTTGTTCCTATTGTGATCATCAGTTCAGTCGTATTTTTTCCAAAGAAATAGGTCATATCATTTTCAAATATTATATCCCTTCTGGCTCAACATAATATATTTTTTTTAAAATGGAGTATATGTGGTAAATTAAGATGTGGTTTACTGAAATTTTTAGTACTCAAAGACCTGTTGTATGTCATTTGTTGATATTTATTCTCACTCATTGTATTTGGTTAATTAAGTATAATTTTTTGTACCTCTACTTTAAACCGAATAGTATGCTTACTGCAGTTGATTTGAGTATCTCCTTGTCAATAATTGTTGTTATTAAACTTTTATATATTGATACTTTCTAAGACAACATTGCGCTTATTATAGGTGATTCCCTGTTAAAAAGAGAGCGAAACCAAAAGAGCAATAAACAAATTATTAAATAATATGGGACTTTTACTGCTGCATAGTACACATTGTGAATTGGCATTTCAGCGCATTTAGAACTATTTCTACTTCTCTATATTTATTTGCATCAAATGGATAACTCATAAAGCCTTCTGTAACTGCTATAATACATTTATAGTGGAAGATATCCTGTTCCTGATGTTCGTAAGTATTTTCTTTGAGTTAGAAAACATATAGTTCACCAGGTTAGTTTACATTGCATAGCAATCTCACAACAGAACACATGTATGTCAAACATTTTACCTTTGTGATACAACACAATGAACATTCTATATTAGAAATCCTGAATTTTGCCTAACTCAATTATATTTAGAGTAGGGATCTTAAATGAGTACCTGGCATTGTACTGATAATATTGTACTCATCGAAAACGAGCCCATAAAATCCTCTTCGAGTGATTAATCCTCAGATTTATTCATCTCTCGCCTAAATAAGTTAGTGAGTATTGAACCCCGGTTCTACTAGTCAAGGGAAGAGCATGTTGTCAATAAGCTAACCTGGACCCCATTCACCAGGATAGAAAACATTTACGACGTAAACTTATTGCCATATATTGTATAAATAGATTTTAATATCCTTAATATATCCTATAGTTCTTTAATAAGGGAGCAAATGGAACTAATAACGATCTAGTTATACTTTTCTTTAAGCCATTCATCTTCTAGCTACCTCCTATTAAATAGAACAACGGAATAACAATCACAGTAATGTAGTATTTTGCAACGCAAATGAAATTAAAATTTTCTAAAAAGGATGCATGAAGTATGTATTAACTACGCTGCAAAAATGAATAGTACATAAAGAAAGATTAACACGTTGAGTCTAAACTTTCATAATAATGTTAAATTTGTTTCAAAAGTATGCCAAGTGCTATATAAATAATATAATAATATTGCTGCAGTGATGCATACTAAGTTCTTGTCATGAAGGACTTAGTTTTTCCTTTATATCAAGAAACTACACAAATAAACAAGAAAATATTCACAAGTCAAAAATTGGTTAAAAAGAAGAATATATATTGTAATTATATGACATGATACAATTGTAATATAAATCAAACATAAATATAACAAGATATTTATATTTAACCATCTTTCTCCTTAAGACGGTTCAAACCGAAAATTAGAGACTGTAAGTGTGTTCTTTTGATTTCTCTATGTTTCTTTGTCTATATTGAACTATATATATATATATAACAGATTCAATAATATATCGACCGTTTGATAGAATAGGTGTGTTCTCTAATCGGGGTTCGGTCAATTTTTTAGGATAAAAAATCAAACTCTCGTTGCCGACATTTCGGTTTTATTTAAAACCTTTTTCATAGGCAGAAGTAAGAATTGTTTAACTAAGAAAATTCTTACTTCTGCCTATGAAAAAGGTTTTAAATAAAACCGAAACGTTGGCAACGAGAGTTTGATTTTTTATCGTGGAAAATTGACCGAACCCCGATTAGAGAACACACCTATATATATATATATATATATATATATATATCAATAGTTTTTGCATTAATATTTATCCTAATATGCAGTTACGGTAATTAAGAATGGAATATTCTTGTCCGAAAAGCGCAGTCAATCTGTCAGAGTAAGCATTTCAGCTCACTGCACATTTGAGTATACTGCAGTGTAATATAAATTTGTAATCATAATTTTGAGTATGTGTATTCTATGTTGACTATATAAATATTTAGAACTTTGAATACGTCATATTTTTAGAGATGTGAAATTATCACTTTCTATTAATGAAATTGTCTGTTCGTTTTGCAATTTTAAAATTGAATAAATGTTAATGTGTCTCAATTTTGTTATTTTTTTTAAGTTAATGTAAAAAACAAATCATACGAATTGGGAATGTGAGATTCACAATTTCAAGTAAATTTATACTATTTCAAATAAATGTCATAAACTAACAATAATAGCCTGAAATTCCTTTCAGTTTCAAATTAAGTAATCACAGTCCTCAATTTTTAATTTTAAGAAGACAAAATTTAGAATGTGACATCAAAAATGGGTCAGTTTTAAGTAAATAAAGTATTTATTTTACATACATTTACTACATAGTACTCTATTATGAAGCAATATTGCTATAAAAGTAAACCCTGCATTCACTTATAATTAACTTGTGTTTGATTTTTATTTATAATGCCACTTCACCGTGTGACCAATATCGTTCTTTCAATTTATCACATTTATTATCAAGTCATATTTTTATTTTTTGTTAGACTTACTTTTTTGTCATATTTAATATCTAATTTTTTCTCTGTTAATGGATTTTTATAGTTATTTCTAAAGTATTATATTTCACTAATTAATGGTGTAATCGATAATTGTGTGGTATTTACTTATAGTGGAGTAAATGAATAGTAAAAATCTCTTTACAAAAACGTTTGTTTTAACTAAAAGTTTCAAACACTTTGTGTTTATTATCAGATAAAAAACAACCAGAATATGCATACCTTTTACTAATTTCATTTTAATGTGGATAATTTTGGTTTATTTTTTTAATTTTTATTTTGTATTGTAGAAGTTTACTTGATGATGAACACGAAGAGTTTGAAACGCATAATTTGATTTAAAAAAAAAATATATTGCATAATTCATTTGTTATAAAGATGAAAATATAGAGAATATAGTGACTTTAATGTAATATTTATCAGTTTGGCCAAATTCAAAAGGATACATAAAAGAAAAATCCAGAATTGTCGGTATAATCAATTGTTGGTTGCAGGAAAGAATCTATAAGGCGAAATGTAGAGAATGAGTGAAAGTGAGAGAGAGAGAAAGAGAGAGAGAGAGAGAGAGAGAGAGAAAGAGTGAGTAGAAGGGAATAGAAGAGAGGTGGAGAGTATATATCAATATAATTGCTGTGTAATCTCCATTTTGATACTGTTCTGATTCATTTTACATAAATGATGTTAGCAATATGTATAAAACATACAAATATATACTTCTGTTTTTTTTTTACAGACCAGCTGACTTATTACCCACCAACCTATCTATACAATTGTCTTTTCTAATTTGCACACACATGTTAATACAACAAAAAACGTTCTATCCCTATAACTTATGCATCTATTGTTCTCAATCTAACATCCTTTCTTTGTTTTTTGCTCTATATAAAAAGTGGTGTTTTCGTTTTTGATATTTCGACTGTGGTAGCCTCTCATTCGACCTCTCTACGCAATGCAGCTGCCTAAACCCACACATGCCCGACCTCTTGCCACCTGTCCATTTCTTCTAATCATTATCTCAACTTCCTTTTAGTAATAAATATCAGATGTTGGTATAAGAACCTTACTGATTATACCGCGCTCTAAATTCAAATTAAATTCTCTTCTTAACTTCTTTTCAACACTTGTTGTTGCATTAATGTTTTTATCACAATTGTAATACTCTTTTCAAACACATACTCAATTCTAAGGTAGAAATGTCAGTTATTATGTGGTGTTTACTCATTGTAGAATAAAAATTTATTGAAAACACCTCTATATATACATGTTTAATAACATAAACAACGAGTTTTGAACATGTAGTGTTCTTCTTCAAGTATAACCCAATTTTTTTTATTATACTGATTTGTTTTAGTTATATACAAAAAAATCAGTCTTTTTTGAAGGAAAGAGAGAAGACTCTTCTATTAACTATTGAAAGAACAGAGTATCCCTGTTAAGACTATAATCTTTAAATAGATTTCATTCATTCAATTTATAATTAATATATTAATTATACATTTTTAAGGAAAGAGAGAAGACATTCTCTCTTCTATTAACTATTGAAAGAACAGAGTATCCCTGTTAACACTATAATCTTTAAATAGATTTCATTCAATCAATTTATAATTAATATATGAATTATACATTTTTAAGGAAAGAGAGAAGACATTCTCTCCTCTATTAACTATTGAAAGAACAGAGTATCCCTGTTAACACTATAATCTTTAAATAGATTTCATTCAATCAATTTATAATTAATATATGAATTATACATTTTTAAGGAAAGAGAGAAGACATTCTCTCTTCTATTAACTATTGAAAGAACAGAGTATCCCTGTTAACACTATAATCTTTAAATAGATTTCATTCAATCAATTTATAATTAATATATTAATTATACTTTTTTAAGGAAAGAGACATTTTAATGTTTGTATTGATAATAATTCATTCGTTCTTTTTAGTTGTTTATATATGCATTTTTTTTAAACGAAATCATTTCCAAGTTCCATTTATATTAATAAATTTATATGCCTCAGATATATTAATTACCATATTATACCTGAGTTTCAAACCTATTTGAGGAGCTTTATAATCAGGATGAATATATTCCAGGTATACACATTTCAGGAGAAGGGATGAGCCAGCATAAGTGATGTATAAACACATAAAATTTTACTCATATCCGATCCAATGATATTTTTTCCATATAAATATGCAGAATCATGATATATAGAGACTGTAAGCTAAAATGGTATGACATAAAATATTAATATTGTGAAATATATATTATTTATCTATCAATAATTAATCTATAGAAACCTATATTATAAACGCAAGGGAGAATTCAGAGAAACAGGAACAATATTAATATTTCTATTTCATCATCATAAGGAGAATATCTCTGCTTGCAATAACAAACAGCAACAAGCCACGAATTTCTTATGACGACATGATAACAACATTATATCTGTTCGTATGACAGAATAAAAAAAATAACAAAAAGACTAAACTAAAGATTTATATTGGCGCCAGGAGTTATCAGCATTAATAAAACTGGTAGGAGCTTTATTGGATGCTCAATGTGACAATGGTCGTGGTATAGAGGATGGATACATGCAAAAAAGCAGATAAATGAAAAACACACATTTACAGTTCATATTTTTTTGATGAAGCGTCACCAGAAAGAATAAAACATTGAATCCAATCTTAGTGTAACCAAAAATTTATATATATTTTTCTCTCTATTGAACTTAAGTTTCTGTTTTACATCAATTTCTTATCAAAATGTATATAAATATATAAAATAAAAAAATATATCATCATCTAAAAAACAATAAAAATAACAAAAATGACTATGTTTTTTCAACCAAAGCAAGTTTGAGTCTTCGTCAAGCCTCCAAACTGGCACCAGTAACGATTTCGACTCTGACGAAGGTCATTTGCTTTGATTGAGAGATCTTAGTAATTTTTTTAATTCTCTAATTTACTGTGGTTTAGTCGTTGATTTTTATTTAACGTGATTATTGCAAAATCTTTATATATATATACCTTTTCGTTGGAAATGCGATTCGAAACGGACAAGTATAGTTCAGTGTAGAAAAAGAAACATAGAAAAATGAAAAGCACACACTTACAATCTCTGATTTTTGGTTGAGCCGTCTTCAGGAGAGATAAGAGGGGGAAAACCTGAACCAGTACGCTTGGTTTCCCTCTCTTATCTCTCCTGAAGACTGTTCAAACCGAAAATTCGAGACTGTATGTGAGTGCTTTTAATTTCTCTATGTAAAAACGAAGAATAGCAACACACAGACAAAGAAACACACTTATGACCTTCACGCTGGAAACACATGGGTTTCCTGTCATTGTGTTTACAGCGTGTTGGTTGCCCATTCTCTTTTCTCCTGAAGACGGATCATCCGAGAATTTGAGTTTCTAAGTGTGTCTCTTTCCCTGTGTGTTGCTTTTCTTCGTTTTTCAGCTGATTTGCGTCCAGTTTGGATCGTTTTTTCGAATTTTGAGTGAAAATATATATATATAGAGAGAGCTTCAGAAGAAGCACTTATTAGTCTTCTGGGCGGTAGATCGGCTCCTGGGCTTAACCTCAATCGTTGATTTTCTTTTTATTATTTTTTTTTTATTTTATTTTATTTAATTTTTTTATTTATTTATTTATTTATTTATTTTAAAGTTGTTATCAGCTTTTAATTTTATTTTAGTTAAATGTTTTCATTTTTTAATTTTTATTTGGCTTTTATCTCTTTATCTTCCCTGTCTACCTTTCCTCCGAAAGTTGGCTACACTGTTTGAGTGCTTCAGTTCGAACGCCAAGTCAGTCGTTATCAGCCTTTGGAGCGATTCACTTCTTTTCCTGAAGACGAGGACATCGAAATATAGTAGTGAGTTCAGTGGTTTCCTTTCTATGTGTTCTTTTTTAAATTCTAGTTTATATATATATATATATATATAATATATATATATATATATATATATATAAATATACTATAATATTCACATATATTTTCCTGAGGATGACAGTTTAATCAATTCCAAAGGGTGAAAACATTGAATGTGAGACCTAGTATTTGTTTTAAATTCGTGTTTTTTTTAATATTTATACATACAAGTTTATATAGACATTAATATTGATATATATAATTAATAGAAATAAATTAAAAAGATTGTTACTATTGGATAATAATATTATTAATGTAATTATATTTATATTAAATATTAATATATAATCATTAATATAAATGAATAATATTGATAATATTATAAATTATATTACTATCTTAATGTCAGAATCCCGTATAACAGTTATTGCCCATTATATTTCAAATAATGAATAATCAAACAAATTTAAATACGATGTTGGTGTTTGAACATACTTAACTTTAATGATCTCTTATGTTAAAGCAACGGGTATATTATGATATTTGAGATACTCGTTCTTTATTCTTTTTTAAGCTGCTGGTATCAAAGTTATAATTGTAGGACTCTATTAAGACGGAATATGATACAACCTAATTATTCACGTATTCAATATCTTATTTACAGAAAAGTTTGCACAAATTACGTTATTCTATAACCGTTTCTTGTTTTTGATTTTCAACGCAGCTCTCAACTTATTAATTACCCCCATATGTCATACGGAAATTGTTAGATGCGTAGTCCATTATCTCAAGGTCTAGCTTCAGTTGTCTTTTTATAAAGATTTTATTTAGAAACATTTTCAATCTTCAAATGATTACTTCTTTATTTTTACTAATACAGAATTCTGAAACCCCTAACATCATCTCTAGAGTATTGCCCTGTAAATTAATAACAGTAATATTACTTTAATATTTAATTCAAATATTATAAATATACTTTAACTTTTAATTCAGTTATATTTATAGGTTTGTATTTATTATTTTTTTTTCCTTTTTACAGTACACAGAACTTTTTTATTTCAAATTTTTATTCTAGGAAATGTTTTAACTTTTTCTCATATAATTCAAATTACTTGAATGAGCCTAAATTAAAATTAAAATGTAAATACATGTGTAAAGGGTATTTCATATTTTTTTGAGCAAATTCTTTCTAAAATATCTTAGCTATTTACAACTAATGTTTAGTCATTAATATGGACATTTCAAAGAGTTTATAAGGCATTTAAATAAAATGTTAATTTCTTTGAAAGTGCTTTCCGATGTAACAGCATTTCAGTTAAGTTAATTAGATTAACTCTAGTAATGAATAACTTATATAAAAAAAAAATGATATTATATTCTTTTAACAAGGAACTAATATTAATAATGTACCTAAAGCCTGAAATGAGAATAAAAAATTTGAGACCATTTTAAAATTATAATTCACTTTTCATTTATTTTTAATAACTACTTTTTTTAATTAAAACACTTTTTTAAGTTTAAAAGTGTTTATCTAATAATTACAAGTGAATCTGATAATCTTATAATTACAAATTTAAGCTGTAACAAAACTTTAAAACCCCGTCCTCTCGTTACTTCTTTGTGCTAACATGCACATAGAAAGAAGTTAAGGCAGGTCATCGCCAGGCACATTATTATTCATGTTAAGTGTTGCCTAGTCCCGTAATTACAATATATAGTTAATGATACCGTTATTGCTTTCTAGATGGTACCACCATAAAATAAATTTCATATTTGAGTGAAATTTATTTATGGAAATGAAAACTCATTCTATCCAAATTAAAATTAATTCAAAATGGAGCTAATTTTACTAAAGTACTTAGAAGTTGAAAGAAAAAAATAAAAATTTTGGAAAATTGTATATTATAATTAATGTATATTTTTTTATTACATACATAGAATAAAAAAAATGTTGTTTGAGCCGTACAGCTACTTATAATTTCATCCAAAAAAAAAAACCATCATTCAACTCAATTAGCCAAGGTTTTTTTCCCATTACAAAGGATAATATCATTAAAAGATTATATTTTTAAATGCATAAATGAAGGTTAACTTTATAAAACATTTATAAAGTAGTTTAGAATGGATTAATAAATCACTAGTGAATAAAAAAAACTTTCTTTTGTTTGTGAAATCATATACTTTCTTTCAGCAATATAATATTATGATAAATAATTATTATTCCTAAAAGTTTTAAAGCTTTAATATAAATCGGAAGATGAAATAGAATATACGTGACGGCGTATAAATAAGTCCAGCTGTTTTATCTTTTAATTGAAATGGCAGCATAAGTTTTATTTTAAAATTAACTTTAAAAAGCTTTTCAGATTAGATTTAATGAAAATTAATATCATTTCTATTTCCTTCTCTCCTTTGTTAATTTCAGATTGGTTTGATTTTAAATAATCTACTATTGCCAATCAATCTTGTTTTCAAATCTATGGTTAGTAAAATATATCTTTAATTTTATTTGTCACAACCAACTTCAATGATTGTTTTATTATACTATTTAAATAATTAAATTCTGGATAAATTGTGTATCCTTTTCGAAATAGATGTATGTGATGCATATATTATTATCTCAATTTGTTTTACCTATTTTTATTATTTCGATAAAATACATGCAAGAACTTTCATTAACATTACTTTTTCAGCAAAACTGTAAAAAAAAAATTTTCATTGTGTCTTATGTTCTGAGATAGGTAAACTATTATCATACCTTATATATATGTATATATATATATATATATATATATATCGTTTAAAAAGTATTCACATTAACACGTGAAATAACAATCAATGATCAAACCACAATAAGAAATGGAAAAACAAGACTAAGATCTTTCAACCGTAACAAGCGGTCTTCGTCAGAGTCAAAAACCCAACCAACAACTGAGTTGGGTTTTTGACTCTGACAAAGACCGCTTGTTACGGTTGAAAGATCTTACTCTTGTTTTCCCATTTTCTTATTTTTTTTTTATTTTTTTTTTGTCAGAGAACAGCATGCTCCACCCGAAGGCACCACACGCATCAAAATCTTCAATGCTACACAACAATCTCCATCATGCTATGCAAATACAGCTTAAATATATAATAACTAACAACAACAAAATAACTATAATGATAACAGAGTAATTGCCACTAGAGTATACAGATAATACAAGCTATTATAATTCAACTCAGTAAACCAAAACTTCCACTATCATATGCAAATATAGCCCAAATATACAACAACAAAATAACCACAATGACAACAGAGCAATTGCCATCAGAGCACACAGATAATACAGGCTATCATAATCAACTCAGTAAATTAAAATATTTGTTAACCACCTCCCCGAAGGCACCGACTAGGCCCTCCTCCAACAAAGCTGCAAGCTGCGGGGGCCACGCACCTCCGGCAGTCACCACTTTTCTCTCCATCCTACTCCTCTCTGAGTTTAACTCAACGCAGTTGAAGATGAGGTGTTGAACTGTTTGAGGTGACCTACCGTCACAGCTACACCCTGGAGAGTTGACAAGTTTCAGGCGGTGGAGATAGCATTTTTTTATTGTGGTTTGATCATTTATATATATCGTTTATGTATATATAGTTTGGATTGTGCTATATGTAATGCTTTTACGTCTGTTTGGCTTTGACCGAACTGAGAATACGTATGATCAATCACAAGGCGTCCATTGCTCAGCCTATTAATTTACCCATAGCCGTCCATGCTAATTCCCATGACACCAGTTTTAATTATTCCTTCCGGGTACAAATTCTTAAACACATCCTCGAGTCTAACTCCCATGTCACCCTTAATGCTTCTGATTCCTCCGCGGAACTTTAAATTTGGTAATATTCTGGTATTCTTGTTATCTCCACACGTATGTTAAACATTCTCTTATTCCTAAATATTTTATTTTCATTTTATGTTGCCATATAATTTTAACTATTTTTAAAATTCTTTTCATATAGATATATATAACTCAATACAAAAAGAGGAAAACATAGATAAAGACATATAAAACTTACTACTACATTTCGACTTGCATCGATTAGGTAGAAGTACTCCTTTGAGTAGCCGCATCTGTTTCGTGTATATATGGTATTCATCGATAAAAAGATTTTTATATATATTTATATATTATATGTATTTATATATATGATGAAACCACAATAAGAAAATGGGAAAACAAGACTAAGATCTTTCAACCGATAAGGGATAAGATAAGAAATATCTTAGTCTTGTTTTCCCATTTTCTTATTGTGGTTTGATCATTGATTGTTATTTCACTTGTTTATGTGAAATCTGTATATATATATATACTCGCTAAGAGTAAATTGGTATACATCATTTTTGAAAAATAGAAATCAAAGTGATTTTTATTAAAAATTTTAGGAAGCCATAAAATTTCCCAGTATAATAATTCTATAAAAAACCAAAAATTTAAAACGTATTTCAAAATTGGAAACATTATTTGAAGGATAATTATTGTAATTATCCTACATCTTGAGAACATTTTTATTTACATGTGTCTGACATTTTTAAGACAAAGTAGGAACTTTTAAAGTTTTTAAAAAGGGATAAATTGTCTTAAATATTCAATGTATAAGGTCAGGTAAACTATGTAACAGATCCATTGGCTATTGGATTCAAAGCCATATTCTCCTGTAAGAGAATATTTCGTAACACAAAATCTACCATTTCGCTTTTCAAAAATGTTATTACTGCTGTAGTTATACTAATGATATTATATGCGTCAGTGGTGCGATATACAAAAATAAGCATATAGATTGTTAAGTAGTTCAATTACTATCTCTACTATCTCCAGGAATGAAAAACTAATATTCTTCTCCCATTTGAACATTTTTATGATACCTAAATAGAGCTTTATGTATTACATACCCAAGAAGTAGGATATTATGTTTGCTTATAGTAATGTTGAGCTTAGGCCCAGATTTTTTTATATTATGCAACAATTTATCAGTTTGTTGTTGGAGTTCCATCTGTGATATATTTAAGACTTCTTAATCCATTTTTCGTAATTAATTTTCATAACTTAATTTTTTCGTTCTGAGATTAATATTTATTTTTTTTATTGTTTCTAGGTTGTTAACTGTTTGGAGTTTATGTACTTGGAATGGTCATAGAAACAAATATTTCCATTCGTTCATAGAACACCTTGATATTGTTTATTGTAAAGGTCTAATTGACTGTATACTCTGAAAAGGGAAAGATGAAGTTATTTGTTTTCGATATTAAAGTATGAATAATATGAAATAAATTATGTTTCAAGCAAATTTGATGCAAAAGTAAAATATACAAGTAGAGTAAAAAGATATTATTTATGTTGATTGCATAGTCGCTAATTATTCACAGAAGAAGTGAACTAATTTCATGCAATTATCAAATAGTTTAGTCTACAGAAGCGTATCATCAAATTACAATAAAAAAACACTTGGTCAAAGTAAATTGGAAGTCAATGTGTACTTAACAAAGTAGGCAAACTAAATTAGATGCAAGTTAAATTGACTTTGAAAAACATGTAAATCAACTCTTGGCATTTCAGATAGACGCCTGGCCCAATCGCCTAGCTCTTTTTCAATAGGCTTCAATTATTTTGTTAGTAGTGGTTGAAAGAAAATAAAAGAAATTTATTCCATTCTTTCGTATTTAAAAAAAAAATGTATTTCTACAAAAAATTACCGTTAATATTATTATGGTTCATAACCTTTACAATTGGAGTTATGTTTATGTATCATGAAAACATTCTATGTTGCTTCCATTTTAAACATGGGGACTCATGTTGACTTACAATGTAAACTCGTCAATTTGTGGCAAGAATTATTCCTTGATGAATGAAAACATTGGTAAAATAAATCCCTATATGTCAAATAGTTTTGCTTCACATCGTTTCAAGGAAACAACATAACAACTTAAAGCAAGAGAAATTTTTGTGTAATTCTAATATACGAGTAATTAACAAGTTTAATAATTAAAATATCTAATATAATCTATTTATAGTTATGTGCATATAGTGTTCACTTATAAATTTGATTTATAGATGTCTATTACAGTTGGATATACATAATTAGTATAATACAAAGATATTTATATATTATAGGGTATGTATCATTTTATAATTGTGGAATTGTTAAAATCGTTTGATTGTAATCATGGTTATCTAAGTTATTTTTTTTTAAAATAAATAATTAATGATTATTAAACTCATATCTTTTTAAAGTATGAGTTTTGGTACTTAAAATCATTTGGTAATTTTCGATCACCACCTTCCAATCATCTCTTTTTAATTAAGATGTGATTCTAGACAAAAGTTTTTCCCTTAAAGGTAATTATTAAATAAATTAAAAAGTTTAAGTAAAAAATCTTAAGGATACAGCAACTTTTTAATTAATACTTTTGGGCATATATTCTTTGATAATCAGGTAAATTTTTACTATGTCATTAACATTTTATTATAAAATAACATATTGATGTTAAGTTAGATTATGTTATAAAGTTTTATATAGTTTATGTTATATAAACTATATAAAGTTACTCTGGGAGTCTAGCACTATCTGCGTAAATGCACTTTAACCTCGTTACACCCCCCCCCAACCAAATGCCATTATTGTAATTATTATTAGTTTCCTGTGTCTTAGTGTAATATTACAATGATTTAGTGATGATAGATTATAGCTGTATATGTTATGAATGAAGTTCTATTAGTAGTAATCTATTAGTAATATAATTATACTACAGTTTATTAATGCTCGAGCGGGAAAAGCAAGGAGGAATGTACCTAGTCCTTTCTGTGTTCTGGCAATGTATAACTAAACAATCAATAAAAGATTCATTCTATATATAGCAACATCTAACATTATAAGATATGACCAAAGAATGCCTACAATGACAGACGCTGTAATGTTGAGAAGGTGTCAACACTGTGTGTTCAACCTCCTGTCAACACTGTGTGTGGTGACAGGAGGTGGAGATCATGCAAACTGCCGTGATATAACTATTGAAAAGAAAAGATTCGTCGATCAAACCTACCAGTTATGTTCTGTGCTTGTCCAAGTGCCCTGAAAAACCAATTTCATCAACTGTCAACGATAATTGCAAAGTTTTTGACTTCCCTTACGTCTTACCAGGCATAACTGAGGCTTCACAATTTACTAGATTCTTTTGTTCATTACAGACAGCAAAGTCTTTAACCCTTCTTAGCCATAAAGTAACCCAAAAATAGATGGGTCAGGTTATCTCAGAGGATAACTTATTCGCCTCAGGGCTGGTAGTCCGGAGTTCGATCCTCACATGGCCCTCGATTTATTTACTCTGGAGGTGAATAAATCTGAGCACGTCGTCCCTAAGAGAGGATGTCAAGCCGAAGATTATTTTCAGGTCCACTTAACAGATGAAGCTCTTCTATATCCGTCTGGAACATTAAACACAGATTTTCCTCTTCAGTGACTTGAAAATTGTTCAAACACTATAAAACCTAATATGAGCAAAACCATACAATAAAGGTGTAAGCTCAATGACTTACGTTCTTCTACCATAATCTAGATAACATGAGCTGAAGAAAAAAAGTGTTGTGCACGTATTACAAGCACCTTCTTATAGTCGGCGTCCAATTCTGGATTATAGTTTAAAAGAACTGATTAACTTTCACCAGGTGAAGGTACCATTATCCTTATAACCGAAGGTTTATTTATTCAACCTATCCTATATTTTTGGAATCACAGCTGATTACATCCCCTGAACTATATTATTATTGATTTTTTTTTTCTTCAAAACTTACACCTGTTTCCATCCTTTTCAAAAGGCTGGAAAAGTGCCAGTCACTGTGAATAATGCGTACAAAATTTATTATACAATATGCAGTCCTTCTTTTGTATCAAGAGATCTGAATAAGATAATACAGCAGGCCAGATTTGTAAACCATATAACCTGCTCAGTCCAATATCCTGCTTTGTTTCAGGCAGATTACAACCCAGGTTGGTAACCTGGCAGACTTCAAAGTCCTCTAATTTTGCATTTTAGCCGTTACTACTGCTCAACATTTCATTTTGAGTTACAGATCAACTATCTTAAATTTCTCTCCAATTATTATTGATTCTTTTATTTATCCTACTTGTACTGTTTATCTGAATTTCTGTTTACATCTCCTATTACTTTAAGACCGGGTGAGGGGGCAGCACTGGCGGTTCCCGTTGTCGGTTACTTGCCGTTGCGTCTACAATGTGCTTGGTCTCCCTTTCTCTTTCCTCCTGAAAACGTATTTCCCAAAAATTTAAGTTTGTAAGTGTATTTGCTTACTCTGTGTCACTCTTCTTGAATTTTGAACTCGTTTTATATAATATATATATATATATATTATATATATATATATATATATTATATTATCTTCAGTCGCGGATGCTGGCAAAGTACTTCTACCTGATGACGAGAGTAGTCGAAATGTAGTAGTGAGTCTTGTATGCTCCTATTTATGTTTTTTTTACTTTGTCTTTGAGCTATATAATATAAATATATATATATAAATATATATATAAAATATATTACAAAATTACAATGAATGAATATTTTGTAATATATATTATTACAAAATATATATTACAAAATTACCATATTTGTTTTAAATTTTGGTATGAATTTTTATTAATATTAGAAGGACTGCTCCCAACTTTTGCTATATATATATATATATATATATATATAATATATATAAATATATATATATATATATATATATTACAATAAAATAAAAAACGAAGGAAACACACAGAAAGATACAGACATAACTCACATCGATATTTCGACAATCGTCGTCATCAGGAGGTGCGAAGAGCGAAGAGTCCCGCAGGAAGACAGGGCGGTACTGAACTCGGAAACCGCAGCCAGTACCCCACCACTTACCACTTGTCTTCCTGCGGGACTCTTCGCTCTTCGCACCTCCTGATGACGGACGATTGTCGAAATATCGATGTGAGTTATGTCTGTGTCTTTCTGTGTGTTTCCTTCGTTTTTTATTTTATTGTAAAAAAGTCCGCTGGACCGTTTCTTTTATTTTATATATATATACTATATATATTATATATATATATATATATATATATATATATATAGCAAAAGTTGGGAGCAGTCCTTCTAATATTAATAAAAATTCATACAAAATTTAAAACAAATATGGTAATTTAATTTTTAAGTTGAACCCTGAAATGAAGAAAAGATTTCAAAATTTAAAAAAATATTGGACGAAGTTAAATCAAGTGGAATCAGGCATAAAGTTTTTAAATGCATATATGTATATATTAATATATTGTAAAAGCTTTAAAACAGACATATATATATATTTCGCTTTCCACTGTCCGTCTTGAATGAACGTGACACTTCTTCTTCCCTTTTAAATTCTTCCTAGTAGTCATTTTATTGCGTGTTTTAGTTCTTTATATGTTGTCTTTTTCCGTTATTTATGTATATAAATATATATATTTCTCATTCTGAGGTAAAATTGATAAACCAACAAAAGTCTCCACACAAATGAAGTTTTATTCTGAATAAAACTTCATTTGTGTGGAGATTTTTGTTGGTTTATCCATTTTACCTCAGAATGAGTAAATACCACACAATTACGGATTGCACAACTAATGATATACATTTCTGTTTATAAGCGTATACAATATTTTTTTTTAACAATCCCATTACCCGTTTACGTGGATCAATGTTTGAGACATAAAATGAAAGATTTATTAAGAAAATACGGACTTAAAAAAATGATAAATTTATGATAGAGATCTATCTAAAAGAGTGCCAAGTTTTTTTTGAGCATTAGAGTAAAAGAAGTAATGATAAAATGAAGTATCACTGTAACTCCTAAGAGGCATTCTCTGATTTAGGGATAATCTCTAAATCAGAGTGTTTATTATTCATTTCATTTTTATAGAAACTACAACTGTATAATTTATTCTGATGAAGTGAAATTAGTCAAATTATATACCATAATATATATATAACTTGATTTCACATAAACACGTGAAATAACAATCCATGATCAACCATAGTTTAAAACAAAGCAAAAGAAAGACTAAGATCTTTCTTTTCCCATTTCCTATTGTGGGTGCATTTTATATATATATATATATTATATATATATATATATATATAATACATAGTTCAATATAGAAAAAGAAACATAGAAAAAACAAAAGAACACACTTACAGTCTCTAATTTTCGGTTTGAACCGTCTTCAGTAGAGATAAGAGAGGGAAACCAAGCGCACTGGTTCAGAGACGGTTGGTTTCCCTCTCTTATCTCTCCTGAAGACGGTTCAAACCAAAAATTAGAGACTGTAAGTGTGTTCTTTTGATTTTCCTATGTTTCTTTGTCTATATTGAACTATATTTGTCCGTTTTGGATTTTATTTCCAACGAAAAAGTGTATATATATATAATATATATATGTATGTATATTTGGGGAACATTCCTTCATTTAATCTCACATATATATAGGAAGCAGACCTTCGTTTATGCATGTCTTGTTAAATTCTATGCCTATTTTTAATTTCACCACTTTTCTACTGAGTCACTCAATTTTTCTAATTCACTTTCTCCATGTTTGTGGTACAAGATAGATAATATGGTATAGCAAGGCGTAGTTTTCAGTAAAATTTTAAAATTATATTAAGGAAAGACCAAAGATAGGAAAGTGTAAAGAGATCGCCTGACCTCTGTGATTTACACAAGGAACTCTACACTGGGTCACCATTCCCTGTTTATAACCTCTTCTTGACAACGAACCATTCCCAGTTTTCACGAAATTAGTACGTTAGAATGTGTTTAGTGTTTATTTAATTATGAATGTTTTCGAGTAATGTTTAGTTATTTATTACTCTTTAATGACTCTTTACTCGTCGTTAAGAAAACATTATTTAAGGATCCAGACATATCATCGTCTTGCACTAAGGATTAGTACATTTTGCATTCGTATAGGATATGACGAGAGCATTGCACGTTTGCCCTAAATAAATAAGTTCATTTTATATATTATTTATATTTTTGCCTTAAAATAACTGTTACAGTTTAAAGTAGCCATTTTTCAATTATTTCAGATAATTACAGTAATAATTGGTTTACACAACAAATAGGAAGTATTTAATAACAAAATAACTTTATATGATTATTATATGTGTTCCTCACTTGTCTGTTTAGTAATAAATTCCCTTGAATTTTGATATGTGTTATGTGATATGTCTAACAATTTTCAAATTTATATTGTATTGTTAAGTGTTGCAAAGTTCTCATAAATTTACTCCAATATCTTTACTAATGTTACATGTTATTTATGATTTATTAGTTTATTATGGCTATAATTTATTATGTTTATTATATATTGATTTATTTATTATTTATATTATTATTGTGACTATATATTCCAATATTCACTTGAAAATAAGCGTATACAATAATTTTTTTTTAATTTCAATGATCTGTTAGAAACATTGCGTCACGTTGGTTGTATACATACCGATGGGACAGTCTATTTTCTGTGACTCTCTCCATCTGGGTTTATACTTGTGTTCTCTTTTACTTCCATTTGTAAGTATTCCAATATTAAAATGTTGATATTTTCTTTTGTTACATTTTCAATGACTGAAGAAGATAGTTTGTAGCAATTTAAATATTACAAAGCGAATTGCAATTGCTTTTTATTTTGTTTGTTAATTTCAACTTTTTTCATAAAGAGAAACCTATCACTTCATTTCTAAATGTAGATACGGTGATTTACATATGTAATACTTTACAATTGTATTTCTAGTCAAATGCAAGAGTAAAACAATGTAATTAATTGTACATCAAAGAAAATTCACACATGGAGTACCCTGTAAATATTGCTTCTGAATAACAACTGTTTTACTATAATTAAAATTGGACATTTTAAATGAAAAATTATATAAAATAAAAATAAATAATATGTCAAAAGATTTTATTTTTAATAAAAATAATAAAAATGTTTATTGTTTGATATAATGATTTTCATAAACACGGGAGTGAGAGATTTTTCAATGCTTTGTTTCAAACTTTTAGAGTCGTATTTTTTCATATAGTAGTCCAAAAATAGCTTATAGGAGTCTTAATGCCTTTATTAGTATACAATCATTTTAGTTAAATTTTATGTATTGAATTTCCATGTTATTTAGTTGGAGGTATTTAAAAAAAACAAAATCGCAAAATATTTATCAATTAAGTCCTCCAAAAACAAGAAAATCAATAAAGTCACCATTAAAAAACAATACAATTATATCGATATCTATCAAGAATATAGCTTCTTGACTACTGATTCTTCAAATACTAATTCAGTTTTGGAGACTTAGGTCAAAAACATAATCACTCCTGATTACAATCCGACGTTTTACAGAAATTCGTTTGATATTCTCAAGGATAAATACAATTTATTAAAAGAATTATTACCACTATTAAAAAAAATGTGAAAACAAATACCTCCACAAAATATTAACCAAAATCAAACAGAAATATAATAAGCAACAAACACAAGCAAAATAAAAGACAACCAAAAATGGACCGTTTCATTTTTTTTATAGACAGACGTGTTTCTAAAATAATTACTTTTATTTTTTTATTATTATTTTTTCGAATATTATAAAACTTAAAAGATTAGTAACAGTGCAAAGTAACTCTGCGACGATACTTAAAAATAAAATTAAAATAATAAGCAAAAATAAACAAACACAGAACAAAACAAAAATCTACAAAATTATTACCTTATTGAAGAAAATATTGAACGCATTATCCATATCTCTTCTTTTTATAATACATATTATCAATAATGAATTAAATTGTTTTCAGAGTTTGTAAATAGTAGTACTAATTTTTTTAATAAATTGTTTTTAGACTTGAGAATGGGGAGCAAATTTCGAAAAATATTGACTGTAATCAGATGTGATTAATTTTTGTATCTAATCATCAATAATAAAATTGGTACTTAATGTTTGACATATTTCTTCTTTAATACTGATAAACATATTTTTTAGTCAATATAATGATTTTCATAAACACGGGAGTGAGAGATTTTTCAATGTTTTGTTTCAAACTTTTAGAGTCGTATTTCTTCATTTAGTAGTCCAAAAATAGCTTATAGGGGTCTGAATGGCTTTATTAGTATATAATCATTTTAGTTAAATTTTATGTATTGAATGTCCATGTTATTTAGTTGGAGGTATTTAAAAAAAAAACAAAATTGCAAAATATTTATCAATTAAGTCCTCCAAAAACAAGAAAATCAATAAACTCACCATTAAAAAACAATACAATTATATCGATATCTATCAAGAAGTGTGGTTGGCATCGAGGTATTATCATTTAGGTTCTAAATAAACTACAAAATTTTGCATATTTCTCTTATAAATATGTGTTTTCAACACTTAGTGTTCTTCTTCAGGTTTATACCAGCACAGTTGTGAGTGCTATAGAAACAAAGACCTACGAAGGACACTCTTCGTTTTACAGACGTAAAACTGAAAAAGAACACTAAGTGTTCGAAACGGGTTGTTATGTTTAACATAAAGCTTTTTCTGTGTAGACGTAATTTTTTGAAATTCCCCATTATGAGTAAATACCACACTATAACAGATTGCACAGGTAATGACTACAATATTCTCAGAAATGGATGAAAAATATTTAAGCTATTTATAGTTTACACATAAATGTACTCACAGACGGTCAAAAGTAGTTAAATTTTAATCAGAATTTCTTTCGTTCAAATAAATCCCTTTTATTTTTTGTATAAAAAAATAATATTCCCAAAAAAAATTAATATTCATGAAAATCAGATAAACATTTATGAGACTACCGTATTTTTTTACATAATGGACAATTTTTAACAAAGTTAATGAATTTTTATTTAATTCATTCAACCTTTAGACTCTCTTCAACGTCTTAGACTTTCAAAGTTTTCTTATATATATAAAATGATTTCACATAAACAGGTAAAATAACAATCAATGATCAAACCACAATAAGAAATGGGAAAACAAGACTAATATCTTTCAACCGTAACAAGTGATCTTCGTCAGAGTCAAAAACCCTGACTCTGACGAAGACCGCTTGTTACGGTTGAAAGATCTTAGTCTTGTTTTCCCATTTCTTATTGTGGTTTGATCATGGATATATATATAATTAAAATGTGATAAACTTGATCTATGTTGATTTCTGATCATCTAAATCTAGAATACTCTAGTTATCTCGTTAACCGATTTTTTTTTTATTTGAAGCTGTAGTTCTGGCAAAAACTTTTCTGCTCTTAAAGTAAAGTGTATTTTAATCAATCCATAAATCATTAGTTCACGAATATAATAACTTCATTTTAAACTTGGTCCTTTGTCACTCCTTGTCACTTATTTAACTTAACAAAAAGTTTTGAAAGCTGTATTTTGTTTGCATTGATTATATAAAGGTAGTATATACAATCAAAAACATTTGATAAATCGCCAATTTCTCAACTTTGAACACAACTTTAATGACTATCCTGTTAATTCCATTACTTGTCAAAACTTCTTTAACAAATCTTTTCAATTGGCATCTATGAATTTATGAAGAAAAATATTAATATTTATTTATTAGAAATGTTTATGTTAATAACATTATCAATAATCTTTACAAAACAAGAATCACATTGGATATGTCAAATGAACTGTTCAATGAGCATCAATAGTATTAGGATGCAAAACATTAGTTTACGTATTAAGAAATTGAGCATACGATGACTTGAGGTTTTATTTTAATGAGGTCTACTACATCCAAGGAGTCTTCTTAACCCCCTGCAACCATAATGAAACTACTATTGTGGTTTGTAGTTTCAATATCCTTTTCACTTTTACTTCATGATTCATATCAAATTATGATTGAAACATTTCGAAACTTTTTTATGATACTTATCAAAATGAATGATAGATTATATAGATTTTATACGATTGACACTATTCTGTGACAAAACTGTGGCCAAATCAGTTGGGGGGGATGTTATCTCAGTGGCAACGTGCTCGGCTCGCCTCTGAACTAGTAGGTCCTGCGTACCTTGCCCTCTCTGACCCTCGATTTATAGTGAGAGATAAATAAATCTGAGCACATTGTCTCTCGGAAAGGACGTTTATCAATCGGTCCAAATCAATCATTCTTCAGGTTCAAATTAAACTCTCATTGCCAACGTTTTGGTTTTTATTTCAAACCTTTTTCATAGGCAAAAAAAAATTTATACTTCTGCCTATGAAAATGGTTTTAAATAAAAACCGAAACGTTGGCAATGAGAGTTTAATTTGAAACTGAAGAACTGACCGAGTCCCGATAAATTTTAGTTTTGTTTCTATTCCACGGTCGATACTTTTATCAAAATATATATATATATATATATGATCAAACCACAATAAGAAAATGGGAAAGCAAGACTAAATTATGGTCTTATTATATATGGGCCACAAAACGTATTGTGGTTTGATCATTGATTGTTATTTCACGTGTTTATGTGAAATATTTATATATATATATATTATTATATATATATATATATATATATACGAGGTGTGTAAATAAAGTAGATCTGAATAAGATAATACAGCAGGCCAGATTTGTAAACCATATAACCTGCTCAGTCCAATATCCCGCTTTGTTTCAGACAGATTACAACCCAGGTTGGTAACCTGGCAGACTTCAAAGTCTTCTAATTTTGCATTTTAGCAGTTACTACTGCTCAACATTTCATTTTGAGGTACAGATCAACTATCTTAAATTTCTCTCCAATTCTTATTGATTCTTTTATTTATCCTACTTGTACTGTTTATCTGAATTTCTGTTTATATCTCCTATTACTTTAAGACCGGGTGAGGGGGCAGCACTGGTGGTTCCAGTTGTCGGTTACTTGCCTTGGTTACGTGCTTGGTCTCCCTTTCTCTTTCCTCCTGAAAACGGATTGCCCGAAAATTTAAGTTTGTAAGTGTATTTCCTTTCTCTGTGTCACTCTTCTTGAATTTTGAACTCGTATATATATATATATATATATATATATATATATATTTCAAACGCAGATGCTGGCAAAGTACTTCTACCTGATGACGAGGGCAGTCGAAATGTAGTAGTGAGTCTTGTATGCTCTTATTTATGTTTTTTCTTACTTTGTCTTTGAGCTATATATATATATAAGCAAAAGTTGGGAGCAGTCCTTCTAATATTAATAAAAATTCATACAAAATTTAAAACAAATATGGTAATTTAATTTTTAAGTTGAACCCTGAAATGAAGAAAAGATTTCAAAATTTAAAAAAATATTGGACGAAGTTAAATCAAGTGGATTCAGGCATAAACTTTTTAAATGCATATATGTATATATTAATAAATTGTAAAAGCTTTAAAACAGACATATATATATATTTCGCTTTCCACTGTCCGTCTTGAATGAACGTGACACTTCTTCTTCCCTTTTAAATTCTTCCTAGTAGTCATTTTATTGCGTGTTTTAGTTCTTTATACGAGTATGTATGTATTAGTATATTTTATTCATTAATTACTTCTGTATATTAATATATAAAAAAAAGTTAAGTGGCAATAGATAGAACAATAGCCTATTGTTCTGTCTATTGCCACTTCTATGTCAACTTAAATTTTTGGTTGGTTTCAATCGACTTTAGGATTGAAAAGGGAAGGAAACCAAGCGCACTGGTCCAGAGACGATTGGAGATCCTATATATACGTATATATATATTTATAATTTATATATGTGCATATATATATATATATACCAATTAAAAAGAAAGTAGCACACAGATGGACAAAGGAATAACTCACTTCTATATTTCGACCATCGTCGTCATCAGGAAGCAAAGAGTCCTGCAGGATTATAGAGCATTGATTCAACTATATATATATATATATATATATATATATATATATATATATATATATATATAATGGCTGTGTGTGTATATATATATAAGAAAATACCACATTACTAAAGCCAAGCTTAAATAATAATATTCATATGGTCAAATTAAACTCTTAAATTCTTCAGGTCTTAAAACACATTTTAAAGTTCTACAAAACAAAAATAAATATGCACTCACTCCCATAACTGGTATCAGAGAATATAAAATAATTATCTTTTGTATTTATAACAATCCAGGCTGAATTTATAAAAATATGGATAGATTTGTTTAGTATTGTATTTTAAACATTTATTTATTTAAGTGATTTTTTTTAATTACTATTTCAATATCAATTGTTCAATTTTATTTTATATAACAGAGAAAAATATTCCTTTTTTGTGTTGCATTATAAAACGGCGTTGTTGATAATTTTGTGGGTAAATAAAACATATATTAAATGAATTTCTTTTAAGAAAAAATGCAATGAATCAATTTTTCAATGTTATTATTTTATGTCATTTTTTTCTAAAGAATAATTATTTTTAATTCTCATTAAATACATGTAGGTTTTATAAAAAAAACACTGTGGTATGTTGATTATAGTGCATCGTAGTTTTATTATGTGTGGAAGTAAATCTTAAATGGTTGTTGTTGAAAAGCAACCAACAAATGACTGTCTATATCCCTTTTAGATGCAAGTACTGCGAGGACAGTTGTCTGGTAAAACACTTGTTCAACTGCATATAATAGCCTACATGGCAACAGCATAAACAAACACCCCAGCATTAAGGGATTACAGGCCAGCCTTCTGAGTCAATAGCCCTTTCCTATGAACTAGCCTATTTACTATTCTACTCATCCCAAAGCGTTTCACTCAACAAATACAATCACTTGGCAAATCGCTCACACGTAAACAAACACATCTCTAAACTTTATTAATTTAACATGAGTGAAGCATAGAAATCGCCGAATTAACTCAGACATCCAAAAGCCATTTTAAAATGTCTGCTGTGTCTATTACTTTCCTAAACATTACTTAGAATCATTTATTTCTAAAACAAACACCTGTTACAGAATGTAAGAACTATACATCTTGGAGTTTAATCAATACACACGAAGGTTACATTAGTTGTTATACAATATTGTTTTAAATAAATAATATAAAATTCAATATTATGATGTTTCACAAATAACACGAAGTAGAATTCTATCTAAAATTGTTTAATATATTTTTTTTATCTAACGCTCTTACTTCTAGAAATGTTTTTTCATGTATATAAACGATTTTAGTCTTCTGGAGTACAAATGGTTTTATATTTAAAACAGCGTGTTTTCCTTCCATCTCTTCCGCCGAAATTTACCCATTGCCAGGTCACGTACTGTGGTGGCTGTAGCAGTCGCAGCGATGGCCATCCCGTCGTCGTCGTCGTCGTCGTCGTCGTCGTCCCCCTCCTCCTCCAACTCCTCCTCCCCCTCCTCCTCCCCCCCTCATCTCCTCCTCCTCCTTTCCCTCCTCCTCCCCTCCCCCTCCTCCTCCTCCCCTCCTCCTCCCCCCTCCTCCTTCCCCTCCTCCTCCCCCTCCTCTCTCCCCTCCTCTCTCCCCTCCTCATCCCCTCCTTCCCCCCTCCTCCTCCCCCTCCTCCTCCCCCCTTCCCGCCCCCTTCCCCCTCTTCTCTCCCTCCTCCCCCCTCTCCCCCTCCTCCTCCCCCTCCCCCCTCCCCTCCCCTCCCCCGCCCTTCCTCCTCCTCCCCCCTCCTCCCCCTCCACCCCCTCCTCCTCCTCCCCCCTCCTCCCCCTTCTCCTCCCCCCCTCCTCCAGGAGGGCTCTATGGAGAAACGCGTAAATACAACGAGTATTTGCCAAAGTACGCATGAGTGCTAAATGCAGTTAAAGTCCTTGTTAAGGTCAATAACTCTGGCATACTATCTAAGCTTTTTTTTGATTAGCATAGTGTAAGAAGTTTAAGGTGCATCGAAGTAATTAAACGCACCTGTGTCCCTTATATAGTTTAAAAGTTTCATCAGGCTGTTACTTGTACCAATTTAGAGAGACCAATTGATCATCTGTCACCTTCTATGCTGTGCATAGAAAATTCAGAAATTTTTTTTAAAATTGTTGATCTAAAACTAACAATTGGAATTTTTTAATCAGTGTAATTATTTTCCTGTTTACGATAATCTCAAACCAATTAATTTTCTTTTCTGTTTGATGGACTAAAGTTCTTATGTCCGCTAAAGTTGTTGAATGTATAGTTCTTATTAAACATTCAATTTTTATAAATATTTATAGTTAAAATGTTATCAGTCATAATGACTGTAAACTTGGATCATTATCAGAGTACAGATATTCTTGAATATGCAGATAATATTAGTATATTTGTTTTATTTCAGGCCATTTGGTCATCATAACCTATTCTCTGAACAAAAGAACTGATCGTCTAAGGTAAGACACCTTAAATATTGAGTTATGAAAACCATGTATAATATCTGTGGTGGATAAGCCAAGGTGTTGTTATTCATTACTTGTTAAAATGGTAGGTTAGGTTGCAGTAGCTGTTCCACGAGGGAAGAAATATAAGCCAAACACTGGCCTTTTCTGATATGACAAAATTAACATTTTACATTGAGGGTTCTAAATTTTGAATAACTCAAATATTTAAGTAATTTTATGTAATGATCTTTAACAAGTACCTGGCATTGTAGAGGCCAGGAACAGATTTTTTTAAAGTTCCATCCGTGGGTTCCGTGTTCAGATTTTTTTTCTCGTAGATCCTACATCAGATCTACCTGTTTATAGAACAGTACGTAAACCTCTGGTAAACCCTAACGCTTTTTTAACATGGTAACTTGTTATGTTATGTTATTAAGTCCTTTAAAGTATTCTTCTGGGCCATTAATTAAATTAGGAAGTCAATCAAAGAAAAAATGAAACATTGATTGGTGTCAATATTCTTATCAACTTTAGAATCTAATTGAACAAATTAAAGAACTTCATAGTTTCTTATGTAGCAAATCTACTTAACAAGATAATTGCTTGCAAATAATTTTCTGTAACCAGCCTTGCTCAATTAACTCATAAAGTTGATGTGAACTAGAAGTTGATTATTTTTATGCCCCTATGAGAAATTTATTTTAATTAATGCTTGAGTATTTCGTGTCATATAAAACCTAAATTATTTCCTCGTATAACCAAATGTTTTTGGTTACCTTCTGATTGGAAAGGTTATGATAGAGATTGTTCCTACTGCGTACACTTATTGGTTTTGTAACTTTGTATTCAGTTGGGTAGCAACTATTTTTACCGCCTGGGGCGGTTGTATATTTGCCAGACCCTCCCACCAACCCATACCCCTGCACAAAGGTGGCCCTTCATAATCCGTTAACCTTCAAAATTACAGAATGCTCTAAAAATATTTACTTTCATGGAATTACAATTAAGGAAATAATTTTATACTGTTGTTATTAATGTTAGAATTACATCTTATTACAGTCGAATCAAAGCAAACCAAAGATTTACAAAAAAAAAATTATTCAAAACATAAAAAAATGGTTAACTTCAATTAACATGCTACGCAAACAAATATAATAAAATTTCAACCCCCTTTAAAGAACTAGTTTTGAAAAATTTAAAACAAATTTATTTTTAATTTGCTAATATCACTGTTGAAAATTTCGTTTTAATACTTTATTGCACATATAAAATATAAAAATAAGTACGACCTTAAAAACTCATTTGGGTATAAAATTTCAGGGTTTCTTTTAGCTTTTTATTATTCTAATCTGTTTCTATTTTTTTTATTTTTACCCCCTCAAAATGCCATTCCTTGCCAAGTGCCTCCCGGGGTGGTCCACCCCTTCCACTGCCTCCCTCCCTTGTAACAACATTTTGTATTATACTTAATATCATAAGTAATTTACAATTATCTTTGCAACGATACTATAATAGCATAATTACAATTGTGTCCCCAAAATTAAATGGATACTCTAAAGGTTATCTGTTTAGTGAATATATCACTGTCTTTGTCGTATTTAAAGTATTTATAACAGCAGTCAAAGTAAACGAAGAGCAGTTAATATTATTATTGAATTTGGTAAATACATATATTTTAAAATTACTGGTAAAACTACATATAATAGTCTGGGATACAATTGGTAAGAGAATTAACAGTTTTCTACATTCTTTATATACAAATATCTTTATTTAATAATATAAACATTTAAAAAGTATATATCTGATTTTACCTTATTCAGTTTGATGGAGAATTTTTTTCTAATTTGTTAAAGTAATTTTTTAATTAATTGTTTCTTACTTCATAAATTAATAATATAAATAAATACCCATTAATATATAAATATATAATAAATAAATAATATATTAATAAATCCCCATTATAGTTTTTATTATTATAGTTGTTTCTTTAAGTTCTAAAATAACTTAATTACATCCGCTGTCAATTTAGATTTATATCAATTTAAACTAATTAAATGCCTTTTTAAGTAGTTTGGCAAATAATATTGAAGTAGTGTTTCCACAAGTTGGAATAGGACTAAATTCCAACTTGTCCTAAGTTGGAATTAGGATTCCTATTATTTTAGAATTATTTTCAATAAATAATAATAAAACACCCAATAGAATAATTGAACGAGATTCAACAAATAAAATGAAAACATCATAATATGATAAAATAATTGAAAAAGATTAACTAATAAATGGCCTAAACTTTTATACGATAGGATAGAATCAAAAGCAAGTGTTCCTATAATAAATATCCCTGTTTTCTAGAAGCTATCAAAAATATTCTATTCCATATGGGGTATATTCAGTGATTCCTGTAAGAAATCTTTCTCACACGTCAGAACCTATAAATTTAATATATTGGAACATTTGTGAGTTCTAAATAATCTAAGACCAATTTAAATTGAGAGACGCTTCATCAGTGATCTATATTTCTATTCATACTGGTAATTAGTTGATATATAAGTTGACAGCGTGTACATATTACAGTGAAATATGTAGACGGTGTAAATATATGCCAGTGAATAGGCAAAAGGTGGTGTCACATTGAAGATAATACAGCCTTTTAAATAATCAATCTCCCTCAACATTAATCAAATAACACCCCACCTTTCATTTCCTCCTTTAGATATCCAGTTTTCAATTACTCATTCAATCCATGTTCTAGTAATTTTGCTCTGTAGATTCAAAGGATTTAATACATGAACTTCACCTCAAAGAGCGTTTCTTGCAATTAAGTAGGATTTATTGGAACAAACATTTTTGTTGTGTACTAAATTTCGTCTATAACTTGAATAAAAAAAGAAAAATACAATTGGTAACAAATACAATATATTGTATTTATTTTAGGCAAATAACTATATATTATTTTTTCATATATAATATATGTTGCATATTTTTTTATTATGAATTACCAGACAGTGTGCAAAATGTTAGCTAAAATGCTAACGTTAGCTTTTAGCTAACCCTTTTAGGGTTAACGTTAGCTGAAATAAAAGAGAAATCAGATAATGCTTTTACTGCTTTATTTGACTGTCAACGTGCTCGCCTCTTAACTCTGAGCGGAGTAATTAGCTAAGGTCATACTCCACCTCTCCATGACCTCCTTTAACCCATAATTGAACATCTCTAATTGCCTTGAAAGTCTACTGCCCTTTAGTCTCATGTTCCTACACCTCTTGCCATCTGTTCAACGAAGTCTCCTCTTTTCTGATCTAGCAGATTCTCTACTGACTTCTTTTTTTCTTCAGTAAATGACCTCCCTTTCTCCCGTTAGTAGGTCCACTGGCATGATGCCAGCTATTACCAGAACTGCTGGCTCTGATAAAGTGCGATAAACTAAGCACACTCTCTTTTGTACTACAAGCAGTCTATATAATAATAATAATAATAGTATATGAACAACATGTATAGTATATTAACAATAATAATTAATAATAACGCTCAAGATTACACTAGATCAATAATTTTATGTTCCTTATAACTGAAAAAATAGATATAGTAATTTTAATCTATCCACTATTAAAAATGGTTATAGTGCAACAGATGTTTCCCAGAATGATGTAAGTGTTTTGGCCACTTATGTTATATTAGTGTGTGTTCAGGCTGTAAAGCTTCGTATTGTACCAGATAAATGTCCTATACTAGAGAATAAATCAGGTACATATAAAAAAAATTAAAATAATTATAAAATATATAGGTTCATATATGGAATTTAAATATATATATATAATTTGTATGCTCATATACATATTGGTATAAATAGGTAGCAGATCCTCTTTTAAACAAGTATCATTAAAAATAATCGCTGTCTCGGCATTCACGATCTTAAGACTGAGAGATTCGATCCTACGAACTAACCTCCTGCTAACAGGGTTCAACTGGAAAAAGAGTTGGCCAAGTGACATGTTAAATTAAAATCGATGACTCATGCTTAGTCATTGCTATAAATAGATTAAAAGGATAGTACAGGTTAATATAAAGAGAAGGTTAAAGGTCAATAATGAACAAGAAACAAGCGGTTAGAATAAAAGAGTTGAAAGGTCAAAGGTATAACTGAACTAATAGAGAATAAATATATTAAGAAAATTAATAATAATAATAATAATGTTAATAATAATTAATAATAATAATAATAATAATTAAGATTAATAGTAAACTATAAAAGATATATTAAATAATGAGTTGAAAGAGAGTAAGAATTAATAGGGAAGGTATAGTTAGTTAGAAAATAAAGAAAAGAATAATAATAATAAATATAAGAAAAGAAAACGTATTGATTGCGCAAGCTTATATATATATATATATATATATATATAATTTGTATGCTCTAATATGCTATAATGTATATATATATATATTTATATATATATATATAGCTTTCACATAAACATATGAAATAACAATCAATGATCAGACCACAATAAGAAATGGAAAAACAAGACTAAGATCTTTCAACCGTAAAAAGCGGTCTTCGTCAGAGTCAAAAACCCAACTGAGTTGGGTATTTCAGTTGGGTTTTTGACTCTGACGAAGACCGCTTGTTACGGTTGAAAGATCTTAGTCTTGTTTTCCCATTTCTTGTTGTGGTTTAATCATATATATATATATATATTATATATATATATATACTGTGGGCTCACTGGCACGACATCAATAAGGCTAAAAATGTGACCATTTCCAGCTATTCCCTCACTTTAATTGTTATTCATTTCCTCCAGTGTGGAGTGAACTCACCTGTTCTTCTCTGTCTTCACAATGATTACCCTGAAAAGTTTTCGCCGAAAATTTGAATCAAACATATTGAGATTTTGACTCTGACAAAGACTGCTTGTTGTGGTTCAAAAACATAGTTTTTTTCATTTCATATTGATCATTATTGACAATCAATGATCAAACCACAATATGAAATGGAAAAACAAGACTAAGATCTTTCAACCGTAAAAAGCGGTCTTCGTCAGAATCAAAAACCCAACTGAGTTGGGTATTTCAGTTGGGTTTTTGACTCTGATGAAGACCGCTTGTTACGGTTGAAAGATCTTAGTCTTGTTTTCCCATTTCTTGTTGTGGTTTAATCATATATATATATATATACTGTGGGCTCACTGGCACGACATCAATAAGGCTAAAAATGTGACCATTTCCAGCTATTCCCTCACTTTAATGGTTATTCATTTCCTCCAGTGTGGAGTGAACCCACCTGTTCTTCCCTGTCTTCACAATCTCTACTGTGGAAAGTTTTCGCCGAAAATTTGAATCAAACATATTGACATCCACGAAGAACTGGATCCACACCACGCTCATATTAAGATGACCCTTGGTCAGTTACTTCTTTATTTCCTACTATATTACACCCACTTTGATGGACTGGCGTGTTAAGCCTCTTGTGATCGTTTTCAAACTGTGGGCTCACTGGTACGACATCAATGACACTAAAAATATGATAATATCTAGCTATTCCCTCACTTTAATAGTTATATATATATATTATATATATATATATATATATATTGTTAAAAATCTGACCATATTTTGCTGAAACTTGTTTCTTACTAAGTTTTTCAAGTTTTCTAAATAGAGTTCTTGTCACTATATCCACAGTATACAATATTCTTCCGATAGTCGACATGTTACATGAGTCCATGTTTCTGCTGTCCTCAGCCATTATCAAGACATAAATGAGTTTTGAAATAATTTGTTCCTTTATATAAGAGAAGTAAAATTCGTTGAGAAGGTTGGGGATTAAAGTTGTTTGTCTAAATTCATTGGGTTGAGTGACCTGGTTAGGGGTTTGTTGCCTCTACCTGGAGAGGTCCCACTTGACCTGGGGTTGATTTAAATAGTTTTAATATTTTCTCACTATTTTCCAACTGGATGTTAATATATGGCTTCGTTTTCTGTATGAGTATGGCTTCTGTTATTTTGAGTCTATGCTGGTCCTGTTCTTTTTTTATTATTCTGGTTCCTTCGACAAGCGCTTCTCTGGTAGCTTTGTATGGTGGACTTGCTCTGTGTGTTTTTTGGGGGCTCCGGATATCAAGTGCATGGTCAGTCTTCTAGAGAGTGTAGTAGTAGTCATTCCAATGTATGAGCGTTTTTGGGTTTCACAGTCCCCATAGTTGCATTGGTACTCATACACTAGATTTGTTTCCTTCAGTGGAGAGTTTTTGCAGCGGCTGTTATTAGTCGTAAAAAGGCTACTTATTGTAGGGCTCTTATAATAAGTAACCAGTGAGACTCTATCATTTTCATTTTTGCACTTTGTGTTGTTTCTTATGATGTCCTTCAGTATCCTTTCATCAATTTTATGCTTGTCAGAATATTGGTTCCTGTAGTATATTTTATGTATGGTTCCAGCTGTTTTCTCAATTCCTTTCCTGTTTTCCCTTGTGTGTAGATATTCCTTCAGAATTTTGTCAAATTTTCCATTTGAATAACCGTTATTGACATAACCGTTATTCAAATGGAAAATTTGACAAAATTCTGAAGGAATATCTACACACAAGGGAAAACAGGAAAGGAATTGAGAAAACAGCTGGAACCATACATAAAATATACTACAGGAACCAATATTCTGACAAGCATAAAATTGATGAAAGGATACTGAAGGACATCATAAGAAACAACACAAAGTGCAAAAATGAAAATGATAGAGTCTCACTGGTTACTTATTATAAGAGCCCTACAATAAGTAGCCTTTTTACGACTAATAACAGCCGCTGCAAAAACTCTCCACTGAAGGAAACAAATCTAGTGTATGAGTACCAATGCAACTATGGGGACTGTGAAACCCAAAAAACGCTCATACATTGGAATGACTACTACTACACTCTCTAGAAGACTGACCATGCACTTGATATCCGGAGCCCCCAAAAAACACACAGAGCAAGTCCACCATACAAAGCTAACCAGAGAAGCGCTTGTCGAAGGAACCAGAATAATAAAAAAAGAACAGGACCAGCATAGACTCAAAATAACAGAAGCCATACTCATACAGAAAACGAAGCCATATATTAACATCCAGTTGGAAAATAGTGAGAAAATATTAAAACTATTTAAATCAACCCCAGGTCAAGTGGGACCTCTCCAGGTAGAGGCAACAAACCCCTAACCAGGTCACTCAACCCAATGAATTTAGACAAACAACTTTAATCCCCAACCTTCTCAACGAATTTTACTTCTCTTATATAAAGGAACAAATTATTTCAAAACTCATTTATGTCTTGATAATGGCTGAGGACAGCAGAAACATGGACTCATGTAACATGTCGACTATCGGAAGAATATTGTATACTGTGGATATAGTGACAAGAACTCTATTTAGAAAACTTGAAAAACTTAGTAAGAAACAAGTTTCAGCAAAATATGGTCAGATTTTTAACAATGTATGTTTACAGGAGGGACTGCTACCAAAATTTACCAATATATATATATATATTATATATATATATATATATATATATATATATATATATATATATAAGGAGGTATTGTTTTCTTGACCACAAATTATTAATAAAATTTCAGGGTTAATATACGGAATCACCTTTTTTCCAACGTTTCGTCTTTATTTTAAGACATCCTCAGGGCTATAAATTACTCAAGGCTAGCTTCTAATACCGACAAAACTATTATCTATGATAATTCATAGCCTTGAGGATGTTTTAAAATAAAGAAAAGGAAACGTTGGCAAAAATATGATTCCGTATATTAACCCAGATCAAATTCCAATAAGAAGAAAAAGTGTTTATACATATAAGGCTATATGTTGCAAAAAAATAGCATGTTGGATTTATTTACATACCATTCAAAATTCTTCTAAAATAGAAGGACTTTATTTTATGATAACACTAATTAATATATAAAAAATATATTTTGCATTAAAAACATAATTAATTAAAAAAATAACTCAAGAAATGAAACCGTTGTTGATGATCTACAAGTCCGATATTACGTCTACACTGTAGTCATATACATATAAAACCAAAGCTCAATTGACCGTCAACAAATTTGATCTTAGCCTTACTATTAAAGTTAATTGTAGACCACTCCTGATGCTTCCTTATGTGTTGAGATAAAATATGTGTCCATGTATAGTTTAAAAATATGGTTATTTGGTTGATTAGAAAAAAGTACAGATGGTAAAAGTCAGAATTTCATGTTCTTTTGCCCGAGTTTAAGAATCTACAACTAGATAACTACGGTTATTACACATATATCAAAAACTATAATTATATAGATATTTTAAATATCAAAATAGTAGTACCCAGTTCAAATGAATTTATAAATGATATTTTATGTTTCTTTCTATGTCAACTAATGGTAATGAGCAGAGGAAACTACTTCACGTTATCTATTAGATAATATGGGTAATGAATTTAAAAAGTATGCACAAGTGAAAGTTAACCTTTTGTTTATTGAGCCCATTCTCAATGTGATAAATTTGTACCAATCAAAATATTCTTGTATTGTTGTGAATAATTTTCAGTAAAAATTCTTGAAGAAAAGAATTTCACTTTAAAACTCTATTACACTGTCCTTTAAATGAAAAAAAAAAATTAAAATTGTTTCTGCTGACTGAAAATTTTAGGACATATTGAATGATTTTATACAAATTTATGATAAATGTCTCTTAATTATTGCATTAGTTTCACTCCTAATTATGGGAATGAAATAATAGCATGATTCCCCCTGTGCATATTTATTAAATAATAAAATGAATACATTATGCATTATTCAATTTTCTAATGTTTGTACCATGAATTAATGATTTCATAACTAATTTAGAATTAGTTGAAGTCTACAACAAAACTATTTAGTAGCATATCAAATATATAATTATTTATTTAACATTTGATCAAAATTATGAAGTTTATGCAATTTAAACGAGCATACATTTTATTAAATTTCAGAGACCTTTTTATTTCAATTTCTTTTCTTTTTTTTTGTATTTTTTATTTATTTTCTGACGAAATGCTTTGTCACAGTCTCTTATCTTGTTTCCAACAGATTTAAAGAAATTTATGAATTCTCACTGGTTGAGTTAATTAAAAACTTTGTACTTTTTTTTTTGTTAGAGAAACTTAATTAAATGTTTATGTCAATTTAATAATGCCTCTTTTGTTAAAACTATTTATTAATGCTCCAAGCAGAAAAAACATTAATACTCTCGAAAACTGAAACTCAAAATTGGGTAATAATGAGTTTTTGCAGAAGTCAATCACTTTTAATTAAACAGGTTATGAAAATTTATGGACGTGGGTTGTTTCATTCAAAGATAAAGTGTAATAAATCAATACAACTTTAAATCAGCTATAATTTTTGAGATATATATATGTATATATATGATCAAACCACATATGAAATGGGAAAATAAGTTTAAGATTTTAGTCTTGTTTTCCCATTTTATATTGTGGTTTGATCATTGATTGTTATTTCACATGTTTATGTGAAATCTTTATATATATATATATATTGATACCAGTATCGACCGTGAAGTAGAAACTTAATAAAACTTTACCAGTTTATTTTGAACCTAATCAACTGGCCAGGTCCTGATAAACTTTCATTTTGTTATCACGAAGATAGAAACGAGTCACTCCACAAGCATACAACGACTCATTTATATATATATATATTCATATAAATTTTATAAATAATTTATATATAATTATATATATTAATATATATATTATTATTATTAAAGTAGATGGCAGCTTCCACATTCACGACCTTTTTCCTGGTGTTTTCTAGTTTTTTAAGTAGTTTTCTTTGGTAGGGAGTGATTTCATGAAGGAGTTGTCCCAGAGACATCGAAGAAATAATTCGTAGGTTACTCAATAATATATTTTTGCTTACAAGCTTTCGATTTTACTAAAATCATTATCAGGTATATCGTATAAACTTATTAAGTGTAAACTAACACAATAACAATTATGAAAAAATTAAACAAACGTTAAAATTAAGAGGATAAATAGAATAGACAATCAATGTGAAAAAACAAGGCCACTGTGACAAGTGGAAGGTTACAACTTGTTATACACATTGCTTGGGGGGGTCCTGTCAGTGTAGACAATAATAAATTAGAAAAAAATATGGAGCTAAAATTCTTTTATTCTGGTGTTAAGTATTTGGTTTAAGTATCAAGGTGAAGATTTACGTGCTGTTATCCTTTTGTCCTGATGGATCCTGAAAGGTTCAACAACTTTGTTACAGAAAAGTTGACACCACAAATTAACCTTTTGGCTGTCACGTTGGACTTTCCTAGTAATGCTTGGGTTTCCTGGATTTCGAGACACATGAAAAGTTGCTTCATTGCTAAAGCAAATGCGGTAAAGAAAGCCACCATGCTTTTCTATACATTCAAATATACAGTATTCTATATATACAGGAATTTTCTTATGCATCGAATTTTCATCTGGCTTTTTTGGAAACATTGAAAACATTTCAATTTTTTACGAATAAAGTCTCATATTGTCATGCAAAACTTTATAAATTGTATCTAGCTAAACGGAAGCAATGCAGATGGACTTATTTAGTTTACGACTAAATAACTGTCAAGAAACCTGGATTGTTTCTTCAGAAACTGTTGGCTTTTCAATTCTCACTTTATGTTGCAGTCTTCCCTTTTCCATAAACTGGTTAAGCCAATTGCAAATTAACTAACATGCTGGAACTTGTTTGCATATTTATTTGTATAATTTCTTTCATTTTGAATATCAAGTTTCGTTTCAATAAACCTGAAAACGAATTGCGCTTTCTCTTAAAGTAGTCATAATTTAATCAGGGTTTTGCTTCGTTTTCTAATTTTTACGTTTTACGTAATTTCTAATTTTACTAAAAATTTACGTTTTTTAATAAGATAGTAACTAATTAGTTTGTAAAAAATATTTTGACCGACTATTTAAATTAATGAATTTTTAAAATTATCTACAGAATATCTGGACACCTTGTATATCGGTAAAATCTAAATGTAAAACATTATTTAATATCAAATTTAAATTATTGTAAGATATAATTGAATTTCTACTGAAGTAAATTAAAAGTTATCTTCTCATCATATTCACAATTTGAAAAACAATAAATGACAATTGATTAATGTTACAGAGAACTATAATTAAATAAATAATGGTATTTACTTTTAAAAGGTTAAAATAGAAACAGTAATGAGATGTGGTTGGTTGTAATATATTTGTTCTGTTTGAGACTGGTTTACAGTGGACAGAGCGAGGGTCGACACCAGCTGGTTCACCTAACAATGATTACCTTGCGTTACCCCTGTGACCACTGGCCCACATCTCTGATACCCACACCGCCCACATCACCCTCTGAAAACAAAAATCAACATAACAACAATTACTCCAACTAATCATTTTATTTATTTCTTTTTTTTTTGCTAAGAGTGTCAAAAACAATTTTTCCTTGTTACTATTCAGGTTTGATGCTTTTTTTTTTTTTTTTTTTTTATAGAATGGTTCAAAATCATTCTATAAAAATTCTCTAATTTTGATAGAATGGTTTTCATTCTATCAAAATTAGAATGGAAAATTATAAAAAAAATTCCATTCTATTTTTCTGTTCCCTAAAAAAAGGGAACAGAACATATCAATTATACTTGCATATAATCTTAAAAATAAAATTAATATATACTTCTTTTCCTGTTGGACAGGTCAACACATAATAGCAGAAGTACAGGTCCTGGGAAAAACTTTCAACTATTTTAATAAATAAGATTACTTCGTTTTATGATGAAAAATTATAAGTTACACATTTTAAATTACAAGAGAAAAAAAATAGTTATAAAAATTATGGAGGCAACAAGTAAGCTGAGTGGCAACATGCTCACCTCTGAACTGGTAGGTCCGGGGTTCAATACCCACTTTAGCTCTCATATTATTCACGTAGAAAGTGAGTAAATCTGAGTAAGTCGTCCATCGGAAAGGATGTTAGGCCGCCAGTACTGAACCTGTACGATATTAGTTACTTGTCAAAGATTTTATCTTTAACAAGTAAGATAAACACCTTTTATCTTAGGATTAAGGGATTACTATTTTTTGGAAGTTTTTTGTGAAACTCTTTATAGCGGGATATTGCTGAACTATTGGGAACTTCAGGTCGGAATAAATTGTTTGGTTTGGTATATAGTAGGGACAATGAAGAATTTTACGAATCGACACCAGCTGGTTCACCTAACAATGATTACCTTGCGTTACCCTGTGACCACTGGCCCACATCTATTAATAGGTTAAAGATTAATAGTTAAATAAGTTAAAGATCTATTAATAAGTTTTTATTTATTTTCTTTTAATGAAGGACCTCACTTTCTTCGGGGGTTCCATTACAAGTATATCTTCAGAATAAAGAAGATATTCTGAAAGTTTATCTGTTGGTAATCTTAAATACTCTTGAGTTGAACAAAATTTAGGGCTCCCAACGTAGAATCAAATTTCTTTTTGTTCTATCACAAAGTGCAAATTTTAGGTCTATTTGTGCTCCGCTGTAGGACTGGTACTGAAATCTGACGAAACTTATAAATATTATAAATTATAAATAAAAATTATATAATAATGCGAGATAAATTCCAAATAAGCAGAATCAATATTTATACTAAAAATATTTATAATAGTCGATTTGATATATTAAAAAAAAAAAACTTTCAGACGAATAAGGTAGAAGTAAAATAGGGTTGAGAATGGAAATGATTTGAAAATCGTAAATAACTAAAAGAGCCATGAATTAAATATTAGGCGATTTGAATTTAAGCTGCAAAGAATATATAACATTAATGGACAGTTTTAATGAATAATGAAGGGATTTGTATAGAGGTTAGGGAAGCTTTGTGAACTCGCAGAGTGAAACTATTGTACAAAGATGCCTAAAGCTCTCTTAGTGCTACTGATCCAGTACAGCTTAAAGGCAATTAATGTTTCATCCCTATGATGAGGGTTTTTAAAAACAAGTATACTAAAAATAACTGTTAACTGTTCGATTAAAAAAAAAACTGTAGTTTTACTTTATGTGTGAAGAACAATTTTAAGAAAAACGTAGTTATGAATTAGTAATATCAAAATGACATATACAACATATGAAGAAAAAAAAAAGGGAACAGAAAATATCAATTATACTTGCATATAATCTTAAAAAATAAAATTTATCTATACTTCTTTTCCTGTTGGGCAGGTCAAACCAAAAATTCCAGAAGCGTTTGTAATTTCTTATTTTTATGTATCAATACTCGAGAAGAATGAAAAAAATCTTTTAATGAAGGATTTACCATTGATAACTCTTCGGGGGTTCCATTACAGTAAAAAAAAAATGTTGCTTCAGCACCAGGCTCTAGCTCTTTTGATATTATTTGATAAAAATGTTTTTAACTAAAATAATATTTCTAAATAATAATATTTTTTTTCGAAAGAAAGGAGGTGAAATTCATTCACTTACCTTTTAGATATATTAATACTGCTAAGCAGTGATAATAATCTTATATTTTTTTCTTTTTTAAAGAAAGGGCCAATTGAAAGTCCTAATTGTCAAATTACCAAATATACCAAGTAAAACACCTCACTTTACTTCAAGGACACTAACCTTATTAATTAATTAAGCAATTAGAATTTACTTTCTAATATAATTGTATTATAACATAATACTATATATTTATATAATTATAATATATTACAACTGTAGGATAGGACAATATAATGCAATATACAATAACATTATTATTACTATTATTGAGAAAGGGAGGCCATTTACAGAAGAAAGGAAGAAGTTGGAAGAGAAAATGCTCGCTCAGAAGAGAGGAGACGTACCTTCGACAGATGGCAAGAGGCGTGGGAGCATGACACTAGAGGGCGCTGGACCTTCAAACTAATTAGAGATATCTGATCATGGATTGAGAGAGGTCATGGAGAGGTGGGTTATTACCTCATGGAATTTCTGAGCGGACGTGGTTACTTCTGCACCTACCTATGCAAGATAGGGAAGCACCAAACATCCGAGTGCCTGTATTGTCCAGCGTTAGATGATGTGGAACACACATTCTTTTGTTGTCCCAAATGGAATAACCAGAGGAGAGACTTGATACACAGAATAGGCATATTCTCCCCAGAAACGATCATTGAAAAAATGATCCGGAGTTCTGGGGCATGGAATATGGTAGATGGCCTAGTTAGAACGATTTTGACTACGAAAAAGCGATATTTGGAAGATCTAGAAGAATAATAAGTAAATATGCCTCTCCTAAGGTAAGCTACGACCAAGCCTGAAGTAATGTGGGAAACAGTTCCAGGCTAGGTGCTAGGAGAAAAGGGGGTGTTTTAGTTGGTAGTCTGGTTTATCTGGGAGCCCAGCACTATGTGCGTAAATGCACTTCACTTCCTTACCCCAAAAAAAAAAAAGTGTTATTATTAAGTTAACAATTGCATTAGTAAATAAACAACACCAGTTTATCTGTAAAAGCAATAATACTGTTGATGCTAATTAATTCAAAAAATTGTGATATTCCGATGATGTTTACTCCTAGTTACTGCAGACCAGCAGTCACTCTTAGTGATTTTTCTTTCTACTTATTTTGGAGAGAAACCTGCTTGACCTCCCTTTCTAGGCAAGCCAATCATCACGAGGTGAAATGCGTTTCAGTATTTATACTTACAATAAACCAAGTTATACTCGTCCCTACTAATCAAATGATTTGATACACATCCAGTAATACAATCAATGAAATACTCAAGTCGTCGTATATAAAAAACTAAATTTATACAAAAAGAAATTTCCCTAAACATTTCAATTTTCAGATACTTTCCGTAATAAAAAAAAAAATACTTTATAATTTCAAAAAGTAGGAAAAACTACATCTGTTCATACCTGAATATGCATTAAATAGTAATTTATTGTATAATCCTTATTATTTTTTCTATATTTCTGATTTGAACAAATATGAATAAAGATGAAACTACATTTTGGTGAAGATGAAGGCTAAGTTATTTATGTTAAACCAAATGAACAACATTATTTCCATTGTTTTAACTTTTTTTTAAATTAATGTGATAATGGATCTCTGAGAAACAAAGTAATCTAAAAACTTTTCCTTCAGAACGAAAAGTGATACGCTGGGTTCTATTTGGTAATAAGGATTATCGTTTAATCCTGGAATTTATAATATAATATTATATGAATTAAATGTTGATATCAACAAAGGTATAGTCACCAATTGAACTGGGATAGTAATCAAAACGAATGATACTTCAAATAATATATGTACGTTTATATAAATAAGAGGATATGAAGAATCCAAGCACATGGATTCTTACCTTGATTTACTAATTGAACAATTCACAAAAGAGTTCAAATTTTGAAAATTTTACTAAAATCTAATTTTATGTAGTAATTTATACAAAATTGATCTACACAAGACACAATTTTTCAACAATTTGAGAGCTATATTTGAAAAACCAATGTCCTTGCTCAAAAATGTTGTAAAAAGGGCACTGATTACTAATCCAATGTTTTTCAAGATACAAAATATATAGAATCACTTAAGTAGGACATTTTTTCTCTCAGTAAGTTTCATTACAGAGATTAGTGGCAACGTACTCGCCTCTGAACGGGGATCGATGCCTATTCTGGCTCTCGATTTATTCACGTGGGATGTGAATATGAGCACGTCGTCCCTCAAGAGGTCATTGAACTGTCACTCTCGAACCCGTACGATGTCAACCTCTCGTTAAAAATCTCTATTTTAAATACCCTTGAGTAAAAAAATATAGGACTCCCAATATGTAACCAAAGGGGAGGTACAATATTTCTTCGAAGAGTCAACAAAGGAAAGCTGATTTTTCCCTCAGCCCTTTGCAAAAAAAACATTAAACAAGTCACTTAATAACAGGAAAAATTGTTTTTCGGTTACTTACTAAGCAAGTGTCAGAACAATTCCAAGTATATCATTTAATCATTTGCAGTTTACGGTAACCCACAAAGTCTAGACTGTTTCGGGTAACTTTCCTTCCACACATACATACTGTGAATTTCTATTGAATCAGAAAGACAATCAAAAGTGAACAGAAACAAGTTTAACATTAATGAAGAGTAACACACTGTAAAGAAACACACTTGCTAACTCAAATATTCGAAAAATCTATCTTCAGAAGAAATGAAACAGCGAAACGAAGCAAGTCAGGGACAAAACTGTGTTAACAAAATTAGGAATTTATTATAAATCCAACAGCACTATTTTCGGAATAAAACAGATTTTTCAATAGTGCACGAGGTCAGTTTTGAAACAAAAATTAAAAAGAATTATTATGATGGGTTTTAAACGATTTAGGAAACCATAGAAGTAAGACTGGCAAAATACCAGATCAAAATAAAATTACACTTTGAAGTATAGACCTTTATTAGTGAAAGATTTTAAATTACTTAAATGGAAAGGAGAATAGTATTGTAATTTATGAACGCAACAAATCTTTCTTAACGTTGAACTTGAAACTGTAGATTGATTATTTTTTAAAAAATACCAGTATAAAATTAGAGATATAAATGGAAAAAATTAAAATACCCTGATTACTATTGAAAAAATATAGCTATAAAAACTGAAAGATGTACTTAAAATAATAGCAGCTGGCTGTAAGTATCCACTTTGTTTGCATAGACATAGAATTTTTTTCTCTGAACTTGTAGAATTTCTCTGAATTTGTTATTTTCTCAAACATAATTCTTCTCTTACTGTCGAACTGAAGATATTTAAAAGAAATATATTTTCTGATTTGATATGAACAGAAATTAATATTTGATATGCAAGAACACAAAAAGTTTAAACATATTCATTCAAGCACAAAAGATACCATATAGTTTATGATGTTTTGCAAGGTGTATGATAGTTGTTTAACAAAGGGTTAGAATCGAAATATATATGTTGTTTCTTTTAACGAACCATAATGTGAGGCATATAGCTCTTGGAGTGCTTTTATTAACCGCACTGATTTGGTAGTATTAAAGCATAGAAAGTTGATTGTTTCTCGTTAAACATAACGGCAGGATTTTAATCAACTTTTATAGTTAATCATTGCACTTCAATTATTGTATTAGGTATTATCTTATTACGAATAATTCATCAGTTTTCAATAATAGAGGAGTATATTATGCTAATAATATAGCATCTTCCGATGGGACAAATTCCTTGTCCATAAAGCAACTGAACAAAATGGGCTTTAAAGTTTTCAAACTTTGGAACGAAATATGAAAATACATTACAATTTCTAAAACTATATAAACAAATATTTATTGTTTGCTGTAAGATAGGATAAAGACTGGTTAGTCTAGTAAAATTTGCAATCAATCTAGATATTATATCCTTTAACATATTTAATTGTCAGGCATATTTATGTTTATTTAATAATAAGCGCAAAAATATTCAGATATTATTATACAGTTTATGAAAATAAAACTGTTGCATACATACAAGGAAATTAACAAGTAACTATAAAGTTGTACTAATCCAAATATGGTATTCATACCACTAAAATCTATAATACATTTCAACTAACACTAAACCAGAACTAATGCTTCTTTCCGCTGTTATAAGTAGAACAGTTAGATTGTTGGGGTTAGTATTCTGATGGCTATGTATTTAAATGTAGATTCCAAAGACTATCAGGTATTGCCGAATAATTTCAAATGTAATTTTGCAATTCATTGTTTTTTCAAAAATTAGTGGTATGCTGTTTGTATATTCTCACCTATACCAATGGAAATTACTACATTAAGGACTACTCCAATTGTGACACTGTCTTGTATCAGCAGAGGGCAAAGCTCAAAAAATAGGTCTTTGCAGACATGCAAAGAGGGTGCTCTTGCTGATTGAGGATGTATCGTGGGTAAGTCCTGTGTCTTGATATTCCCTTATCCTAGTTACGGTATGTACTCGTATATCCTTCCTAGACAGCCTTTGTTGCAAAACGTCACTTATGCGTGCCATTAACGAATTCTTATGTCACTAAAAGAACTATGACAATGATTAGATAGCAAGGATGGGCTGTTGTTGTCAGAATGAACCCTCTAAATTAATGATAGTTAACACGAAATTTTCTTATGATGTAAAGTATCTAACCTGGTTATATTCTTTTATCACTTAAAATCCGTGATCGCAGATTAGATTATCATAAAATTGCTGCCCACATTTCTGATATAACTCCAACATACTCAACATCGAAGAATCGTCATATAAATATCTCAGTGTGGACTGAGGTTGATTTAATGATTGACTTTATATATCATATCAAATGGAAAAAAAAATTATTTCTTAAATGCGTCATTAACATAATATTTATGGAAATGAACACTCAAGGTAGTGTAAGCAAAATAAAAACTGTAATGAGATTATTTGATAAACTTTTTGTAAATGAGACTGAATTTCTTTCAAGAATTCCTGTCAATATATGTAAAATAATCGTAATGACTGTTTGTTTTGATGACAAATGATTCCAAACTTTCCTGTTCCATTGCATAGAGGTATGTTATAACCAAAATGAGTAATAAATACATTTATCTGTTAATGAACATCCACCAAGCCGAAAATAACAACGTTTATAGGAAATCATTAGTTGTGCGATCCGTAATTGTGTGACTCATTCTGAGGTAAAATTGATAAATAAACAAAAGTTTCCTCAGAAATAAAGTTTTATTCAAAAAGGAATAACGCGTTTCGAAGACTTTGTGTTCATCATCAGGAAGACACTATAATACAAATTATATCTAATCAGTTACAAAATTCAAGTGAAATAATTTCACTCTAATATTGTAATTCTAACTCTATGTAACTCTTATTTCACTCTAATTTTGTAACTGATTAGACATAATTTGTATTATAGTGTCTTCCTGATGATGACCACAAAGTGTTCGAAACGCGTTGTTGCTTTTGAATAAAATTTCATTTGTATGGAGACTTTTGTTTTTTTATCCGTTTAAAGGAAAATAACGTGTTATTTTCTTACTTTTTTCTCATGTTGACAAGGGAGGCACAGCCTTACATGCCTTCCTTGACTGCACACCACTAATATATATATATATATATATATAAAAGTTCAAAATTGAAGATAGGTAGCACAGAAAGTAAATGAAATACACTTATAGACTCAAATTTTCGGGTAATCCGTCTTCAGGAGAAAAGAGAAAGGGAGACCAAGCACGTTGCAAACGCAACGGCTAGTATATATATATATACATATAACTGACAAAACAACACATAAGGAACTAGAATAATTACGGCATCAATATTTCGAACCGAAGTTCAGTAAGAGAGTAGAAGGGAACAAGAAGAGGTACGTTCTACCCTCTTCCTGATGACGAAATTTTGTTTGAAATATTGATCCAGTAAGTGTTTTCGTTCTTTCTGAGTTGTTATTTTTGTCAGTTATTTATCTGTCCGGTTTAAACTGTCCAGGAATTTTATATATATATATATATACAATTAAATGTCTTGCTTATATCCTTTCTTAGACATTGTTTGATAGCTTTTCCAACATTCTTATTACTTCCTTCCATTTATCACATGTTAAATGTAAAAGTTCACCAAATGATCTAATAGTAAAATTCATTTATTCTAACAATTAAAAAAAGACATTTCTGTCTTCTTAGACCATTTTCAGGGTGTAAACAATTGTAAAATTACTAAACTAAATTTACTAAATACAATTAAATTAGCTATAGTTGAAGATACAAAAAACACAAGCCCTAACATCATTCACTGGAAGGTTGCACGAGGTTTTTTGTCAGTTAGTCTGTGCCGTCAGCGCTCTCTGATATCCAACAGGTTCTGCAACTCTACTTGTTGAGTACACCACATCTAGCAAAGAATGTCGTCTAAGAAAGGAAATAGGAAAGACATTTAAATGGGTATGTATTAATTTAGGTCTGCTCTTTAAATATATCTATACATATAACTATTTTTCTTTTTTATCGAGGTTTGGTCTAGTTTCGATAATATAGCACCTTTAAGCCGACGTTTCATCTATATTTGTAGACATCTTCAGGTCTTAAAAAGAAACGTTGACTTAAAGGTGTTGTATTATTGAAGCTAGAACAAACCTCGATAAAAATGAAAAATAGTGTTGAATATATGTGGTCCAGATAAGAGAACATTCAATTATTTATATATTATGTCAATTTCATGCATGGTTACGGTTTAAGAGAGTTTTTCTAATGTCCTGAATGTTCTTCTGAGTTGTTCGGGGAATAAAAAAATCAACTGGCCCAAACTTTTTCTTTTATATATACACATTCTGACACTATTTATATCTAACACTATTTAATATTACTCTAATTATTATTTTAAAGAAAACAACGACATGTTTCAGTCTCATAGAACATCATCAGGCTAAGGTTACGACTAAAGTATATAATATATATTACAATGTAATGTCACATCGTGTGAGAGCCAATTCACAAAACTGAACTATTCTTGGTTGGGGGTTGCGATAGTTGTAAAAAGGTAACCAAGCATGAAATTGGAATAAAATTGTTAGAAACATGTTTGCAAGAAGGTTTGCGACCAACCTTCACTAATATATTTATATATATATAAATGATCAAACCGCAATAAGAAAATGGGAAAGCAAGACTAAGATCTTTCAACCGTAACAAGCGATCTTCGTCAGAATCAAAAACCCAACTGACTAAGATCTTTCAACCGTAACAAGCGGTCTTCGTCAGAGTCAAAAACCCAACTGAACTGGGTTTTAGTCCCAAAACTGTTGGGTTTTTGACTCTGACGAAGACCGCTTGTTACGGTTGAAAGATCTTAGTCTTGCTTTCCCATTTTCTTATTGTGGTTTGATCATTGATTGTTATTTCACGTGTTTATGTGAAATCTTTATATATATATATATATTAAAACACAGTTTTCTTCTTTATTTTTTTATGTATGTAATAGTGCAATGTAGCAGCATAATATTTAAGGAAATATCACAAAACTTGGTTTAAATAGTACAGTTCATTAAAGAGTTTGAATGGTCAGATTTTGCTAACTTTAGATTTCTGCTCTCTAAACAATCTTTCTCCCTCTTTAATCTATATAACTTTAAAGAACAAGATAAGTTGAGAGAAAAGAAATGTTTCCATTCAACTTACTTGCACTGAAATAAAAATCAAGCATTTCTTCTTTCTTCTTTTTTTTTTTTTTTTTTTTTATAAAAACATCTCAGAAGCAATCGAATTTTATATTTTTTTTTTACTAAAGTTTCATTTGAGCACTTAATAGTTTAATTAAGTTTAAATAGTCTAATTAATTAATAACACATAATAGTTTCACAGTGTTATGTGAAATGGAACTTTTTTAAAATTTGTAATCTAGTGATTGGTTTAGGAATTATTTGCGATATTATTGCTATATATCTATATTTCATTCCTAATTCAATCAAAAATCACTTACCTGTAGGAGGTACCTAAGTATTAAAAGAGCGATGCTCTTGATTGATCATTTCGACAACGATGTTTGTACTTATGTAATAACATTATTACACATAAACTACTTTTCCATTTTTAATAGATACCTAATAGATTTTAGAAGTAAAGTAGAGTAAACTCATTTATGATTAAGCAAAAGTTAGAGTGCAGACTGAGTAGAAGCACACGTATACATGTCAGTAAGAAAAAGAGTAAAGCAGATAGATAGATCGGGATGAAAGTCGAACTGATGTATTCTCTCCTACTCTTTTAGCGCATCGCCTACTCTGGTCAAAATCTATAAACCTTTCTACTCAAAATCTAGAAAGATCACTTTTCTCTGCATTCCAATGATCAAAAGTGACCTCTTGTATGTTCAGTTCAGTTTAAGGAATGTTGAATAAATAATTTGAATAAGGGAGACTCTATGCAGTGGGGACCTTGATAATATTAGTGCATCAACCACAACGTAAAAGAAAATGTAGCTTTTGTTATGAAGAAATAGTACTATGACAAAAATCATTACATTCATGTTTTATTCTTGCAATATTAATGTTACACACATTTTGTTTATTCTATATATATATATATATAGTGTATATTGTTTAACCGATCTCCTAGCGGGTGATAACGTCAGCTGTTTAACTGCTTTTTCTTTGATCAGCGATTCTCCAGATTCTACATTGGGAATACTAAACTTTGCCTAACTCAAGAGCATTTCAAGTACAGATCTTTAATAAGTATCTGACATCATACAGCCTCGGGACCGACGGCTTAACGTCCTCTCCGAGGGACGACGTACTCAGATTTATTCACCTCCTGTGTGAATAAATCGAGGGCCAGGTGGTGATCAAAACCCGTAGTACCAGCCCAGAGATGAGTACGTTAACCAATGAGCTAATCCTGACTTCCTAAGTTTATTGTAACAAAGATGGAAATCAAGAGAAAGATTTTGTTGATTAGATTATTTTCTTTAACTGTATTACAAATCTTGTAATGAGGTATTATTGGGTATTGATGGTTTTTGAGATTAACAATTATAGTAATGACGTCAGTGTCTAAAAATGTTAAACAAGTTTGGAAGAAACGTTACGAATTATTTTTCTTCTCTTAAGATAAAGTATAGCGCAGGTGTTTGAAGATTTGTGGTTGATTTGAATATTAAATGGACTTACTTGATTTCTGATGGAGAATATGATTAGCAACTGAAAGCAGCTGGAGTAAAGATGAGGGTAAAAGAAAAAAAAGAAGGAAGAAAAGGTTTGAAGCATAGTGCCCTGAAGGTGGTGCAATGAGGTGGGCAGATGGGAGATGGCTAATGGGCAGGCGGTAGGAGGAGCAGCTGCCGAGGATTTGGGCGCGTCAATCTGACGTGCAGCTGAGACGCCCACCTGCCCACCTCTGTGCCCATTCACACACGCGTGCCACTTTACTCCAAAATTGTTTGCTTCATCAGATGTAGCGTTCTTGAGCTCACGAAAGATACATGAGGTAGTACTCAGTTTTCCTCTGAAAAAGATATAATTATATTTATTTGTACAAGAGCGTTCAGTTATCGAAAATATGACAACTGAAATATGTAACCCTGCTGTCACAACAACTATATCCACTAAATATTCCCTCATTTAATACAAAATAAATGTAAAAGTTATAGCTATTTGGTCATGTGAAATAAGAACTAGTTAAAAAAAACTTCATACCGTTACCCAAAAATTTTGAAACCACTTCTATTATAATTACTTGTAAAAGAAATAATATGACAGTAATGGTTACACTGCAAAATTCATAATATCAATCAACCACAGCTTGTGCCGTCGTTTTTGTAACAGAACTAATCACAGAGCCTTGTCTTCAAGTCTTTTAGAATAAATAATCAGCAAAATTGTTGAAGAAAAGAACAGAAAAGGTGACAATGTTCGAGATATGATTCTTAGCTACTCCTACCATACATCTGCACGATTAACCTTACAATAGTGAAATACTACTTTAAGTATGTAAGCTAAACAAATACTACTTCTCCAAAAATAACTTCATTATGGGAAAAATATGTTAAATAGATGCATATTGTTATCTGGTAACACAATAATAGAAGAAATTGTCATAACTCGTAAATAGGAGTAGGAGTCGTTCAACCGGTTTTTCATTTTCAAATAGAAGTGATAAGTATCACTGTGTCAATGGCTCTACATCAGTTCTAAACATGAGGTGCTCAGTAGGTTTCTAATGGGATGTTCGATGAAGCATTGGTCTAAGTTTGTTATAACTGATAAAGTGATATAACAGTTATATAACAGTCATATGCAAAAAAAAATGATACATTGTTAATTAATAAATATATAACGGCAAATTAAAACATAATAAATATAAAATGGTTGTCAGCGGGTTTTATAGTTGTAAAGTTGTGTGAACGTTGTAGTTTATCAAGCACGTAAACGACGAGACTTTCATGACTCATGTCCTATAGCTTTGTTTTGAGAACCAAGTTTTCTCAGAATAAATACTTAGCATGATTAAGGATACTCAGTTATTATATGTAAATAAAATTATATAACCTTTCTTTTGATTTTACCTCTTTATATGTCATATAATTGTGTTTTATTTTATATTAAGACAATGTATAAAATGATAATTAATAATAAGCTAACTCCTGTAGTCCTAGCGAATGAAACAGTTTCTGTTACATAATGAATGTTAAACAACAGTGAGTGTGGTTGAACCTTGAATGGGTGACACCAGGTACTGTTAGCACCCCGAGAAATGTATCTCATCTTGGTCTTTAATGAATCAAATTATTCGCTAATGAGTCACTAATGAGTCAAATATTCGCTTATTAGTTCACTATTGTATCCCTACATATGTAGACATCAAAGAAAAAATTTTATGAAAATAAAAGGTTTTGTCCGTATATTTCTTAGAACTGACTCATTTCAAGTTATCTTTAGATTTGATATATTAAAAAAACTGAATCTACCCTAAAAAATGTCTGTCTGTTTGTTTGTTTGTTCAAATATTTGTTCACTGTCAAATGGAGCCACCATAAATCATAGCAAGCTGAAACGTTGACACTAGATTTGTGTGTGTCTAACTTAAAAGCTAAGATTTAAATGGTTTGGAAATTCAACTCAGAAGCAAATTTATGGTCTTTTATGCTGCTTTTGGGTTGCTACACAGGTATACAGGTATATAGCTACAAATAAAAAAAAATGGAGTGGCCTACACTCAACTTTACTATAAGTAACTTAACAGCAAATTCTTTGAGTATATAACACATAACGTCTCATTTAAGCATAACGTAAACATCTAAATGGGATATGATTATTAGTTTTTCATTCCTGAGGTAGTAAAGATAGTGATTGAAGGACATATCACTATATATGCTTATTTTTGTACATCACACAGCTGATGCAAATAATTTCATTAGTATAACTACAACAGTAATAACATTTTTGAAAAACCAATGTGAACATTTCTTGATACGAAACATTCTCCTACAAGAGAACATGACTTTTGTTCAAATAGCCAGTGGACTTCTTACATCGTTTACTTGACGTCCTTCTACATTGAATATTAAAGTAAAATTTTCAAATTTAAAACAGGAAAATACCCTTTTTTTCTCTGAAAAACATCATAAACAGCGAAGAAATGTTGTTTTAAGATGATTTATAATTAAAGATGTACGTTAATTACATTTATTAATCTCTAAACGAAAGATATCAATTTTAAATTATCTTTCACATTTTTGGGTTTTTTACGGAATTATTATACTTTGAATTTTATGGCTTCTTAGTATTTAATAAGATCATTTTCCTTCCCCTTTGTCAAATAACATATATACGAATTTTTTCTGAGTGAGTGTTATTATTTTCCTGCACAATATTATTCCTCTTACATCTCATATAAGTCAATAAACAATTTAAATTATTCATTTATAAATATCAATTTTATCTCAGTGGATTTGCTCAAAAAATTTCTAAGTCAATGTAAACAATGTAAAAAAATATAAAAAATTCGACAAGTATAGCAGGTGATCTCTCAGTCTAGGATAAACAAACAGTTTTTATAGCGTTCTTGCTCTTTTCCGTATTTAAAACTTCATTAATTTTTTTTTATGAATTGATAGTTTTTTGTTCCATTTTTGGTCAAATTTTCATTATTTTTTAATGAGCCGTTTCGCGTCAAAAAATCATTTTCTGAAAACAGAAATCGTACTGTAACGCCCCTTTAGCGAATGTAATTTTGAAAAAAAATATTGCAACTCATTTTCCACATAATGTTCTATTTTTAGGCATAGCTTCATTGTGATCCGTTTAACAGTATGGCTTGTATCGCTCTCACAAGGTTTGAGATTGAATTATAGGTCAAAATTTTTACATTTTAGTGAAAAAAAAATATTTCCCGTTGTTTTAAAATTCTGAATATATTTTTCGTTTGTTCCATTTGTAACCTCAAAGATAATGTCAAAATTTCAAAACTCTAGGGTTATCAGTTTAGGAGAAATAAATGTTTAAAAAAAAACCGTTTTTGGCAAAAAAAGTGTCTTTCCCATGATGCATAATTCTTCCCAAACAATAGGGATCTTCGTCTTTATGGGGCCCATTTTTGTGTAAAATATCAACTTGATCCATCAAAGATTCTAGACCGTAGCGTGGTAACAAGCAATGCTAACACACTCACCCACCAACCCACCCACCCACCCACACACACACAGACATCATCGCAAAAACTTCATAAAACGACTTCTGGGACCTCAAAACATGTAATTCCGTCAAAATCTCGAGATCGAATTTTTTCACGATCACTATACTTTACTTATAGTAAAGTAATACACAGGTATTATTATGTGCCTGATACTGTAGCTACTGTGTAGGTCTTTTTGTCGATTTTAATTGCATTTGCGTTTATCATAATTTTCTTGCTTTAAAGAAGTGATTCATATATACCTACTTATAAATAAGAAGTATGTCTAGAATAAAATCAAATTTGAGCAAAGCACCTAAAGCTGCAAATCTTAAAAGAAACTCCATATCTAATAACATTTATGTACTGTACTAATAATGGTATCTTCTACTAGTCTATAATTTCTAATAATAATTTGGAATACCACATATCATCTGTGAATTTTTAACCCATCAATGACGGGTACGTCATCTAGTTTTTAAAAAACAATAAGAAATTAATTATAGAAATTAAAAGAAAATAAATTATATAACATAAATGATTATTACTGATATTATAGTCCACATACTGAAGATGAAAAATTATCTTTTGAAATTAACTTTAACAAATTAAGATACTTAGTGCCTTATACTGTTCTTTTCATGTGTTAACTCTGACACTGGTACAGCAATAATATTCTCAGTTTAACCAGAAATGATTACATATATGCACAGTCTTCTTTTTTGAAGTTTAAAAACTCTATCATGTATTTTAATTCCCATATTTGAATTATTGAGGCATTAAAAATGTTTTTCAGAAAATTGGAATTTTCAATATATTCAGGACGAATGACTGCAATTGACTTGGATTGAGCGAATTGGTTAATGTATAACAAGGAAAGTATAAATGAAATAACTTAAAAGAATGATATAAATATTTGGCTATTTTATGCTGGAGTTCTCTCAAATCGACTCTATAAATCCAATTAAATGATGTTCAACCTATTTTTATATAGTGAAATTTAATTGGATTTAGACTTATACGAGTACAAGCAAAAATTGGCAAGTTCTACTGATCTTCATCATGTGAACTTGTACATTATTAATTAATTAATTACTCATTTAATAATTATTTGATAAAGGTTTATTATACTGGCATACTAACACGTGTAATCAAATTTTAGAGATTTAATGCTAGGGAGTACTACAGGGTGTTTTGTTTAAAAACACATAACTCTTATTGAAATTTCAATATTTCAAAACATTTAGTTTTGCCATGTATACTCTAACTGATGTTGTTATATTTCTGCAATTAGATATTTCAATCTTTAACAGATAAATATTGATCAAAATACAATTTTAAAGGTACTTTGATTGCATTAGATAAAAATAAAATGAACGAACGCATATTTCACAATTTCAAATATTTTTTTAATAGTTACCATATAATTTCATCACAACTTGATAGAAAAATATTTTTCTAAGAGGATAATTAATAGTTATTTCAATTTACACGACTACTGGAACCGCCTAACCAGTTTCGACCACAAGCCATCTTCTAGAAGAACTGATCTACATCATTAAATTATAGATTTATATTAAGTTAGGTTAGGTTAAAGTGACAGTCCTATGAGAAAACTAACATGGGCCAAACATGGCGCTTTCTGACTCTACAGAATGAACATTCTACATTGCGAGTCCAATTTTTTTTACTACTCCATTACAATTCAAGTAGGAATCATTAACGAGCACCTGTCATCATACAGGCCTGGAACAGAAGGTTTAGAGAGGGCACTCTCTAAGTGACAACGTGCTTAGACTTCGCCTTCCACCAGAGTGGGTATTGAACCCTGGATCTAACAATCCTGAAGCGAGCAGGGGTTGCTAAGGGACTAACCTAATCCCCTATGGGGTTTATAATACCACCTAGTAATTAGTACCAAAAGATATAGAACCAGATTTAATAGATATAGAACCAGATTTAATCACAAATTATAATGTTGATACATTTTTTCTTATAAATCATATTTAAATAGATTTATTTATTTGCTTTTTGAATCCTTTATTATTCTTCCATCATTATAATGCAGTCTCTAAAAGATTCCGTTTAGTGATTAAATTGTTCATTTATTAAATTATGTACATTTTAATATATGCAAAACATATTTTTTAATAAGTGATTTATTTTAGTATTTTTATTATAATAATGATTTCTATTAATAGTCCTCTTGATGAAAAAATCATTCTTTTAGGGGGTCCTGTTCGTTTTCCATGACGTCTAGTTAATCTGCATATTTATTTAAGGTTTTAATAAAGTTCTTAATTTAGTCATTTCAGTAATAGTTAACGATTTTTTTACATATATGTTTTACGAAAATACATATTCAAATGACGGTAAAATATTAAAAGAATACCATTGGGTGGGTAAACTACAATTAAAATAACATTAATGGAGGAGATAGCATTTGAATAATACTATCAACTGAAATGTAGGAACCGTAGTTTTATGTATCACTTAAATTTCTAGAAAACTAAAATAAAATAGGATTTTTATCATTTTTGTTTGAAGATAAAAAAAAACACCCAATATTAAATATACCCATGACTATAAAACGATGAGGGTTCATAATATCTCAATGTGACTAAGCTTTTTGAACTGAAAGGTACATGTTTTTAAGAAAAATTAGTATATAAAAATATCCTTTATCTTAAAATATCAATTCCAGCAAAACAGAAAAATATTTTCTTTTCCGTAAATAATTAACTAAGAAGAAACACAAATGATTATGTGATATTTATTTCATAAATAATGAAATATTTAAGAAATAATTAAGCATGAAATGAAAAATATACCTATATAACAAATACAGATTAAATGTATGTGTCAAACTAATGTACGTTTTTTATTTTTTATTTTTTTTTTGTAGAGGACGAAGGACTGAAATAGTTAGTCCTTCGCACCTGAATACTCCAGGGAATATTGCATCTCCTATTGATTCCAGATTGGGACTCCTAAGTTTTGCCTTCCCAAGTGTAATTAGATTAGAGATCTATAACTAGTTCCTAACATTGTACAGGTTGGGACTGACGTTATAGCAACCTACTTGAATAAATCTAGGGCCAGAGTCGGTGTTGAACCACGGACCTACCAGTTCAGAGGAGGGTACGTTGCCACCTAGTTAACTTGGCACTCTTTCAAATACATTACCTAAATGCAAAAGATTTTATTGATTAAGTTATATCGATTGTGTTATTGATTTTGATAAAAACAAACGAATTGACTCTATAGCATTATTTTATCTAGTTTTAAAGTCGTTCACACTCTATTTACATATACTTTTATATGAAATTATCAATGTTGTTAATACTATTTAAAAAGAGCTGAAAAATATAGTAATTCAATGAATTATTTTTTTTTAAAAAAAAGTTTGATTAACTACGATATAGAAAGAAGAATAAGCTATTACACAATCAATAGAGTTAGGGGATAAATCACATAAATAAAACGGTTATTATTTTCATGTATAATGTTATTTTAATATATTTAATATTACTGATCTAAATAATAATATGAGAATAATATATTTCCATCAATGGTCCTTCTGTTTGCATAGTAGTTTATTATACTCTTTTTTTCTTTTGGCATTAAATATTAGTTTTATATGTAGGTATTCTTTTAAAGAATCATAATATGTATTAAAAACAGTGGAAAATTTACTAAGAAATTCCATAAAAGGTGCCTATTAGGTAGATATTGTTGTTTATCAGTAGTTGGGATTTGAGTTGAGCTATTAATTATATATTTAATTTATTTATATATATAAATCGAAAAGAACTTTGAGAAGCAAGTAAGCTGAAGAGCAGCTAAGTCGAGGCGAGAAGTCAGCCCAACTTAGCATAAACTTGTTGGGATTTAATTAAACTGATGGTGATTTTCACCAGGTGAACAATGCCAATTTAGCTCTGTGCTTCAAGCCAGATTTATAACTTCCTAATGGTCTCAATGCCATTAAAGTATAGGGTGTATTAGTTCTAGCATTAATGTTTTAATGTAGAACAGAAACTTTTTTCTGAAATGAAACTCTAACATCCATTCTTTTAATATTCGAAGGAGCATTTAGAAGAAGATTAATGTATCATTTAACATAAACATCATAATTTGTGAACGTTTATATACCAATATTAAATAACTGTTAATATTTATATCCAACTGGAAAAAAAATTGCAATTTTAAGTAAAATTATTAGCTATAAAAACCACATGAAACCGTAATAACAATTATACATCCATGTCAAAATCTGAGGTAACTTACAGTTAACTTTGCTGTAACCCAGGGCTTCTCAAACGGAGTACCCGGGTACACTAGTCCACCCAGGAGTACACTCAGGTGTGCCCCAAGTAAAACGAAGTTTATATTTGAATATGTAAGAAATTTGGGTGAATTTCTTAACTTTTTGCTATCTCAATTATGTGGATTTTATGTCAGAGGAAAGTCTTCGTCAATTGACATTTTTAGCTATCATTGATTGTCATAATAGAATTTTCTACATCTTATCTCTGTGAAGAAGATTTTTTCTATGTTAAATAGCATTAGATATATACCACATAGCAGAATTTAATTTTAAAAAGTAAATTAATAATTTTTAAAATTTACTTAATTATAATATCATAACAGATATGAAATTAACCTGATGTTTCCACTACCAGTGGAACTGGCAGTTTTTGATAAATTTAAAAATATATTACTTAAGATTGAATTAGGATTATCATATTCAGTTTACTGATTTATTTTTATTAATAACAATAGTTCATATATATTTATATTCGAACTGAAATTATTGTTACATTCTGGAACTGCTTTATTAAAATTATTTGATGGACTTAAGAATGAGGTATTGTCCTTGCGTAATGATCTCGTGATGTCACTTATAGTAAAATGTAAGTCATATGTTCTATTGTATTCACTGGACAGTTAGAAGCAAATACGAATAAACTGTAAGTTATTTTGATGTAATTTTTTCATAAAAATGGTACTTGTAAAAATAAAAAATGGTTTTTATTCATGTGCTCTTAAGATATTTTTTTGAGTTTTCTAAAACTTCAAGGATTATTTGGACCGGCAAAACAGTGAAGAATACATGAAACATATGCAAGACTAAGTCGTCCACTGCTATACGTGCTTATCTCTGGACTGGTAGATCTGGGGTATGAACCATAGCCATTGTGGCCCTCAATTTCTTCACATAATAGGCAAAATTAATGGGAAAACTTTGATCCTCGGAGAGGTTTTCAAATCGTTAGTCCAAAGCATTTACGATATTAGGAACTAGTTGCACATATCTATTTTAAATGCACTTTAGTTAGACAATTATAAATGATTTTGTTCTTTAAAATTGCTACTACATTGTGTGGCGTTTTGTATATAGATTAATATTATGAACAAGTCCGATTATTTAGTTGAAGCAAGGGGTGATGATAGCTTAATAGCTTGCGTGCATGCCTTTGGACTGGTAGATCCCAAGTACGATACTCACTGTGTCCCTCCACTTCCATGAAAGGTGGAACATGCCGCTCCTCGGAAAAGACGTTAAGCCGTCTATTTACATTTAATTAGATACAGTTTAAGGCTCCCAGTGTAGAATTTTCATCGCATGGTATCACAAAGGTTATACCTTTGTAAATATAATAAATAAAAGTCGTTGACTTTTATACTATCGTTCATAATAATATAACTTTCCCTATTTTATTGATTTTTAAAGATAACAGTTACAGCATTTAATTAATTTTTGTAAAGTTGGTATAACAAATCTGAGAAGAGGGGACAGATAGGGATTATTGTAGGTACAGTTTCGCTTTAAGATATACTTTTTTTTCTAATAACCCAAAACTCTTGACGTTTTTTCATAACATACTAATTTTAAGTAAATGTTATATTCTATAGCAACTAGTTTTGAGACATTTTTTTATCTTAATTCCCAAAATCTATTGTATTTAACTTCTTTAAGGAAGAATTTGCCAAAATTCAAACTTGCCAATCTTTGGCCTACATATGTTCTATGATAAGAAACCACTGCAACATAACCTAATGTAATCTAAACCAAAAATAATCCTTATATGTCTAATTTGCTAAGTATTTCATTAACACAAAATGTATTTTATCGTAATAGACAAAACAGATTACAAATCAGAGAGCTGAGATTCACGCCTAATGGGCGTTTTCAAATATTATGTATTGATCTCCTTTTCCTTCCCATTAATATTATATTTCATGGAAATTATATATTACTGGCAAGATGCAAAACACATTTAGTTATCTTAAATAAAAGTTTACAGAAAATATATTACATTATTCACCACTGAAAATGATGAAGGGACTTTGCAGTTTTGCTATGATTTATGGTCAATAAAATAACGAATCACTGTTCAAATTTGAGTTGGGATTTTGTATTAGTGCTTTCTTTTCACGTTAGTTTTTACCAAAAAAGCGTTTTGAAGTTGTATTGCAATCTCTACGGCCAGTTGCAGTAAAAAGCTCTGACTCATTGAAGCCAGTTAAGGATATTGTACCTTGTTGGTAGGTCATGTTGAGTGCTGCAAACGACTCTTAAATAAAAACATACTCCGCTATAATTTTAAATTCAGTTTTCTCACTCTTACTTACTCTACAGCAAAATGTTTTTTTACTAAACTAAAACACATGGTTTTCCAGTTTGCTCTCACTCTGTCCTCTTTTAACTCCAAAACTGATAGATGCACTTAAGGTAAATTAGTATTGAAATCATTAGTTGTGCAATCCGTAATTGTGTGGTATTTACTCATTCTGAGGTAAAATGGATAAACCAACATTGGCATGACTGTGCGCTCCTTTGAGAAAAGAACCCGGGAACATTTTAATGAATACTTGCAAAGGAAAAATGACAATAAGAATAACAAAGAATTTTTTTCACATTTTGCGAAACACCTTGTCACACAAAATCACAGCTTTGATCCAAACTTGAACCTTACCATCCTACATGCAAATAGAAAGTTTAAAGCAATTTGTAATTTGGAAGCTTTTCAAATAAACAAGGCCGTCATTAATAATCCTTCTGCCTCTCTATATCTTAATGATCAAATTCCAGGGTGTCCAAAATTTCTTAAACTGTTCCTAGAATCACAAAGAATAAATTAAAAAATAAATAAATAAAAAAAAAGTTTCTTTCCTCTAAATTAGTGGTCTGTGGCCTTCTGTATTTCAGTTAACGGTTTTCAAGCATACCCGAAGCCTTTGTCATCTTACCTCCTAAATGCCTATCCCCACTCTTTCGCAACGGATCTGTTTCCTACTAGTTGTTTTCACTGGACCAACCCGTCAGTACCACATCCTTGGGTATGTCTTGAATTCTCTTAATTGAATTTTATTATTTCACTCTAATTTTTGTAACTAATTAGATATAATTTGTATTATAGTGTCTTCCTGATGATGAACACAAAGTGTTCGAAAAGCGTTGAATAAAACTTCATTTGTGTGGAGACTTTTGTTGGTTTATCCATTTTACCTCAGAAAATTAGTATTGGTTTGAAATGTTGGTCTTTGACATCCTTCATATAGATAATAATCAATATTATTCAAAGCGTTCTTAGAAAAGATGAAAGACTAAGACCATGTGCTAATGTATTTATGAACCAGCTGTACATCACCAATGGAGTAGATTTATCTCAAATACAATATTTTCAATTGTTCCTTCTTGGTATGATCGTGCTTCCAGTTTCATTTATCAGTTTAACTACTATTAATACAAAGTATGATATTATTTGTATGGTTATAATAAGTATATTAGGAAGTAAATTTTAATGACTTTAGGATATAATCGATGTACATTGATGTATTATTTTCATTATTATTATTATTAAACAGTTCCAGGCTAGTGTCCTTGAAGAAGAAAGAAAGATTTTATTTGGAGTCTTAAGTTAACCAGGAGCCCAACACTACGTGTAAATATGCATTCCATCTTACTTAAAAGTGAAACAAAAATGTTATATATCTAGCGCATGAAATATAATAGATTGGAAACATTTAATCTGAATTCACGAAATTGATGGGCAGAAATCAATTTTCTTTGGTGTATAATAGACTACCATTGCATCTATGATAGCTCTTTCTTATAAAAGATTGTGGAATTACCGTATGATATATTTTTTTTTAATTTGCCATTATTTCACCAATTCATTGAATGATAAATGTAAGATAGAAATTTCGCTGATTATTTAATAAGTTTATAATGTCTAAGGTAATATTCACGAGTACTTATAATTACTCATTAATAGTTATTTTCCACATTAATATTTTTAAAAATGTTCTAAAGAAATATTGACTAGAACTTATAATTACATACATTCCAATGATACTGCTTTATTATTGGAGTCTTTTTTTACTACAATTTTGAATAAACCTTAATTAATAATCGATTTTTAAATGTTTGTTCCATCGTAATTTCAGTTTAATTTCTTCATTTCCATCCTCAGTGTTCGGTTTTAGTTCGATTCACGAAATGATACATTTAGTTCATGCAGAATAAATAAAATTAATTTGTAAGGTAACTAGTCCAAAAAATGAAGTAATATATTGTTATCTACTATAATTATTATAATATACTCATCATTTTGATGTATATATTACATATTACTTTATCTTTTAAGGCACATCAAACTGTGATCACAGCAACATTCAATCACACGTTTTTAAATTTCTAATAATCAATTCTTCCAAGTCTACACTTGCAACATCTAGACTTTTCTTTTTGTTTAAATAGAAAGTATTAAGAATATTTTCTAAGTAGCTCAAGAGTATATTTTACAAGTTTTATAACTTTTCGAGTTAAGTTAGTAACTTTTTTTTTTACAAAAGTTTTAATCACCATTACTTTTTTCAGGTTTTTTTTTCATTCATTTCTGAGATTTAGTTATCCCCTGTAATTGTTGTTAGACTTATAATATTTTTATTCTCTTCTTTTCTCAGGTTAGCACTGGTAGTAGATTTATTTCATATATTTGATATCCTTAACAAGTAATTTTTCCTTTTTAAGAAATTTGACCTTTTTTAATATAAAATTACAAAAAAAAATAAAAACTTTTCTTATTAAAGATAAAAAGCATAAGTCTAATGGATTTAAACAAAAAACTGTAGGACAGTATGCTGTAATATTACAAACAAGACTGAAAACAAGGAACTCAGTGAAAGAGAATCATTTAACACAAGCAACTAAATACTATTCATTTCAATTTTCGTGAAAAATAATAATAATAGGCCCTGAAATGATTGGACAATGTTTTCTATAAAAATCTATATAATGTTTTCTGATACCTATGGTATGACATATAAAGACTTACCAAATTTATTGTTAATAAATTTAAATTAATAAATTTACTCATACTGGGGGTAAAACGATAATTAAAAGTCTCCAGACAAAAGAAGTTTTTTATTTAAACTTCTTATTTCGAACACTATGTGTTCATCATCAGGTAACATCCAATAGGAGGAGTGGAGGGGCAACTGTCACCACTGACACCTGTGCTTCACTGCTCTTATTGAATGTTACCTTATGATGAAAACGAAAAGCTTGAAACACGTAATTTAAATAAAAAAAACTTCTTTTCTCTCTAGGCTTTGAATTATCGCTTTACCCCCAGTAAGAGTAGAAACACACAGTTACGGATTGCACAACTAATAAGATTAATTCTAAGGTAAAATGGATAAACAAACAAAAGTCTCCACATAAATGAAGTTTTATTCAACAACAAAAACGCGTTTCGAACACTTTGTGTTCATCATCAGGAAGACACCAAGGATGTGGTGCTGAAGGGTTGGTCCAGTGAAAACACTTCACTGGACCAACCCTTCATTGTGAGTTGTTTTCACTGGACCAACCCTTCAGCACCACATCCTTGGTGTCTTCCTAATGATGAACACAAAGTGTTCGAAATGCATTGTTGTTGAATAAAACTTCATTTGTTTGGAGACTTTTGTTTATTTATCCATTTTATCTCAGAATGAGTAAATACCACACAAGTACGGATACAAGTACGACTAATGATTTAATAATATAAGTTTATTTTGTGAATTTTGAGAAACATATAGATGTTGTTATTGCACTTAAAATAATTTAGAGAAATTTATGTAACGGTATATAGATTCTGTTTTATGTTTCTATTTTGGGGGTCTTTCATATTCATATCCAAGTATTGTTGTAACCAAGTAGTGCAGTATGTACAAACCAAATTTATATAAATCAAATTGATATGCATTCATGTCGATATAAATGACGGAAAACTATGATAGTTACGTGTGGTATTTGTTTAATTAACTCCAGGATTATAAATAATCAATATTCTATTACCTAATTGTTCTCCTAATTCTTTACTAAGATAGTCTGAATAAAGAAAAACGATTTAAGGAATAAGTCAATTTAGCACTACTGCACCTAAATATACAAACATGTGTTTATAAGTACACAGCAGTGATAAAAATTTCAAGCAATACTAACAAATCTCGTCAACTGATATCAGTACACACATTTAACGTTATTCAATTTTCAAAAAAAAAAATCATGTAATTCTCAAGATTTTGTATAAATGAGCAAAATAAACTATGTGTTATCTATTCAAAGACTATTTTAACATAAATATTCATACCATTCATACAAATTGAAACACAAAAACTTTCCAAGTTACCATTTATTACTACTTTTTCTCACGTTTACATAGGCGGCTACTAGTTTGTTCATATTGTTAAAGATAAAGCTCTAAAACACATGGACACTTTCAACAGATTACATTTTCTTAATCCAACAACAAATATATTAATAAAAAAATATTATGATTAAAAAGAATATAAATAATGTAAATGTGAACTATCATTTTATATTTTTGCCATTTAAAAATTAATAAGTTAGAATAATTCTTACTTCTAATGTTAATGATATCATATATGACTATGTTTTGTCTACATGTTACTTCCAAATGGTTTATTTAAATATCCTGCCTCATTCTGTTTGTACCTTCATATCTCATTCTATTAGTGAGTGGGTGTGTTTTTATATGGACAAATCTTTTCAATTTCATAATCTCTAAAATGATAAATACCTACACATTTCTTTCAATTCATATAAAATATTACCGAATGTATATATCTTTCCAGTATATATTGCAGATATTAAAAGTATATAGTTAATATACAGTTTAGTATATACTATACAAAAGTATATTCCAAAAGTATAATTTTTCCAGTATTCAGATTGACAGATAGCAGATTTTATTAAGTGCAATGAGAACTTGATCCTCCGGTTACTTTGAGAGTGAATCACTCGGTTATAGCTTTTCAAAGAGATTTTAAATAAAACATTCTCTCCAATTTTAAAAATTCATCCAACAAAAAGTAATTTTACCCACATTCCCTTTCAAATTGCAATCAATTTAGTTTTACTTTTTTTCAAACATTTTTTAAGTTACTTTGAATTGAAGCCAACTCAACCTTATATAAAAAAAAAATGGAAATTCCTTTATTAAACCCTTTAAAATGTTCAGTTATATGACTACTATTCTTAATAACTTGAATGTACTTTTTTTTTGTGTTATTTCTTCTGATGTGTGTTCAAGGGACTGGATCATATCTGTGCAAATTTTACTCCGTTTTTTTTTGTCGTTTTCTAATTATTTTTAGTAGAGAAGAATTGAATTAACTCTGATTTAAATTAATATACCTTTGTATGTCTGATTCATACAAAATTATTTTAAATCCAAAGTAATTTTTGAAAAACCGTTATACGAATATTTTTTAAGCAACTATTTAAAATTGTTACTACATTATAACAAATGATTGGTTATCTTGGTAATTTAATTTCAACTTTTGTCACATCTACACGTTTTAACACATATAAATTCATATATATATATATATATATATATATATATATATATATATATATATATTAATTGAATAAATTCATTCATTAATTTAAAGTTTTATAGTCCGTGTAAACCGTTTATTTAATTTAAGAGATATATATATATATTAATATATATATATATATATATATTTCGTTGAACAACTGACCGCATTTCACTGATGTCATTTTCTTCACCAGTTTTTCAAGGTTTCTGAATACCTTCTTCTTTCCTTCATCCAAACGTTGGAGAATGTTAATTAATTGGGAACCGACATGTTTCGACTGGCTTCCAGTCATCTTCAGGGTAATTAATTAAAAAAAAAAAAATGATTGGAGTCTTTAGAGTTGGTATTAAGGCACTTTACATTACTGTAAAGGCTGTGAAAGCGTCCACAGACCGCCACAAACTTCCGGTCAGTGATATATATATATATATATATTTAAAGTTACAACTAGAAAACACAAAAAAGAGACTAACACTCACGATTATCGATCATTTCGGCTGACTTGTCGTCTTCAGAATAGAGGAAAGCGAACAACAGGAAGAAACACAGGAGTGGAGACAAGGTTTTACAGATTACTACAAAAGTATAGCTGAGTCAAGCTTGATTAAATCCTTACCAATTTTATGATATTAGAACTATTGAATTTAATCGGTGAGGATTTGATAATATTTCTTAACAGCAACAATTTTTCATAAGTAATCATTTTAGCTCCAGTCCAATCAATATGATGACTTTCGTAATTTCTGTGCAAGAAAAGGTACAGTGTTTTTCGTTGTACTACTTTCGTCCAGGTTTTTCGTGTACACTTACGTTATATTGATATAACTTTTTACTCCGTAAAAAAATGTTTACTTTATATATTTCTTTTAAATAAATCTAATGTTTTCTTAAACTTTATTGCTGTTTACATATTGATTTGTATTTCTCTCTTTTGTAGTGAAAAATTTCAAGATTTATAATTCAAAATTACCAATGGCTTTATGCTAACTATTTTTTGAGTAATATGTTCCTTACTGTTTACTTTCATTTGTCCTTATGTATTTATTTTATATTTCTTTACATAATGGTTTTTCTTTATCAGTTGAATGAGGTACTTGTATAAAGAAAATTGACCATGCGGGATATGGTTATATACCATACATCTATTGAATGATGTATGGGATATTTCAGTATGGTATTGAAATAACCATACGCCTATAACAGGTGTATTTTATGAAGGCTTTCATTAAATATTTTTAATACAATCACAGATCTGTTTAAAAGTCTCAACAAAGTGTTCTTTAGAACAATAACTACTGAATTTTCATATAAAACTGTTGCACTTTTCTTATTATTTTTGACCAACTAAAACTCAGTGACTATTCATTTTCTTATTCATCCTATTCAAATTTAAATAAATTTAAAATGATAAATGTTATTATTTAGTGCCATTCAGTGATCTTGTTACAGTGAAAATATAATGACAGATTGATTGGATATGATGATTTTAGAAGAAAGCCCAGTAATACGCGTCAACAGTATTTATATGACAGTTTTTGAATTTCCATGATAGGGTCAAAATCTTTTGAAAAGAAATTAAATTTAGAAAGTTTTGGCGAGAAAGCAAAAATGAATGAAAAAAAATTACAAGATAAAAGAACGAGTGAAATCCTTTACGTATAGAGGATATGATCAGGATAGTACAAAAAAAAGTACACCATTACTATTTCTTTTCTCAGACTGGCAAGCTACCTCTTAAACAGAAAAGAAAACTTGGAAGTAATTAACAGGTGTATCCCTGTTAAAAAAAATTGCTCTTTCATTAGATCGATTCCCTCAACTCTCTTTTATTCATTTGTGTTTTCGAGCATTTATATGTGCTTGCTAATTTGTTGTTTATGTCTAAAAATGACATATTTTTAGCAGTTTTTTATAATATTTCTATTATAAATTTATAACACGGATATTTGCTGCCGTATAAAAAACGAAATAGGAATGGCACTGAAGATAGTCGTCTACAATTTTTTGAAGCACGGTGGAATTGACTTGAACCATTCTCAATGTGAAATATGATGTTATAAATCACTGTCAGTTAAGGTGAGTAATTCCTACTGCTTGAGAAACTCTAGCTGTTTATCTGGGTATTTTGATGGAAACATTCATGATCTATGTTATCTCCGACAAACACGCACGTATACATCTAAGTTTCTTGATATATGTAGTCCAAAATCCTTGACTAGAATTCTAATGACAATTTCGAATTAGTTTGATCTTTTAACACTAATGTTATAATAAAAAATATTCATATAAATGAACATTATGGATAGTGACAATTAGAATTAAATATGAACACGACAAATCAAGTTAAAAATTCTTTTTAAATTTTTAAACTCTTTCCTTAAATTTTTGAGGTATAAATGTTATTAATTTAGAATTTCAGGTCGTAATAACTTTATTGTAAACATATCTTTCATTACCAACTCAATAAACCTCAATGCCTAAATTTTAAGGTGAGAACAATATGAATGTACGACTTTTCATGAATATTCTAGAAAGAATATTCATTAGAAGTATAGTGTTAGTCGTATTAGTATAACTAAAGCATCGTACTAAACTGTTTGAATCATTTAAAAAGTTTTTATTTTTATACCAGTAATACGTGTATTGAACTGACAGTTTTCTAATGAATTATATAATGTTGTATTGATTGCCAGGTAAACTTGAATTGTTGTTTGGAATGATTCTTCTGTTTAAATGTGTACAGTGTTAGCAAGTTTTTTATGTATTTACAACTTAAACATTACTTCACAGTAACACAGTACTTCAACAACTATTGTTAGTTAATTTCATTTACACTATTTTTGACACTATAGCCAAATCCTGAACGTTGAATATCACAATAATCAGTATTTCTCACAAAACAAGCAATTGAATTATTCAAAAACTTTATTGTTGTGATCAAATTATTCTGTTTTTTTCTTTAAATATACTGTTTATATAGAAATAAAATTCTGAAAATAGTATATTTACAAATCTAGTTGTATAAATAAAAGTTCCACATAATCAATATAGTATTGAGCATAATTCTTGGCTGAAACAGCTTCAAGGAAATGCTTGCCACAGAAAACCTGAATGTATAAAATGATCATACTTTTAGTGGCACAGAGGTCAGAGTAAGTTACATTTGGAATAGGATATATAGCTTTGGTTTGCATACTGCGGTGTCAGACGTTGTCCAACGTACAGCATCTCCTTAGTACCATTTAACTAATACTGAACGGTTTTAAGATGTAAAATGAACTCACTCACACATTAGACATATAGTGGCATTATCGTAAATTTAATCAAATTAGAATATTTTTTTTCACTTACCTAACAACAGAATAATCAAATCTTGCGTGAAGATTTTCCTTCAAAGTTTGTATGCAAAAAAAATGTTAAATAGATCTTTTATTACCACAAAAACAATGAAACTCAAAAATTGTATACTCAACTTGGAATAGAGTGTGACATGCTGTATATTGGATTTGTTTATATTAAACTAGACATTTATTTATGTGAATTGAGTGAAACAGAATTACTATTTAAATATTTAAAAAAAGAAAATTGAAGATCTCTTAATGAGTTATTGTGATATGTAAGTAAATTTTACTTTTAAAAATACAAAATTAAACGCAAATAAACAACACATTTAGAATCATTTTCTGTGTGTGACGTTTTGCTTTGCATGAAATGTAATGTTTTGTTTACAAATATAATATTTTTATCAAACAAAAGTTTGTAATCACTCTGAAAGTTGCACGCTTTAAAAATTTTAATACAGATATAGGTCTCGTTTGTTTAAGAAACTCATTGTTTTTTGGTTAATATTGAAGCATTAGAAAGGAAGTTTTTTACATTATTTATGAGATAGTTCATCTTAATTTAAAGCTCTTTTTTAAACTTGGAATTTTAATTTAATCATGGTTTCACTAGGAATATTTCTTCAGGGTGCAATATTGGGAGAGTGGTATTACATTAATAATAAGAACAATTAGGTAGATTTATACCACTACAGTAATTTTTGAATAATAAGCGTTAAAAACAACATACCTATTAAACTGTTCAATCATCACAATTACCTCTAAAATTAGGTTTAACAAAAAATAATTAACTTATGAAGCTGTACTCTAAGGTGATTCTTGATAAAATGCCATCGCATCCAAATAATAAGTACTAGTGTACAGATCCACTTATCCATGAATTATGGAACAGATTGCATTAATCTAAGGAAGAATAATTCGTGTTAATGTACGATCTACCACAACTGAAATTGTAACACTATTAGTTAGACTCTGGGAGTCCTATCGCCCCAATTGTGGTAACTAGTTGGGGTTGACCTTCTCAATATTCTAAATAATCAAAGTTACAATAAACAAGGATATTTAATGGCCTTATAAAATGAAGATCGCTTTTCAATAGATGATAGATGACCCTTTCCGAAGAACAAAAAAAAGGTAACCTCATAGATTTTATCATGAAAAGTACTAAACCATAACGCTCAGAGGTAAGTTGATAGAATACTAAACTGAATTATTCTTGAAACAGATACTTTAGATAAGGTGAGAAAAATATTGTTCTGTTCTTTGGTAAAATATGATGTCTTATCATCAATCATAGAATTGTGTTCACTCTTGTGATATAACCGTTAATATCATATATTAATACAGTGTTGCCATTCACAGTGTTAGGGCACTATAGACGGATAAATGAAATATGAGCGTTAATAATGACTAGAGAAAAACCTTTCCAATGACAATGAGAACAACAATCTCTTGCCAAATATACAACATCATGAATTTATTTAATATCCCCTCTTATTTTGTTTATAATTAAAAGAATTAATTTGCATTCTATTGGAATTGGCATAAAATGGGAGATTATTTGTTTGGCAGACTATATGTTCCAAATTTATTAGATAATTAATATTATCCTAAGTATTGATAGTTACCATTATTCTTATAGAGTACTTCACAAGCAACGTTAATGTATACATGATCTCCTAAACTGACATCTTCCTAGTTTTTTTTAAAAAAAAAAACGGTTGCCTAGTATACTAATGAATTTAAAATTAATAACAAAATCAATAGGAATAATTTAAATAGCATATGAGTTCCTGAACCAAATGAATTGAATCAAATAGAGAATGTTAAAACTAAAAAAAAAGCAACCTTTTTTTTGCAACCCACACAAGATTTATCTTAGTTGAATTTAATGAATTGATTAAACACAAATTAGATTGCAAATCAGTAGAACGAATACTATATCTACTGTAGTTTAAAAAGCTAACTCAAACATAAAATGAACTTTAAAAATAATTACAGTTGTATTACTATTATTTTTGCTTTATTCGGACTATTCCCAGGTAAGGTAGAAAAATTTAATAGGAAGTATGATTCCTATCATATCTAATAGGAAATTTGAAGTTTTTTAAAAATCTTATAATCTTATGTAGATTTTAAAAACGACAAATGTAAGCACAAGTAGGTCCTTACTTTAACAATAAAAAAATAGCAATAGTGTATCAAGTTCTTATAGAGCAATAATTTCATTTTTGTTATAGTCGATAAAATGACTATAGCTATATTAACAATAAAAACATTATATAAATAATTATTTTTAAGTTGGATAATAATGTACCAGAGCTTTTGATGTTTGATGTACCAGAGAAAATCAGAACTCAATTATTTTTCAATAAGTTATTACTTATTTTCAATAAGTAATCTAGATTTATTTAATCCAGATAGTTATAATTAGATGAATGACTCCAAAATGTACTTGAAAAATAATGGAAGTGTAAAAATCATTCTGCTTCACGGATGGCTTACAAAATGACAAACCATCACTTGAGTTATAGCCATGGAGCAGGTTCTTTTAATCTCCTACACAACTAAACGCATATAACAAATGAACCAGGCTAATTAAAACTTTCAAGCGAACATATATTTTAAAGTGAATTTTTCACTTTATGTCGATTTAGAAAACAGATGAAAAGAGAGATAAACCTTGGAGTGGGCCTGACTTAGAATTGTCAGTTAGTGTGGGTGGAGTTAGCATTAATCTGGGAATTAGCAGAATTATGCCAATTAATAAGCCACTAACAATCAAAGCGTCGTTTAAATATTGCTATATGATCACCAAATTTATACTTATACCATTAAATAGATCATTCTGAATAGAAATTTTAAAAAACATCATTATTTTTCTGCCGGTTTTTACACTCAATTTATGTGGACGCATTCCTGATGGGTTTCAAAAAATTGTAAATTTTATGTGGTTCAAGCATCAGTTGCTAATATGTTGTTTGTTATAAAAATGATGCGTCAATCAACTAGATAAATTTAAAATTTCTTCACTATTTTGGAAGCAGTGTGAGTTCATTAATAAAAAATATTCTCATGAAGATTTGTTGAATACGAAACCTATCAAAGAGCAGTAGACACATGAAATGAGAAGCATGCCATCAAAAGGTGGATTAAAATCTCTCACAGCTAATGATGCTCTTTTTCTATGAACAATGCTTCAATTTTTTTATATTCTTTTTGCTTAGTTCGTATTAGTTAAAATTTTGCCATGTAGCAGAAATGGAAATAGAAATTTCAGTTACTGGCAGGAAGTTTTTCTTTTATCCTTCGGAAATTTTAAATTCTCTCTCCAAGAACTGAACTTTATTTCTGTGCTAGTTTATGGCTTACAAGATTTTAAACAGTATAAAGGCAAACTGCAAACACAATATTAAAAAAAATCTGGAGTGGCCTACACTCTACTTTACTATAAGTAACTTAATGTCAAATTTCTTGAGTATATAAAACATAACGTCTCATTTAACATAACGAAACATCTAAAGGGATATAATTATTAGCCTTCATTCCTGAGGTAGTACAGATAGTGATTGAAGGACATATCAATTTATAAGCTTATTTTTGTACATCACAAATAATTTATTATTTCAAATAATTTCATAGTAAACTACAGCATAATAACATTTTTGAAAAACCAAAGTGAACATTTCTTGAAACGAAATATATCCTACAAGAGAACATGGCTTTGTTCAAATAGCCAGTAGATTTTTACATCGTTTACTTACATCCTTCTACATTAAATTTTAATGTAAAATTTTCAAATTTGAAACAGTAAAATACTCTTTTTTTCTCTGAAAAACTTCTTAAACAGCGAAGAAAATGTTGTTTTAAGGTGATTTGTTAATTAAAGATGTACGATAATTACAGTTATTAATCTCTAAACGAAAGATTTATATTTTGAATTATCTTTTACATTTTTGGTTTTTAACAGAATTATTATACTGGGAATTTTATGGCTTCTTAGTATTTAATAAGACCATTTTCCTTCCCCTTTGTCAAATAACATATATACGAATTTTTTTTTAATGAGTGTTACCATTTACCTGCACAATATTATTCCTCTTACATCTCTTATAAGTCAATAATATATTATCATTTTTCCATTAGAAAGATCAATTTTATCTCAGTGGATTTGCTCAAAAAATTTCTAAGTCAATGTAAACAATGTAAAAAAATACAAAAAATTCGACAAGTATAGCAGGTGATCTCTTAGTCTAGAATAAACAAACAGTTTTTATATCGTTATTGCTCTTTCCCGTAATTGAAACTTCATGAATTTTTTTTTCTGAATTGCTAATTTTTTGTTCCATGTTTGGTCAAATTTTCATTATTTTTTAACGAGCCGTTTAGCGTCAAAAAATCATTTTCTGAAAACACAAATCGTACTGTAACGCCCCTTTAGCGAAAGTAATTTCAAAAAAAAATATCTCAACTCATTCGGCATATAATGTTCTATTTGTAGGCATAGTTTCATTCTTGTACGTCAAACAGTATGGCTTGTATCGCTCTCACAAGGTTTGAAATTGAATTATGAGTCAAAATTTGTACATTTTATTGAAAAAAAAATATTTCCTCTTGTCTTAAAATTCTGAATATATTTTTCGTTTGTTCCATTTGTAACCTCAAAGATAATGTCAAAATTTCAAAACTCTAGGGTTATCAGTTTATGAGAAATAAATGTTTTAAAAAAAACGGTTTTTGGCAAAAAAAGTGACTTTCCCATAATGCATAATTCTTCCCAAACAATAGGGATCTTCGTCTAAATGGGGCCCATTTTTGTGTAAAATATCAACTTGATCCATCAAAGATTCTGGACCGTAGCGTGGTAACAAGCAATGCTAACACACGCACCCACCCACGCACCCACCCACCCACCCACCCACACACACACAGACATCATCGTAAAAACGTCATAAAACGACTTCTGGTACCTCAAAACATGTAATTCCGTCAAAATCTCGAGATCGAATTTTTTCACGATCACTATACTTTACTTATAGTAAAGTAATAAATGAGCAAAAAAAACGAGTTTCAATATTGAATAGAAAATTAAATCATGTCGAATTCGATCCATTATAATAGAAATCACTATATTTCATGCAATATTTTCTTTCAGACGAAATTGATACTCTGAAAGGTAAAATCCTGATTGTTAGAGGAATACTTTAGGAAGATACTTCTTAGAAAGGAATTTCTTGCAAGTGGGATTGAATTATTCTGCCTTTGACAATGACACTGGTGCAATTTACAGGAATAATCACCCCCTCCACAAATCACCACACAGATGAAGTACTTATTCTATTACTATAATAAAACGATTAAATCTGGATGTTTCTTGAAAGCTAAATCTAGCTTTAAACACATTGGATTTAATAAACGTTTTAACACTGTGACCCTAAAAGTAACAAGAATTCTAACCGACTTGTTCCAGCTTCATAAGCATATCATCTCATCATCTACAACGTCACCTGTTCTTCCATAAATAAATCAGTTGGGAGTGCTGTTGGAGCATGTTAAGAAGAGGCAGCTGGTGTAGACTTATGGTGGAACATTATCATATCCTGGACCATCTGCCTGGAGGCATCACCCTGGTCACATTTCGTATGAGTACTGGCCTTGACTACCCGTAGTCTCACACCTCATTCATCCAGCTTCTTCTAACCTCCTTGCTCACACTTCTTCTATGGGGTGAAATCACACACACACACACACACACACACACACACACTATATATATATATATATATAATAATATATATATATATACATATATAAAATAAATTCAAAACGAAGGAAACACACAAAAAGACACAGACATAACTCACATCGATATTTCGACCATCGTCGTCATCAGGAGGTGTGAAGAGCGAAGAGCGAAGAGTCCCGCAGGAAGGCAGGAGTCACCGCCCTGCCTTTCTGCGGGACTCTTCACTCTTCGCTCTTCACACCTCCTGATGACAACAATGGTCGAAATATCGATGTGAGTTATGTCTGTGTCTTTCTGTGTGTTTCCTTCGTTTTGAATTTATTTTATTTAAAAAAGTCCGCTGGACCGTTTCTTTTAATTGGTATATATATGTATATATATAAAAGACAACACATACAAGAAACGAGAAAACTTGCTGGATCAATATTTCAAACTGAAGTTCGTCGTCAGGAAGAAAGTAGAAGAGAAGAAGAAGTGGTACGTGCGTTCAGGTGTACGAATGGAATGCGACTGTATTTTCATTAAATATATATATATATATATATATATATATATTTTATACATCATGATTTGTTTTCTTGACCCAATATTTATACGATGTGATTTTATTGAGGTCCAATGATTTTATACTAGTCCTTTTGCCGACGTTTCGACATATATATTTATGTCATCTTCAGGACTACAACATGATTGTTTTACAATTAGCACTACTATCACTACTATTTGGTAATTTATTACATTTTAATATGTACGGCAACAAAGAGGAATTTATTGATAAATCAGTTATTACGACTATGGATTATTTTGTTATACATTGACATAAGGATATTGTTATAATTATTCTATTGCTTTAGAATTATTGCATAAGTATAGAGATCACTATTTGATTACCTTGGAAATCTGTTTATGTTGCAGCATTCTTGTTTAATATCATCATGAAACAGTATTAAATAAGAATGCTGCAACATAAACAGATTTCCAAGGTAATCAAATAGTGATCTCTATACTTATGCAATAATTCTAAAGCAATAGAATAATTATAACAATATCCTTATATCAATGTATAACAAAATAATCCATAGTCGTAATAACTGATTTATCAATAAATTCCTCTTTGTTACCGTACATATTAAAATGTAATAAATTACCATAATAGTAGTGCTAATTGTAAAACAATCATGTTGTAGCCCTGAAGATGACATAAATATATGTTGAAACGTCGGCAAAAGGACTAGTTTAAAATCATTGGACCTCAAACCTCAAAAAAATCACATCATATATATATATATATATATATACCGCTGGACCGTTTCTTTTAATTGTATATATATATATATATATTAGCTGGGCAGCAGGTAATTGGAACCGCACCCATAGACCTACAAACTCTACTCTCCTATTGATCACAACGTAACGAATCATATATATGATTCAAGATCAATTGGGAGAACATCATGAATGTTGAGCAGCGAACAATCACTCTCCATAGCACTTCACTTCTGACAGAGTTTCAGTATTTCATCATTTTTAATCTTCTGTTGCCTAACGATGAGTTGTCCAAAGTACTTCAGTGTTTCCCTTGAATTAAATTCAGAAATTTATTTCTCAATATATATATATATATAGGGTGTCTCAAAAAAATGTACTCACTCTTAGAATGACGACAAAACATTTATTTATGAACATAGAGTGAAATGAAATAGCATCGAATACATGAGACAGTTTCGTTGAAAAAGAAAGGTCCTATGATGCCCAATGCGGATACCCCACACCACACTGTTATTCCTGGTAAGTTCACATGGTGTTTAATTGTCTAAGAGTGAGTACATTTTTTTGAGACACCTGTATATCGACGTCCAAATCACGGTCTGAAATCAGAAAAAATATTTAAGAACTTTTGGATGTGTTACCCTTGTTTTAATAGTGTTGAAATATCTTGGTTTTTTTTTATTTTTTTACTGTGGTTCGCACGTTGATTTTATTTTATTATTCACATGTTTATTGTGAAATCTTGTTTTATATATATCTATATAAATAAAATAATGATTTTGTCTGTACATTGCTTAGAACTGACTCATTTCAAGTTTTCTTTACGTTTCATACATTGGAGAAACCGAATCCACCCTTAGAAAAATTTCTGTTGGTTTGTCGGTTTGTCTGTTTGTCGGTTTGTCGGTTTGTCTGTTTGTCCGCAAAACTTTGTCACAGGTAAACTCAGCTGCCATAAGACATATAAAGCTGAAACTTTTACAGTAGATTTGTGTAGGTCTAACTTAAAATATAGGCTCTGAATCGATTGGAAATTCAACGTAGAAGTGAAGTTATGGACGTTTAAAGCAAAAACGTTTGTCACAAGTAAACTCAGTCACCATGAGACATAGAGAGCTGAAACTTTGACACTAAATTTGTGTATGTCTAACTTAAAATATACGCCCTAAATAGATTGATAATTCAGTACAGAAGTGATGTTATGGTACTTTAAGCTGTATTTTCCTAACTTCACAGACAAGTTTGTTTTGAAAATATACAGGTGTGGCAAGTAGGTATTGTTAGTTGATTTTAATTTCATTTGAGCATATGAATATATTGCGTATTTGACATCTTTGAAAAGGTGTTTCCCAGAGTTGAGGATGTACTATCTATTAAGAATAAATAGTTTTGTAAACGAGCAATTCTCAACTCTTAATATGAACAGGCAGGAAAAATCAACAAACAAGTTCTTACGCTATATCATACCGAGGAAAGAACTTACAAGTCAGTAAAGAGATTGGATTAGTGATGAAGAAGCAGTCATTATCTAATTAAATTTCTTGACTATGAATTTATTTCTCCTGGGCTGCCTGCTCATGAGTAAAAACTTAAAGTAGGAGCACCAATCATGCTGCAATTTAGTAGCAGTAACAAATTTCATGTTACGAAACATGAGTGCTCCAAAACTGTGCAACGGGACACGACTCTGAGTTCGTGCTCTACACAGATATGCCATAGAGGCGGACATAATGACTGGATGTGGTATTGGGGAGTCTGTATGTATACCACGCATACCATTGATTCTGAGCCACTGTCTGTTTCCGTTGAAATGATTGCAAAGTCCTGTCAGAGTCTATTTCGCAATGACGTTAACTAAGTCGCAAAGGGAAACTTTATCTAACGCAGGAATTCAAGTTAGCGAGACCAAGTTTTTCTCACATGGTCAACTATAGTTTACTTGCTCAAGAGTCAGAGGTTCCAACTGTTTGTTCTTCCGTGAACCTGAAGGACATACAGCGAATGTGGTGTATACAGAGGCATTTGTTTAACACTGTACTAATAATGGTATTTTCTACTATTCTATAATTTCTAATTATAGTATTAGTATATGTAATACTATAATTGATATTTTGGAATACCAAGTATAATAGAATTTTTGATTCCGTCAAAGACGGGTACGTTTGCTAGTATATATATATATATAGAATCAAAACTTGAAATGGTCCAACAGGACTACTAGTTAACACATGAAAGAGAAAAAACAAATAAAGATACACACAAAAGACTCACAACGATATTTCGACAGTCGTCGTCATCGGGTAGAAGTAGTCCCTTTGAGTAGCTGAAGCTACCGATGACGACGACTGTCGAAATATCGTTGTGAGTCTTTTGTGTGTATCTTTATTTGTTTTTTCTCTTTCATGTGTTAACTATATATATATAGATATATATACACCTCATATTAGAAGAACGCCATATTTTGCCGCAACTTCTTTCTTCACTTTCTTTCATACTGGCGACAATGATTTCTATGATGATCTTTCTCCTTCCTCAAGATTTTGTTACCTTTTACCATCATGTCTCTGGTTAATAAATTAAAATGAAAAATCACACGGATTTATCTGAATTTAGCTGCTCTGTCTTTTTTGTTTACTTTCAAGATTCAAGTGTTTCTAATCAGAAAATATGGTTGTATCACGAACAGAAAATATGGATACAAATGAATAGAAAAAACATATTGACGGGTATATACAAATTACTCTATTAATCAGGGAAAGAAAATTATTTTCTATGCCTGAAAGTTAGAAAAGAAATTGACAATATATATAACAAAAATGTGTTACACCATATGAACCGTGTTGATCAAAATGAAAGGATAGAGTACATTATTATACCATGCTATCTCTGATGCAGTCAATATGCTGATGAGTTCATATCATATGAACTCATCATATCATCTGATGATGAGATCATATGAGCTGATTAGTGAGACTGAAATATTGCCTCATTATTTAACGGAAAAATTATTTGTATGTAGGTGTTGTGTGGTTAATATTTCTTTAGAACATAATAACATAGCATACTATTAAGCACAAAATATTTCAGACTTCAACCATTAGTTAATATATTCATTAAGTAATTTATATATATCTATGTATTTTCCAATAAATAATATGTTTTAAATAAATAGTATTAATATGCAATACTTATAACTTGAAGAAAATCGTCAATTTTTTCTTTATTTTCTAATTAAGGTAGGAAACACTAAATTCAAATTATATTCTTAAATCATTAGTTGTGCAATCCGTAATTGTGTGGTATTTACTCATTCTGAGGTAAAATGGATAAACCAACAAAAGTCTCCACACAAATGAAGTTTTATTCAACGCGTTTCGAACACTTTGTGTTCATCATCAGGAAGACACTATAATACGAATTATATCTAATTAGTTACAAAAAATTTGTAACTAAATTAGATATAATTTGTATTATAGTGTCTTCCTGATGATGAACACAAAGTGTTCGAAACGCGTTGAATAAAACTTCTTTGTGTGGAGACTTTTGTTGGTTTATCCATTTTACCTCAGAATTATATTCTTAAGACTATTATATAATTATTATTTTTTTTAAAATATCTTAAATGCAACTTTTGTCCAGATTAATTAATTTAAGCTAATATTCCAACTGAAATTGGAAAATAAAACATGATATGTGTATCATTTAGCTCAACTCAAAGGTTTTGTAGATGGAGTAAGAAAAATCTTCGAACGACAGTACATTGCCCTTGGAATATAACAAGAATTTCACATTTTGTTTCAAATATCTTTTGGGAGTAGAATCGTTGAATAACAACGGAAGTAATTTAAAGTTTGCAGTACACTGGAATTGAAAGCAGAGAACTCTTTGCTTTCTTCAAAATCGACTGCCGATGAAAGTAAAGTTATTTATGACTAAACTCTCGGCATAGTATAAGCATGTTAAATTTGTTTAAAATATAAAGTGTTCCTTACGTGGTGAATATACAATCGTGTGACATACATTTCAATATAATTTCAATATAAAATCATAGTATATAGTACTACATTGTATTCATTGTAGAATTAGCAGGCTTGCCCGTCTTTGATGAGTATTTTTCAAAAATTCAGAGATGATACTAATAATACTTTTAGTATTTCAAAATACTAATTAGAGTAGTAGAAAACTTCATTAGCAGTAGAGTCCCTAATTCCCATTAGATCTGGATTTATCTTTAAGTTTGCAGTTTTAGATACGGAGCTCAAATTTTATTTTATTCTGGATATACCTGTAATTTAATACGCGTGTAGGTAAGCTCACTTTTTTAAACAAGCAAATTATGATCAACGCAAAGAAAATTAATATGAAATAACATTGCCTGTTTGATACAGCTTCGGAATACTTAAAGTACCTGTCTATTTTTATTTACCTGTTTACCTGTGTAACTAGCAAAACACAACCTAAATTCCATAACTTACTTTCAATGTTAAAGTTTCCAATCAACTTAAATCTTATCTTTTAAATTAGACATACACATTTTGAATACTAAAATCAAGAGTTTCATCTTTCTATGTTTTATGGTGGCTGTGTTTGTGTGTGATAAAATGTTAGGAAAAATAAACACACAGTAGTTTTTCTAAGGGTTGATTCGGTTTCTCTAATGTATAAAAAGTAAAGATAATTTGAAATGAGTCAGTTCTAAATAACATACAGACAAAACCATCCTTTTTTTTATATAGATTACATACTCTTACATTTGTATATAACTGTATGTATGTGCGAGCGTGTGTTTTTATACATGCGAGATGTGTGACTTTGTGTATGGAATGTGGGTAACCACAATTGACATTCCAATAATATAAATAATTCCAAGGAATATTCTATTATACAACCTCCATCAACTCCTAAAAACATAACACATTTAATCATCATTTTTTTGAAGGAAGCAGGTGTACTAACAATGCAGTTTTACTTTTGTTGTTTTCACCGGCCAGTGAGCAGGAATTAAATTTTTACATGCACGCTTTGAAATAATTTTTCAGTTAAAAAGTGTTATTTGTATACATTGTTTGATGATATGTTTGATGTATTTTTTTTATTTTTTAGATCACAAGAATATTAATGCAATTTAAAAGATCATTGTTTGCTTTTTTCTAAAACTTTACACTTATAGGCGTTGATTATTTTAATAAGAATTATAAGTAGATTTCATTCATTTTTATTTTAATTTACAGAGTAATATACTATGTATTAATAACCAGACTGAGTCATTACAGGGTCTATGTTAGCTCAGTCGTTAACGTACTCCCCTCTGGGTTGGTAGTCCAGGTTTGATCCCCAACTGACCCTCGATTTATTCACCTAAGAGGTGAATAAATATAAGTACGTCGCCACTCGGAGAGGAGATTAAGTCGTCGGTCCCAAGCCTGTATGACGTCAGGCACTCGTCAAAACGTTATTTATATTTAACTTTAAAAAAACCAAATAATAATGCAATTAAATACTAAAGATACAATCCTTGTAAGTAATTAACGTAAGTTTTCATAAATACCATTATAACATTTCTCATTATTTATATATTAGTTCACAAGGTAGACAATAGGAAATTTGAGATAGATTTTGAGAAATTTAAGTAGACGGATTATCCGAAAATTTGAGTCTGTAAGTGTGTTTCCTTACTCTGTGTGTTACTGTTCTTGAATTTTGAACTCGTATATATATATATATATATATATATATATATGATATATATGTTATCTTTTCACCCCCACTATTACTTCCTATCACTTTATAGAAAGTTTCATTCACCCAAACATTTTTTTGAGGTACGATAAGTGAGGTGACCGTGGTCAAACTACTCCAACAACATGACATGAGTTACGACAGTTTGTTCTATTTCTAATATAATAATTACAAAAGAAATGTGAATGTAATTTCAAAACAATAGAATATAGCAAAACTATAACTTAATATGAATATTCTTAGGTTAACTAATGATTACATCAGTTTCAAGATGAAAAATCTTGATGAGCATATTTATTCATTTTATATATTAATTTAAATTTCAATTTATTCACCAATGATATGCTATAGTTAATAATTCAAATTTCATTAGGTTTTTAGATTTTTTTTTAAACTTGCTCTATTGATCAAATTAATATAAAAGAAAACTCGTTTAAAGTTTCATGTAATATAAAAATGTAACCTGCAATATTAATATAAATTCTACAATGTATCAATTGTTAGGTTAACTAATGATTACATCAGTTCCTTAATGAGATAAGTAATGACTCATATTAAAATAGGGTCTTATTACATGCATAATATAACTTTGAACACTTTTTACTCTACCAAGAAATTTTTAACAGAAAGCTATTGTTGTAAAAAACATTTGAAGATATATGGAAAAATGTCAAGCTTGTTAAGAGGAATAAATGGATATCCGTTATCACTGACTTATTAAGATAGATCTGTTTTTTTTTATGAAACAAATTTTTTTTTAACAAAGTAACTTCTGGTATTCTTTTAACAAGGCCTTAACTTACTTAGGTGTTTTAAAACATAAGATTAGTTTGTATAAAGAAATGTGTTATAGTTTAGTTTATTTCAAAATCATTATTTTATTTCATAAATTAGAGTCAAGAAAATAGTAAAGAAAAAAAAAGTTATTATATCGTTATATGCTTACACTTAGTTTAAACCATACTGCTATCATTAAATAACTGAAAGAGTAGAAAAAAATAATAATCACAATAAATGAAATAAACAAAAAGCTGCTAGCTAAATTCAATATTCATTGAAAATTTATTGTCGAATTATACAGTGGAACCTCTACATACGAGATACTCTACTTACGAGAAACTCGAGATACGAGAGGTCTTTCGAGCAAAAATCTTGCTCTACATACGAGAGAAAATCCAAGTTACGAGAATATCCAGATGGTTCCGCTAGGTGGCCAAGTCACGAGAATTTCCAGATGCTCCCGCTAGATGGCCAAGTTACGAGAATTTCCAGATGCTGTTTGGCCCTTCAAACTGTTGGTAGTGTTTGGCCCTTCAAAAAAAGTGGCTACTAGTCGTGCTACAGCTCTTTTTAATGACACTTGCCTTACACATTTCCGTAACATTTTGAAAGGGAGGCAGAGACAAACCTCCTTGGATAAGTTTTCCTTCAAAAGACCTATAGAAAGTAAAAGTGTTGCGATTCCAGCTAAAAGGGCAAAAGAAAGCGAAGAAAAGTAAAAACTGATACAGTAATGTTAAAAAGCAAAAAAAAAGCAGAAAAAAGTGCATAAATAAATTAGTGCCGTAAAAAAAATTAGTTTTTCATAAAGTTAACTTTAATTTTAAGTGGAAGTGCTCATAATAAATGCTCATAATAAACTCGCATTTTATTTCGTTAATATCATCTTATTTATCTTATTACTGTATTTTTATGTTCAGTCACTATTTGAATGTGTTTTTAGTAATCAGGAAGATGTTTTCATAGTTATTTAGGGTTAAATTGAATGATTTTGGGAGGCCGGGAACAAATTAATTGGTTTTCAGTTATTTCTTATGGGAAAAATTCACTCTAGATACGAGAAATTCTAGATACGAGCATGATCCGGGAACGAATTAATCTCGTATGTAGAAGTTCCACTGTATATACAAAAAATAAAAGCAAGAAATAAATAATTAACTATTATAACTATTATTATCTTGAAAAATATCTTTGAATATCGTAAAAAATTGCGACTCGAAATTCACGGAATATATGGAAATATCTGTGTTGGTATTTTTGTAAGTTGAGGTAACAATAAGGATAGTTAACCATACGGCATAAAGTGAACCGTTGCTTAGTGATGATAGTGAAATGACTGGAATGAAGGAAAGAAAATAAAACCTGAACAGGTTAAAAGCAAAGAAGGTGAAGGTGAATTTAGAAAGAAAAGAAAAAAAAAAGTAAAGAAAATTATAAAATGAAAAAAATTCTCCCTCTCTGTACAAACATGGTAAACTAGGTTTCGTTTTACGTTAAGTGAAGCCTACAATTTAAAACAAGAAAAATAAATAAGCTAAGTTACTTAGTGTAAATTAGAGTGTAGGTTACTGTACGCTCCACGTACCATGGAATCCTTCTCTACCTCCACACCCACCGTCTCCTCCGACCTTTATATACCAGCCTCTTAATCAAACCAATGTTCTATACTTTATTTTTTATTTCTTTTAAATCTGTCTAATTTGACTCGTATTTATTTAAATGTATGTTTTTAGAATTTATCGTAGGTTTTTGGACTATGGAAAAGTTTAATCGAAATATAATGTAGACATTCTTATGCGAAAATTAGTCTTAACACATGACTATTTTGATATATGAAATGGTCTTAGAACGATTTAAAATTGCAATTTAAGGTACCAATGAAGACTGCTTGTCAGTCACAGAAGTTCAACAGTTTTTAATAGTACTACACGCTTAAAAACATGTCTTAGAACTTTCACATTTGAGAAGAATATTTATAAACTGATGTTTAGTAATCAGCTAAATGTTTAATATTTTAAAGTTATAAATATGTACAGGCTGTGTCAATTCTACATCAGTTTACCATTTTAATTATTGAGTGTCACTTGTAATATTACACAGTGTGAAAATCAGCTATACAACTTCAGCCAAATAATAAAGTTGGTCAAGTATCATTAGAAGTAGTTATCAAAAAAATGCGGATAAAAATTGTTAACTTTAAAAAAAATGGATTCAAAGGAAGGAAAGGAATTTGAAATTCATCTTAAAATTTACTTCAGGTCGGGTACTCTGAAAATGCTTAAAAACTTTTTTAATCTTATTAACCAGTATGTTAGAGATGGTACTGGGGAAAGAGACAGCGGAGTCAGAACTGACCCTATATATTGTGTTGCTTGAGATAGAAGGTAGATAAACCTTAGGTTGATCCTTGGCTCAGAAGTGCTATTTCTTACCTCAGAGAGCGTTAAAAGTCATACGTCAAAGCACCAAATTTCTATTATCTAAAGTATTTTATTTTATCATTAAATAGAAAAAAAAATAAGCTGTTCCTGTCCCATTTTAAGAATGAAATGACAGTAAAACACCCATTTTTTATCATCTTCTTCTGATTTCTTATACCAAAAACTAGAAAGATTTTTATAAAAGTGATCCTAAAACAGTTAAATGGTAAACGAAGGAGAAAATTGGAACATCATATAAGAGAGTAATGTATAAAAGAGTATATAAGATAAAAGTAAATCATCAACTTCTTCTCAGCAATATTTTTCTTTCTAATAAAAATAGTTTTCTTCATAATTTTGAGTTTTTATTTTGATATTGAGAAAATGAGATAAAATATATATATAGTAAGGTGAGTTTATCTAGGTAAGTTAACAGTTTGAAGATTAAACATCTTACAATCAGAGTAGAATCTGGTAGTAGGAGTTCTTCATTTAAGGAGCAATTCGATTTACGAGCAGCCATTTGTAAGAATTTTCGTCTTGAATAACGAATAAAAATTCTTATTATGAGCAGCTGTCTTCCTCATGGATTGTATTCTTTTCAAGTTTAGTAGATTAAAAACATTATTATTTCTTGCATGCATTTTTATTATCCATATTATATATAGAGTATTGTTAATTTTTTCTAACTGCACCTTTTTTGTTAAAAAAAAAAAAAACTTTGGAAACCAGGTGTTTTGGGATGGATAGGATTTTATTTATTTTCATATTGATTTCAATGTGAAAACTTGCTTTATAATAGACGAGTAAATCGCAATATTATTCCAGTTTCAGAACAAATAAAATTCGATCGTAATATTATTCCAGTTTGAGAACAAATAAAATTCGATCGCAATATTATTCCAGTTTGAGAACAAATAAAATTCGATCGCAATATTATTCCAGTTTGAGAACAAATAAAATTCGATCGCAATATTATTCCAGTTTGAGAACAAATAAAATTCGATCGCAATATTATTCCAGTTTGAGAACAAATAAAATTCGATCGTAATATTATTCCAGTTTGAGAACAAATAAAATTCGATCGCAATATTATTCCAGTTTGAGAACAAATAAAATTCGATCGCAATATTATTCCAGTTTGAGAACAGATAAAATTCGATCGCAATATTATTCCAGTTTGAGAACAAATAAAATTCGATCGTAATATTATTCCAGTTTGAGAACAAATAAAATTCGATGTAATATTATTTCAGTTTGAGAACAAATAAAATTCGATCGTAATATTATTCCAATTTGAGAACAAATAAAATTCGATCGCAATATTATTCCAGTTTGAGAACAAATAAAATTCGATCGTAATATTATTCCAGTTTGAGAACAAATAAAATTCCATCGCAATATTATTCCAGTTTGAGAACAAATAAAATTCGATCGCAATATTATTCCAGTTAGAGGACAAATAAAATTCGATCGCAATATTAATCCAGTTCGAAAACAAATAAAATTCGATCGCAATATTATTTCAGTTTGAAAACAAATAAAATTCGATCGCAATATTATTCCAGTTTGAGAACAAATAAAATTCGATCGTAATATTATTTCAGTTTGAGAACAAATAAAATTCGATCGCAATATTATTCCAGTTTGAGAACAAATAAAATTCGTTCTACTAGGTTATATTGTACACTTCTAAACAAATTTTAAATAATGAAACGCTTTTTCAATAATAATTTTCTGAAATAAGTCTTATACCTGATACATATTCATAGTATCTGCAGAGCAAGAAATGAATCCTATTAATAAGCATTGTTTTGGTTATTCCCAGTTTCTTCTGATAAAACCAAGTGAAGTGATCGTTGAATGCGTTGTGACTATGAAAAGTGAAGATGTTAAAAAGTAAAAAGAATATCCTACATTGGAATAAAATTCTCTACTTTTTCAGGCCTGAAATAAGAAATTTAAAGAGAGCTAACATATCGAGTAAATGGGATAGTAACTTGTACACTCTGACAGAACACTGTCAAGCATTTAAGGGACCTAATCACATATTCTAGAAACCACCTTTTAATATATAGTTTGAAAAATTTATAATAAAAATGTTACCAAGTATGGAAAGACTTGAACAAAAGTTAACCCTTTTATATTAACAGAATAAAAATATATTTGTTAGTATTCAAATTATGTTTTACATGAAACAAAAACATCATTGTGTTTCCTATTTTATTTTTTATTATCAGTATTCTAAGCAATTTATTAAATCAGAAGACGCTTTAATAAATCATTACTCTGTAAATAGTAATTATTTAATTTATTTAAATATGAGGATAATCAAATAATATAGTTCTGATTAATTTTAGATGAATCAATATACGGTACCTCTTTTAAGATATTTGTTTCTTTATATAATTGAGCCACAGTTTACGGAATCATGAATATTTGAATATTAAGTAGCATACTATGTACCCGAAGGCGATGTGTAGTTATTTATTATGCATTTTAGAATTAATGCAAAATATGCGTAATCAAAGATATGTAAAAAAAATCCATACACAAATGAAATAAAATTACAATTGAGATTATTTTTTTTTATGACCGATATTACTGTCTATTTACAGTTAACTAAATAATATGAGATATTTATATATACTATTGTTTATCATAAAACAGAAGTTTCAAAATAATAAGTTATCAAGAAGTTATGTGCTGCTTACTTGGTCAGGAAGTGCTAAATTGGCTCAGTTAAGAAAGAAGATTAAGAGCACTCGGGACAGGGTGGGGGTGGCGGCTGCTAAGGGTGGCTTGGGAAGGTGGTGGGGATGAGGTGGTGAGAAGCTCGGCAGTGCCGTTCAAACCTTGCAATGGCGCGCGTGTTGCTCGTACTATTAGCGGCGATCGTGGTGCTTGCCTGCGGTGCCGAGAGGTCGGGTCAAGAGCGACTCGAGGACACGGTCCGTCTCCTCAAGGGGCAGGTGCAAGCTCTTTTAGAACAGAAACAGCAGGAGTCACAGTTAGCCCAGCAGCTGTCCTCTCTCAGGTACAAGGAATTCCAGAGCAATGTTCATAATCTTCAGTCATAACAGCTTTGCTTCTAACATTCTCTATTCATAATAACATACGATGTCCCTTTATAGAAAATATTATAACTATAAATCGTTCTTTGTTCTGTTTATGGAAATAATAATCAACCACTTGAAAATTATATTACTCATAATAACCTTATAAATAATAATGACCTTATAAAAACATCTAAGAAATTAATAAATCAATTTAAGATAGGTAATGATAATTCTATGTTGATTTTTTTCCTATTATGTTATTATATTAACATAAAAATTATGATACTTTTATTAATAGAATTCGTGGCTAAAATATGAGATTATAAAAAAAATTATTTAAATAGTCTATTTATTTAAAATACTATTGCATAATTTATTGTTATTATGATATACAAATAATACATTTGAAATTATATATACGTAGTAGAACAGGAATTTGATAAAAAAAATTTGACGATTAAAGAATCACTACTGTTATTTGTGTGAATTTGACGAGATTTCATTTGTCTATGTATGGAAAAATTAATTTTGTATCTATACTTCACCAAAATCTCGCTTCTGTATATCGACGTTTGTCCTCCCCAAAAGAAAAATTACTCTCGGAATTGGAACATCTGTCAGTTTAGCCTGTAACTCTCTTTGAATCATAATTATTGTACTACATACCATATATACGACGAGAGCCTATTTTGTTATGTATTTTGGCAATTAATTCTCTATATAGATAAGGAAGAGCATCCCACAAATATCAATAAACTAAGTAGGAAAAAAAGATAAGCAAAAATACGGAATACTAAGAATAAGCATATGTACCTACGGAAAATACGTATCAAACTGTCCCTATTATATAGCTCTACTAAGATATGAAATGTTGTCTTTAATCAAAATAATAAATAACTTTCAAGGTAAGGAATATTTAAATCAGAAAACATTGATGCATATATATAAATATAACCCTGACAAAGATTTTGACTCTGACAAAGACTGCTTGTTGTGGTTCAAAAACATAGTTTTTTTCATTTCATATTGATCATTATTGACAATCAATGATCAAACCACAATATGAAATGGAAAAACAAGACTAAGATCTTTCAACCGTAACAAGCAGTCTTCGTCAGAGTCAAAAAACCAACAGTTGGGTTTTTGACTCTGACGAAGACCGCTTGTTACGGTTAAAAGATCTTAGTCTTGTTTTCCCATTTCTTATTGTGGTTTGATCATTGATTGTTATTTCACGTGTTTATGTGAAATCTATATATATATATATATATATATATTTCACATAATTTCACATAAACACGTGAAATAACAATCAGTGATCAAACCACAATAAGTGCATGTGTATGTGCGTGTGTGTGTGTGTGCGTACGTGCGTGCGTGAGTGTTGCACGTTTTGTGCATGTATATACCTGTCTATGTATAACATTCATAAGAACATGTTAAAAAAACTTGACATGAGAAAAAATATGCTAATGAGATGAAACTATTTAGCATACTTCCTCTATTCCTATTACCATGTAATTACTTATTTAATAATATCATATTTTTGTTTAAATGGTTCTTCAATTTCAATTATTGATTTACATCGCAAATCATATTCTGACTTCTTATTCTAATAAGATTGTAACTTGTTTGAAATTTTTACCTACATTTTACTCTTTATTATCATTGATATGATTAAAATAAACAGGCAGGTAAGCTGCAATAATACTCTTAACTTTATCGATAAAGAAATTATTCTAAATTAGATGGAAATATATAAGAGTTGTAACGTCTTTTGATTTTACTTGTTCTCATATAAGATGTTGATCTTTGACATTGATCTACCTCAAAAGACGTTAGAATTAGTTTCTTTTCCTATTGTAATCGTTCGAATTCTTCAGGTTATATGTAGTCGTATATCATATTATATATAATTAATATTTATACGAAATGGTTCCACAAGCTAAATGAACTTAATTCACAGAATGAGAATTTATAAAAGACATCACAATAACCTTTTTTTATTCTGATATCTCCTACGTGTTTTATTTTTATGAACTGTATATAGGATGACATTACTAACGGTAATAAACCTGTAAACAAATTGAGAAGCAAACTTTCATTTCAGCAAATATACTTTTTTAATAAACGTGAATAATTTTGTTTTAAATTTTTTCAAACAACTAAATAAAATTGGTAACTAGAATTAGTCGGGTCAAATTACAAAAATAAGCATATACTAGTGAGTACCATGGAAAGTACATTTTAACACTCATCATCATCAGGGTTATGGGCTGCTATGTATCAGCAGCTGTCAGATGAAATATTCAGCCTTATCTGTGAGTAGAACTGTTTTGTTGATACCAGGTGGGGCAGGTGGGGTAAACAGCCAGTCTTCAAGTTTAATACACAGGTGTTGACACTGATAGGGATACATCCGGCATTCTGTAAGTTGTATATTGGAGCATTTTACCCTTGCTTTCTTGATGTTTTTTCACAGTTGGCATTTCTCTATCGTCGTTTTCAGTTTCGGGTACAGTTAGAATGCAGAGGTTGACAGTGGTTACTAGTGAGTGGAGTCTGTTTTCATCGAGTGGATTGTATTCTTTTTCAGGCAAGCTCACATCAAATAATGTCTACAAGCATTATATTACTCTTTGTGAATAATAAAAATGATACCATCATAAAAACTAATCAGAAAATGACCAATTAAACTCACTTTTTTAATTCAGCATTTCAGATAATCAATTAAGAAGTGATATCATTAAGTAATATGCAACTGGTACCGTTTGGTAGTTATATACCAAACTTACCCTTAAAATACCAAACTGGTATTGACTGAGTTGACTGTCTGTCGTTCCTCCGTCAATTCACTTCTTCTCCTGAGGACAACCGCCATTACGGTTGAAATAATGAAAAGTGAATCTTCGTTATGTTTCTGTCTATGTGTCACAATTTATTTTAAGTGTATATATATATATATATACTTAAAATAAATATATGTTTTAGAAAACTATAAGTATACAGTAAATAAAATAGAAACACTTACATCTCTAATTTATTGTTTAACCGTCATCAGGGCAGAAGATATAGGGTGACCAAGCGCACTTAAAATGCGCAACTTGCTGTCAGACGTTGGAGAATGACAGTGTAGACACACGCGTGTAATAAAAACGCGTTTACACTACAGTTGACACTATAGAACTCACTTCGATATTTTGACATCCGTCGTCATCAGAAAGAAGTGCGAAGCACTCGCGTTGAAAAGCAACCTCCTACTCATATATATGTGATAAACGAAATGCGATCCAAAAGAATTTATTACACTTGAAATAAACTGTAACACATGAAAAAAAGGAACAAAGGATTCAATTTTCAATATTTCGACTTTCAACCACTATGGCGGTTGCTCTCAGGAGTAGAAGTGAATACACTTGACAGAATGACGGAGAATGACATTCAACTCAAAGTTAGTTGAAATATTGAAAAGTGTTTCCTTACGTTTCTTTCTACAGTATATTTTAATAAATATTGACATTATATCTTCATTCTTATCATTATACATTCTGTTATTTTAACTGTAAAATTAATAACTAAATATAAATTAACGCTTATAATTGAGAATATCAGTAGATTAGGGCGTAAGGGCAAAAATATTATTTCAGTCTAAAGGATTTCAACTTACATTAAAGTTGAAATCGGGGAATTCATTAGGATTTAAAGAACAGAAACAATAATTAAAACATGGATAACAGCAGATGGATTATTATGCTCATTAATCAAAACATTGGTATTACCCATAGGTGCGATGGAAAAAGTAAATGTAGTTTTGGGACGTTTTGGAATAATCCAAGTGTAATTAATAAGAGATAAAGGAAAGTTAGGTTTAAGTTTAAGCATAAACAATGTTTGACTGCTACATTGTCTACATTGATCAGCTCCTCTACCAGTGGAATAAATCTTTGGAGATAACGCAAGATAGTATATTTATGGATTTTTTGATGATTCAGTAACTAACTAAGTTGGACAGAAAAATGGCAACATAACAACCCTAGAGAATAAGGTGTAATGGTCGTGACAGTGGACTCTAATATCCTTTCTTCTTCGATTCAATAATACAAAAATGCATGCATGATTACCTATTTCAATTTTTAACTTTGATATTCATGTTCATCGTAGACTATTATGGGGCGCAACTGCTGCATCTCCCTCTTGTGGTGCCTGGGATCCAGTGCGTTAAAGGAAATTACACTGCAACTCTTATCCCTCTAAAGGACAAGATAGGGCTAAAATGGCAAAAATAAACTATCTCAGTAGTTACATCATGGCTAACAAAATTAATTATATTGAAAACATACAATGATATTCAATGGCAACATCAGAATGGACAACCTGTGTATTTACGTAACTGATCAAACCTGAAAAACCTTTTCAAAGTAATAACTGTTATCTTGCTGACATTAATACATTCAAGCAATTGACTTTTTTTTCTTTCTTTTTATTTTTTAATGCATCGAGTCTGCTTTAAAATTCAAGACAGTAAGTACGAAATTGTAAAAAACTTTGGAACATGACCAAATTTGATTAACTAACGCAACATTTTTGCATAGTTTCAGACTCCTAATTCACTAATTATCTTTTTGAAAGGGGCTCTTTCACAGCCTCATTCATTCCTGGAATCAATAGATTAAGAAAGGATATTTATCAACAATTTCCTGTCCTGTTTTCCGAACCATTCATACTTAAAATCTTTATTGATCCACCTCATATCTAGAATAAATGTTTCCCTAATATTGGTAAACTTTTATCTTATAATAGATGAAAATAAACCTGTTATAAACTCCTTCGAAGTGTTGTTAAGAAAGGTGGACGTCATATCTGCCTGCCCTGCCTTATTATTAATCCTGACCACTATTTCCTCTCACCTGTTATACTGTAAGTAACCATAATTATCCCTCTAAACTTTACCAGTTCCTGCTCTTCTAGTAACTGTGTTTATCATTTGACTACTTTATGAGTCACTCACTCTACGTGACTAACAATTAGTGTACTTACCACTCCAATGAATGATTACACTATGGCCTATCATGGCAGGAACATATCTCTTACTCTTCATGCCAGCTGTAATTTTCTCTTTTTAATGGGTGCTAACAACATTCAAATTTTTAAATGTTTCCCAACGGTATAACTATACAACCTTTATGGTTTTTAAATATAAAAATATTTATGTACCGGATCCTGCATGATCATTTAACAGACCATTTTTTCATTTCTGTTTTTATTCCTTCTTCACTATTCATTTCTTCATTATTTCTTCACTATTTATTTGTGGTTTCCTGCAATTTTTTTATTACGTAGTTATATTATTTAAATGACATTTATTATTGTTATTATTATATTACTACTAGACTACCCGTGACCCTTTGTGTCACTCAGAAATTATAGCAATAGTTATTGAAATAAATTCACTGAACATGATTGACAGAGATAATTTTAATTGTTGTTTCTTTTTATTAAGGTACAGAAACAGATTCTAATATGACCCAAGCTTTTGATATAGTATTCTTAACATGGTTCAAGATATATACACATTATGTATATTTAACAAACTAAAAACAATTTAAAAGTAAAAAAAAATATTTATTTCATGACATAAATAAGTAAAACATTAATTAAAGTTATATACACAATCAAATATATTTAAAACAAACTAAACTTGTAAATTGAAATATTAAATGTATTTACCTAATATAAAACAATATTAATGAAAGTAATGGGTCTTTATATTACATTAGAATATTTTGTATTTTACCTTATAGTTGTGTTCAAGTTTGTTTCCAAAATTATTCATTTTTAACCTCTAATCTAATAGTTTATTATATATCATAGGCTACCCTAACCTCCTAATGAGAAACATTAATAAATAATATTGTAGAAACCGAGATGAGTAGGCAAGCCACTGGGCTACCCTGACCCCTAATACGATTTGTTATTATGTAATACAACTACTACAAAGCCAATCACAACAAAAGTAAAGATTATAATAATTTCAGGTCTCTATCTCTACAGAAAATGGGTGACAAACAAACAAACTCACGAACTTTATATATATAGATAATACATAGTTTTAATTTTGTTTAATTATTTTCAATACTGTTTACGGTTTTGTTTGTTTTTAAAATTATTCTTTTTTAACCTCTAATCTAATAGTTTATTAAATAGTATAAGCTACCCTGACCTCCTAATGAGAAATATTATTAAATAATATTGTAGAAATCTAGCAGAGTACACAAGCCAATGGGCTACCTTGAAAGTGTTATTATGTAATACAACTACAACAAAACCTATCACAACAAAAGGAAATATTATAATAATTTCAGGTCTCTATTTGCATAGACAATGAGTGAACAAACAAACAATCAAAATCATAAATTTTATATATCAATGATCAAACCACAATAAGAAATGGGAAAACAAGACTAAGATCTTTCAACCGTAACAAGCGGTCTTCGTCAGAGTCAAAAACCCAACTGAAAAAGAAACACCAATCAGTTGAAGGTTTTTGACTCATGACGAAGACCGCTTGTTACGGTTAAAGAATCTTAGTCATTGTTTTCCCATTGTCTTATTGTGGTTTGATCATTGATTGTTATTTCACGTGTTTATGTGAAATCTTTATATATATATATAATAATATATATAATATATATATATATATATAAATTCTCCTTTTCCAGTTGAACCCTGTTAGCAGGAGGTTAGTTCGTAAGATCGAATCTCTCAGTCTTAAGATCGTGAATGCCGAGACTGCGGTTAATTTTAATGATACTTGTTTAATGAAGAGGATCTGCTGCCTATTTATACCAATATATATATATATATATATATATATATATAAATTCTCCTTTTCCAGTTGAACCCTGTTAGCAGGAGGTTAGTTCGTAAGATCGAATCTCTCAGTCTTAAGATCGTGAATGCCGAGACTGCGGTTAATTTTAATGATACTTGTTTAAAAGAGGATCTGCTGCCTATTTATACCAATATATATATATATATATATATTATATAAAATATAACAAATAGCTTTAATTTTGTTTAATTATTTTCAATACTGTTTAGGATTTTGTTTGCATAACTCAAGTCACTTAAAGATATTTTATTTTTTTCTTCTTTCCCCTCAGTTTTACTAATTTACGTGTTTACAATCGTTAAATAAGTAGAACATAGTCTTACACTATAAGCGACTTTACTCCTCAGTCTCTCTGAAATCATTTCTTTTGAAAGCAGTCAGTGCCACTATCTGTTATATTGTAAGTGAACCAATTGATAAATGTTAGTTCTTGTATCCTTTTCTTTTTTTGAGGCTTCTAATTTTTTAAGTTTTAGTTATGTATAGAATTTAAATGAAATGCTTAATTCTCAAATTTACTTTAAATTAGAAATAAAATGGAAATGAAATAGAGGAAGGTCATATTAATGGAAGGGTTGGTTGAATTGAGGCCTTGTGCAGATGTCAGTTGTCAAGAGGGTCGAGCGTGCGGTCTATCAAGTGAAAAGTTTTTGATTTGATCAGAGCAAGGCATGATGAGCATAGTGCGAGGCACTAACTTTCACCAACCTCTTACTATCTACTACTACAACCAATTTCAAATATTATTCTTTTTTAATGAATTAACTTATTAATTTATCATAATTAATAATCAATTATAAAACCAAATTACTTATATTAATAACTTTCTTATATTGAAATTAATTTAAATTTAAACCTTTTGGAATTAGGTTTATTTTTCAGTTGATAAATTTCCTTTATACACTTTCACTATGAACTATCCAGTATAAGGAAATCAAAATAAAATTCATAATTTGGCAATAATAATTTTAAATGAATAACAAAATATATTGTTTAATATAAGTATACGTTCATCTTCTATTATGATCCAGTAAAGGCTTAATACACTACATATAAATATTACTGGACTCTTTGAGGGTTGTCTGGTCAAAAAACTCAACTCTCATCCAACGCTTTAAAAATTTTATGTTTTCATTATCTAAGAAAATATGTAATCATTATCATTACAAAAAAATATATAATCTATTATTAGGAACTATAAAACATCCGATTAAAATATAGAAAAAATAATAATAATTAATCATTCCTTACACTTAGTATAGGAGTTACAAACGGTAGGTTTCAACTAACTCAGAATATGATCTGAGGAGGTTATACAGATGTTTCTATGAAGTATGACTCACATACTATCATACCAAAGCAATCATACTCTAAGTTAGATCATAGACTAAGTTAGATAGAACTTACCATTTTTAACCCCTACACTCATTGTAAGGAAGGATATATTATTATCATTGTTTCTAATTCTTAAACCAAAGTTAATTAGTTAACAATAATAGATTTTGTATTTTCTTGTAACCTTGGTCATGAAAATATAAGTTGTCAAAACGTCAGAAGACAGAGTTGAATTTTTTCATCAGACAACCCACAAATGATCCAGAAATATCACTGTAATGTAAATTATATAATATATATAATATAACTTACAATTTTGTTTAATTTTATTATATTTTTGTTTTAGTCAATTATAGAAGACGAAACATTAACTATTTATATTTTTCAATACAGATATTTATATCCATTATAAATAAATAAATATTATTCCATCAAGAAAACATTTTATCTATTCGTTTCCTTTGAGACAGATAGGCTGTAATATTTTTCGTTGGTTATAAATCTTCTTCTATTTTTTTTAACTACAGATTTATAACAATTTCGTGAAAATAATTATACATGTTGCTAAAAATATGAATAAATCCAAACAAAACCATGTTTATAATCGTCTGTTTCATTTTAAGAAATATCTAATCATCCCCTGAGAATGATTTATAACAATGCATGGAATATTTATATGAGTCTAATTATCATGGTATCTCATTCTTATTACAATTTAATTTTTCATTTTTAAACTCAATGTTTGAACGAATCTTGACATTCGTTGGTATCACCATTCCTTGTAAGGTGAATTACCGTTGAAAGGTAATTCAGCACCTTTGGTAAGGATGTTGAATACATTAAATAGATATTAAACTATTATTCATGGTTATTATTCCTCACAATTTGTTGATTGAATAAATTAATTTTGTTTTGTTAGTGCAAACAACAGCAAAGTTTAAAAACATATAAACATAACTGTGATAATAATGATTAAAAAAGTAATAATTATAACTAATATAATTATTATTACTCTTATCATGAGCAATAATGGCGAATAATAAAAATACCTATAATGTGACAGCTCGTATTGATATTTATTTTACTTTGATGATCAAATAATTTGGAACAAGATAAATGATTTTTATTAGAAATGGGTAAAACCGTCATACCTCGTAAGATGATCCTGGAGTTGGAGCGCTTTTGGACGTTGTCCATCTTCGATCGCAACAAACCTACTGAGCTGTTAGGTTTGTTCAGTTAAACTGCTCAGTAGGTTTGTTACGATCGAAGATGGACAACGTCCGAAAGCGCTCCAACTCCAGGATCATCTTACGTGGTATGACGGTTTTACCTATTTCTAATAAAAATCATAATAACCTCAGTGGTATTAACAATATGCATATACAAGATAAATGCATTCACAACCAAATATGACTGCATTTTTATTAGTTTTATCAAATCACTAATGTTTACATGTAAGGAATAGTTATATTTGTTTGTATTTTTCTTAGTTGTTTTATGTTTTCTTCAAGTACAAATATATTTATTTTAAGTAAATATCAATTTGATTTTATGTCAATGACATTGTCATTTTCAAATTCATTTAAATTACAATCTTTTTTTTTCAAAATAGGTTTCTTTTCCAACGTAATAAATTTCCTTCTAACACATTCTCTATGAAAGATCCTGTAAAGGGAGATAAATTGCATTAATCTCAGGTCTGTCTGTTAAACTAGTAAACTTGGAAACAAGAGCTGTTGCGCATATGTAATGCGACTTTCCTACTCTCGCCTCCTCCGCTCTCTTTGATTTATACTTCAGAAGTCACCAGTTACCAGTACTTGCATGAATTTCTCCAAGTTATCAATTTTATACCATATAATTTGTAAACTTTTTTTTCTAAGGAGAAACCCTAAGAATTGTTTATTTATCGAAGTTTTTCAAATGAGTAAATTATAACAAATATATAATATTAACTCAAATAAATAATATTAACTCAGTCAAACCGATTTTTTCGGTTTGAGTTTAAACGAACCGGAATGAGTTCTGTAGTGTCTTTCTGTGTTCTTTCCTATGTGTTAAAGTTTATATATATATATATATATATATATATATAATATATATTTATAAAAATATCGATCGTGGATTAGAAACAAAACTAAAGTTTATCGGGACTCTGTCAGTTCTTCAGGTTCAAATTAAACTCTCATTGCCAACGTTTCGGTTTTTATTTAAAACCCTTTTCATAGGCCTACAAAATCAGAGGAAATATAAGAAATAATACAATCATTCAAAAATCAAACATACATAAAAGTGCAATTAGTTACAATTAAGAAATTACAATAGAAATTTTGACTAGAGGTTAGTGAGAAAACTTACAGAAGCATAAATTTTGAAACACAAAAACTAAGTATTACATTACAAATTATTTTAGAAAGAAAAATAGTATGTGGATTTTAACAACAACTGTAGTCTGAATGAGAACACGCGACACTGAACTGAAATAACCAAGCAAGGTAACCAAATTTCACCAGACAACCAAAGAGACACTTAACACAATTTTTCATCTATCAACAATGTTTAACTTAATCCACCTTGTTAAAATCCACATACTATTTTTCTTTGTAAAATAATTTGTAATGTAATACTTAGTTTTTGTGTTTCAAAATTTATAATTCTTAAGTTTTCTCACTAACCTCTAATCAAAATTTCTATTGTAATTTCTTAATTGTAACAAATTGCACCTTTATATATGTTTGATTTTTGAATGATTGTATTATTTTGTTATATTTCCTCTGTTTTTGTAGGCCTATGAAAAAGGTTTTAAATAAAAACCGAAACGTTGGCAATGAGAGTTTAATTTGAACCTGAAGAACTGACCGAGTCCCGATAAACTTTAGTTTTATATATATATATATATATATATATATATATATATATATATATATACCATGATAAACGGAAACGGTCCGGAAGGACAGATAACACTTAAAATAAACCATGACACATAGACAGAAACATAACAAAGACTCACTTTTCAATATTTCGACCGTAATGGCGGTCGTTCTCAGGAGAATAAGTGAATTGACGATGGGACGACAGTCAACTCATATATACATATATATAAAGATTTCACATAAACAGTTGGGTTTTTGACTCTGACGAAGACCGCTTCTTACGTTTGAAAGATCTTAGTCTTGTTTTCCTATTTCATATTATGGTTTGGTTTGTCGTTTGTGTTTGTGGTTTGTAGTAAATATAAATCACAGTAAACTAAGAGATTGAATTATTTTTTTGTTGCTTTATAATTTTCTTTTTTATTACCCCCTCAGATGTCTTTCAATTATATTGTAAAATTTCGTTGTATTTATGAACTGAATATAATATTTTAATAAATAATTAATTAATTATTCATTAATTCATTCCTTCATAATTTCATTCGTTATTAAATGCTTTCATAACAGTGCTTGCTTTTGGCAGCGTGAATTATAATTATTAATAGTAGTCACGGTTACTTATAATCGCAATTTTTTGTACACTAGTTAAAAACTTTTGACAGGTTTCTTTTATCAATATATATAAATTTAAGGAAAATATAAATAAAAAAACTCCCATGATTGGTGAGCTTTTCAATAAATATGGGAACACACTATTGTTAGGATATTCTTTGATTAATTTTTTTTATCTTTCTAATTGTTATCAGACGTTAGAATTTTAGTTCCATTTTAATTAGTTCATTTGATAATTTTTGTTTAGGAACATGTAGGAAATTTGGAAGAAGTAAACTTGATTCAACGTTTAGAAGTGTGAATTATTAGTTAACTTGTTATGGTAATGACAAAATCTTGCTCAAGATCTTCCTCATTCGAGACGTATAGCAGACTGTTTCATGCCCCATTTCCTTAATGTATACACTCTAATAGGGTTAAATGACGTAAGCACCAAGATTGCTCAAATGCAACGTGCTCTCTTCAGGACTGTTAGATCCAGGGTTCAATACCCAATCTGGCCATCGATTTATTTATGCGGGAAATGAAAAAAACTAATCACGTCGACCCTCAGAGAGGACATTACACCCTCGGTCCTGAAGGTCTACCTTGTCGTTTCGGTTAAAAATCCTTACTTCAAAAAATGCAGTCAATGCAGCATGTTCAATGTTCATCATAAAGAGCCAATGTTTGGCCTATGTATGTTATATGATAGGATATCTGCTGCAAACTAACCTAACCTAAGGTAAACAATACTACTCACGATGTAAATTAACAAAACATGTGGCTCATTTATAACTAAATATGGCACCAACAAAAAAATGATACACTCATTCTACTTTCCAAACAAACAAGACGAACGCTTATTTTGTATATTTTAAAAATAAACCGAACAATTTTTTTTTTTAAGATACATAAAAAACATGAAGATTGATGGTAAAAATAAATTACTAAGGCCGAAGCAACATTTTCTTACTTCAACATTAGTTAATTTTATTCCTTTTGTAAATTCGCGCAGTTTAACCTGTACTATACTGTACTATATGACAGCTATTTTTACCATTAAAATGCTAATAATATTAATGTGACAAATTTATAATTTATTGTAATTTTTTATATCAAAATAAAGTACATCTATTACATTAATTAGTAAACATTTAATAGCCTTTCTTAAGAAATGGCAGTCACAATAATTTTATTCTTTTAAATCAAATGCAACTATATATTTGAGTGCTGAATCAACCTTGATAAGTTTTTAATATTACATTTTAAAAATAATGTAAGAATATTAACATTTTTAATTCTAGGTGATAAATTATTTAAATATTACAAACGATAAATACATTTTTTTATTTAAAGAAAAAAATATTTGATAATTTGATCAAATTAGATATATAAGATAATTTACTACAGTCATTTGAAAATTTGATAAAGAGATAAGATGGTGTAAACGGTAATAAGCATCTATTTGACTATTTCTCTTGAAATATTAACGTAGTCATTTCTTCTGAGAGGTTGAAGTAAAGACTCAGGTCACGTGCCTCTGCTATTTCCATGTCAGACTGCGTAAGAATTTTAAGTAAACATTAAAACGAGTTATCTTAGCTTTGGATTTTAAATATTACTCTTTTAAAAAAAAAATTATTTTGTAAGCGCTAAGATTAATAATGAACAACTAATAAACCAATAGATATTTAGCATAAACTATTTCAGCATTTTGTAGATATATATTCTGTAACATTAATTAAAGTGAATTTTATAATATCTTTTATCTTTAAATTATATTCCGTTCTGTCAGAGATGTTATTATATTAAAACTGAGTCAAGCAAAAAATACTTTGGGAAACTTTTATACTATATTTTCGGAGAAAAAACTGGGGGATGATTAGAAATTGCAAAATGAAAGATGAAACTTAAAAAGAGTGCCTTAGATGTTTCTTTATTTATTTTTTTTTTTCCAAAAACTAAATCAAAAAAAAGTTTTGATGATAGGATGCAAAAAATGCAAATCGATTTCTCTAAACGTTAAAATAATTTATCTTTAATATCTAGTAAGACACAGCATTGATAAGTTAGTTTCTCTCAGGAATAAAAAATAACCGTATTCAATTAGTGACTTCGTTCAAACGCTCTTTTTTTTCACATTAATTATCTTTGTTAGGCAGATTTTAATCAAAGAAAAAATGAATAAATCTGGTTAATAATTAAAAAATATAAAACACTTATTTTATATTATATATAAAATATTTTATTATATAATATATTATAATTTATATATAATGACTAGTAATTAAACAACACCTTTAATATTGTGTGGCTCACTTTATAGCAGTTTGGTCTTCAATTTACAGGCAAGACAGAAGAAACCTCTGGCTCTCATTGTGGCCATCTGTTGTTGAAGTTACAATAGATAGAATTATAAGAATAAAGTTAAGGCTTCATTCATGGTAATCGAGTCTTAAAATTACTAGCAAGAGACTCATGTAAACAAAGTTAAGTGTGTATTTGTGAAAAAAGTTACAAGTCAGAAATTAATAATAAGAACTTTTAGTTTAATGTGAATAGCATTTTTAAGTCCGCCTATTTTACCTGTGATGTAATAAAATTTCCTATCGATTCCAACCTGAATCCTTCAAAATTTACATTTATTGTATGCCATGACGGTCCAGCTGTAAAGAAAAAAAAATAAAGAGAAAAAAAGCCCACTTATGGTATTTTAAGCTGCGTGAATTACCACCCCACTGATTTTTTCTGCCTAGAACAACTACCTCTGTCCGTAAGTTGTGGTAGCATTGACTACCAAATTAAATCAGGTCTTTTATAGCCTATGATATTCCTGATATTCAGTATGGGGTATACAACTTAGGTCAGGACCATGTAAAATTCTATACACGTTTCAAAGATATATATATATATACAGGGTGATTGAAAAGTAACTCCCTATTTTAAAATAAATACAATTTATTTTAAATCTCAATTAAATCTCAATTTTGTGTATATACTACTTAATGTATGGCAATTTAATTTATGTTCTTGTTTTCCTTTCAGATTTATTTAAATCTGAATTTGGAAGAACTTGAAGGGCGAATACGAGAAGTTATGATTTCCATTCCACAAGAGTTTCTTGCGAAATCAGTTGATGCGATTCCTGGTCGACTTGAGAAGCTGGTGGCAAATAAAGGCGCCCATATCGAATTTTAAATAAAAGCCCATGCATTATACTTCCTTCTCATATTCATTAGTTGTAGAAATTATATTTTAAAAATAAATTATAGTTTTTTTAAAATAGGGAGTTACTTTTCAATCACCCTGTATATATATAAAATAAATTCAAAATGAAGGAAACACTCAGAAAGACACAGACATAACTCACATCGATATTTCGACCAACGTTGTCATCAGGAGGTGTGAAGAGCAAAGAGTCCCGCAGGAAGGCAGGGTAGTGAGTCACCGCCTCGATCGATGGTCAAAATATCGATGTGAGTTATGTCTTTGTCTTTCTGTGTGTTTCCTTTGTTTTGAATTTATTTTATTTAAAAAAGTCCGCTGGACCGTTTCTTTTAATTATATATATATATATTTCAAAGTGTCGCCATTGTTTATTATAAATTCCAAATATATAATCTGGGTTTCCAAGCTTTTAAGTGACCACCTATGACGACATGCGGTATATTAGCTTTACGGTATATTTTCCTTAACTGTATGTGAACACCCTTTATTGAATTCACAGCAAGTTTCTAAGCCTTGGGCTACTGAGAATTTGATTAGGAGTGTTCTGTAACGCTACTGCTGCACTTAGCGTCTACTGCAATATCATTAGCATGCGGTTTGAGTAAAACTTGACTTAACCATTACTTCTCCTGTAACTCACGTCATGAATGAAAAGAGGAATTTATAACATACTCCTATTAGACTTTCTCAGTAGTGAGTTACTTTTGAAGGAGTTTAATCTACACATATAAAACAAGTATTGAAAGTAAATTTTAATATTTCATTATATTTTGGTATTTTTATCTATTTATGGTTTGGAAATATTTACCTCAAAATAGACTAATGATGTTTTACCAAAAACCAAAAAAGATAAAGTGGTAATAGTTTATGATAATATCAGCATGAAGAAAAGAAATAAGTTAGTTTGAAAAAGGAAACTTTTTGCTTTGATTTTAATCAATTATCCAACTATTAGGTCAAATGAAGAAGATATCGTTTCAACGGGTATATAAAAGTGTGAGTGCCCTAGAAACCTTGCTTTAATTTAGCAATGAATATTTGCAAACACTAGGATGGTTACTGTCATCGAAACTTGTGTTTTATAAGAAATACAGCATTTGGATTGTACATTGTACTTAAAAACATATAGCACCATTGAAAGAACAAAAGCGTTAATTGGTTTGTTAGAAGTTCTACAATCAAAAAAGTATTTTCAGAATAACAGAACATTCTGATTCATTTGATATAATATTGATTATGTATATAAACCCGTATTAATCATAGTTTTGAAGTTCAAGTAGTAAAAAGATAACTGGTAACAATAGTTTTGTCACATCAAGAGTTTTTGAGGATGCCCATATGTGGCTCATAGGGGTTTATATCCAGGAATTCATATGAATCGTTAGCTTTTATTCTGAAAAACAATAAATATACCTATGATTTTCTAGACAAATATTTGATGTTACTTTTAACAATGGACCCTTTTTGACTTCCGTTCATATTAAATCTATTGATACTCAACTATATTCCATTGCAATAGGTGTCATCCTTCTCTTGTTAAAAAGTCAATACCTCGATTCTTGCCCTTCCATATCCACAATATCTGTAAGAATCCCCAAGACAGCAGACACCACCTCAACCTTTTAAAGGATACATTTTCTGAATGAAGCTATCCTCTATTCTTCTTTGAACGCTTCTGCTTCTTAAAGTAAGAGCGTGATTCTTCTTTTTTCTAAACCACCTACTTCCCTTGCACCCATGAACTTCGTACTGCTATTCAGAATTTTTTTTTCAAATCCCCTCTAATTCTCTGTTTACCTTTTCCATTTTTAATCACCCATTTCTTATTGAAAATCTCCCAATCTGAAAAGTATTTCTTCTCATTTTTCTTCTCAGCCTTTCAATCCTGACTATGGAATGAAACAATGTGGACGCCGTGGCTGTCAACTTGTTTTATCATCAACCCTAATCCCTCCTTCCATTTCCCCGTAAACCATTATTCCTACCCAATTCATGTTCATACCTCCTGCAATTGCGTTTTCAGACTGGATTGCACGCAGTAAGACTTCTTTTCACTTTGTCTTAACTTCTACTGGGCTGATCTATCCTATGAGAGCTTCAGTTAGTTTATGTAGTCACCTTCCTACAGCCATCCATGCAAACTTTCATGTATCTGTTTAAATGACTGTTTCTAAGTTAGAATTTTAAACAGATTATAGATATGAATATTAAAGTTACCATAAGAGCCTCTGAGGAAGTTCACATATGTTTGCTTTCTGCTCAATTAACCTCCTGGTATCAACCTTTACAGTTAATTTTTTTAGATGTATTTTCCCATCGTTATCATTATTATTTACACATCTCTTTTTTACTTAATATTATTTTTTATATTTGATTTACTTATTTTATTTAATTAGTTATTTATCATCAGTTTTTCACTTTCTTTTGACTCTTTATTCCTTTCCCCTTCCTTTTCGCTTGTTAGTTATAGTGGCCTGATTGACGGTTTTGCTGCTGTTGTTTGACATCATTTGCCACTGTGTCTTCCTGTGGAACCCTTCTTCTCCTGATTAGGACAATCGTTTAAAAATAGAAATAAATTATGCCCGCCTTTGTCTGTGTGTTACCTTTATTGTAAATCTTTTTTATTTAAAAGTACGTTGGACCGTTTCATTAATATACGATATATCTGAACTTATAAAGTCATTTAATTTATAATACATTATAATTATTTTTATCATTATTTCATATCGATGAAACATATCTAATTAAAGGGTATCATGAAATTCTAGATAACATGTATAAGTAATGATAAAAGTAGGGATTGTGATAAATAAACTGCAGGATGCATGGCAGGTGGTCAAGTTGTTTGCAAACTTCATCGCAAGCTCATAATGTATTTGCTTGCAGGACCCATTGAGAGAAGTTACTATCTCAATGGCTTTATTAAACTAATTCTAATAATCTCCGCCGAGGTGTATTAAACTTGAAGCCCTTCTCAAAATAAACTACTTCTTCTTTTTACAAATCCCATTAACGTCTGCCTTTCGAGACAGAAACTTGGAATTATTTCAGTGACACGAATGTTTTCCTTTAGATAAAACTCATGAGAAAAAATGGATGTATTAAATGAAGCGTTATCATCAACCACAGGAACGTGATTTAAAATGTTACTCAAAAAATGTATTGATTCTGTAGTTATTAAACCTCCTGTACATTCTTCATTCATCACATTCTTCATCGTTTTAAAAAAGTCATATATATACCACCTATCTTAAAATTTGTTGATTAAAAGTAATCTTATTTGATTCTCTTCAAAATGTTTACGCAATAACTTTCAAACATGAAAGTGACTTCCATGTTTCAAACAGAACTCACTTCGATATATATATATATAAAGTTCACAGAAGGGATCCTTGAGGATTTTGGTCATAAACAGTCAACTCCTGATTATATGCCGACGTTTTGCCAAAAGTTGTTTGGCATTTTTAAGGCTAAAAAACAATTTATTGACGACATAAGTAAAGCAAGACAAATTCATCCACGGAATACCAACTAACAGAAAATAAACTTAACAAAACAAAAAATTCATTAACAAAAGGATCATAAAATACCTAGTGTTATTATTCATTATTTAAAAACAAACATTTGTTGTTTAAACCTAATTGCTTATTATTAATTAGTCAGACAACAAAACCAAATTTTCAAACAGATAAGCACACTATTACAAAACTAATTCTGGGAGGATACCTCTATTCAGAACATTCAAGCAAAAACAGACAGTAACAAACCCAGTACGCCAGAAAATTACAAAACACTAAAAAAAGAGTAAAAGAATAAAAGAAATTAAGGGAAAACAAAAACTTACAAAAATTATTTCCTTGTTTTAGAGGAAACACTATTTTACCATCCATGCTTTTATCTAGCCGCATCATAACAAATGCAAATATAAAGGAAGGTTACATAACCATAAAAACAGAAAACAAGCTACTCCTCCAATGTCAACCTAAAAACAGTTCAATGGAAACTATTGAAAGAGATTGGAGTAAATTAAACTAAGACTGGATATATCAAATCTCAGACAGTTGGTGTATTCATAATATTTATCATTTCTTTTAAGTTTCTCTTTTTTGTGTGTTTTTCATATTCAAGAATTTTGGTGTCGTGAAACGCAAACGAATGTCCCTTTGAACATGCATGATTGGCTAGAGCACAAACTGTTCTTTTATGTCTAATATCATTTTGATGATGTGTGATCCTGTTTTTCAAATATGTTTGAAAATTTGAAATTTGAGTTGGGTTAGTAACCAATAAGAATAGAGTTCTTGTAAATCAAGGTGAATTGGAGTAATGCAGTTGTTAAATAGGACCCAGTTATTCTCTAACTCAAAGTCAATGGTTATAGAGGTTACACAGTCAGAGGTTAGTGTAACAAAATTCGCAAAAAATTGTCTTTACCTTGTAGTGATCACTTGACTTCTTTTATATTATTCTTTTTATGGTGGAGGGTTGATGGTTCTAATACAGACTGGATATGTTAATATTTCATTTCTTTAGCCTCTATTGAGTCTTCTAAGCAAAAGAGCTTTGTCGTTTCTTCTAGAAGACCCAGTAGAGACTCAAAAAGTGATATGTTATACCCTGTCTACAATAGAACCAACCATGAACCGACCTCAAGAAAAACAACAACAGAAATGAACTTAGGCGTTATAGAAGTGAACTTAGGCGTTATAGAAATGAAATTAGGCTTTATAGAAGTGAACTTAGCCGTTATAGAAATGAACTTAGGCTTTATAGAAGTGAACTTAGCTGTTATAGAAATGAACTTAGGCGTTACAGAAATGAACTTAGCCGTTATAGAAATGAAATTAGGCTTTATAGAAGTGAACTTAGCCGTTATAGAAATGAACTTAGGCTTTATAGAAGTGAACTTAGCTGTTATAGAAATGAAATTAGGCGTTATAGAAATGAACTTAGCCGTTATAGAAATGAAATTAGGCTTTATAGAAGTGAACTTAGCCGTTATAGAAATGAACTTAGACGTTATAGAAATGAACTTAGCTGTTATAGAAATGAACTTAGGTGTTATAGAAATGAACTTAAGCTTTATAGAAGTGAACTTAGGCGTTATAGAAATGAACTTAGCAGTTATAGAAATGAACTTAGGTGTTATAGAAAAGAACTTAGCTGTTATAGAAATGAACTTAGGTGTTATAGAAATTAACTTAGGCTTTATAGAAGTGAACTTAGGCGTTATAGAAATGAACTTAGCCGTTATAGAAATGAACTTAGGTGTTATAGAAATGAACTTAACCTTCACTATAAGGTAAAAGTCATGTATGTTATGCATATTAATGCTTTAAATAATTTCAAGAAATATTAAAAGAAAAACTAAATTAGTTGTTTTGAATTCTAAGTTAATAAATTCAAAGAAAAATGATGAAGCGGTACAGAGTACTGTTAATAATTATTCATAATATTATATTTTTAAAAAACATAATGATAACAAATGAAAAGATAGTTTTCGTTGTTAACTGTGCTGAAGCATATTAATACCTAGATAGTACGATTCCAATATGTTCAATATTCATTATTACGCTTAATCATAATGTGGGCTATTTTAGTGTATACATACCAATATTTTTCTGAACTTAAGAATAGTTGCAAAAATTAAGGCGTGTATATCGTAATATTCTAACATTAAAATTATTATGTATTACAGTAATTATTAGTTATTTCAATATTTATCATTACTGCAATTATATAATATTGCTAATTAACACTAAAATGTTGTTATATAATTTTATTTTATAAATAATATTGATATATGTTTTTATTAATAGTATTATACATATTAAATTGAAATTTTGTTCTTAATGTTTTCCCAACTTGTCAAATGTACGAGTAAGTATATTCTATTAGATTGTTTAAAAAAATGATCAAATTTTCAGAAGACAGAAAAATTCAATAAAAAAATGTGGTAACGGTTATTCACTTTTGCGGAGCTTCTTTGAATAAGCCTTATGTAATGATAAAATGATTCCATGTAAAAAAGGCTTTTTTTTTTTTTTTTTTTTTTTTTAATTGATGCTGGGGTACTTAGCTGAAAGGAGGGTGAGGTAACCATTTATCATGGGGATGATTAAGGCAGTAGAGGAGGAGAATAGAATCAGGTAATAAAAACATGGCACTATCAGCGGGGAACTGCTTCTCCAAGCTTGATAAAGGGAAATTGCTTTCCTTTCACCATAGCATTCATTTCCCTTAAGAATTTTCTTCAACTTTAATTACGGCTGAGCAAGCTAGTAGGTAGACCTAAATGTAATTTTTACTGAACAGAGCCATGTGGAAGAAAAAAGAAGGGAAAGCATATTAACTGTCGAGATGTTCAGAAACCATATCGTCAGTTTTTAAATCATATCTTTTTTTATATCTAGCTGAAATCAAATAAGAAAAAGTAGCGATATATACAACCAGGATATTGATTTTTCCAAACTTTCATTACAATTTTTTTTAAAAGAAAAGATAAATAATTAAAAACTATTAAAGCAATTATTCACAATTCATTAGTCAAGTAGATTTGAATATTACTAAATACAACGTCCCCTATGCCAGAAAAAAAAACTATTTTTTTTGATAGCAACAATTGAAGAAAGCTATTTTTTATTGTTTAAACATATCCCAGAAAAAGTGAAATAAATGTTATTTTGACTGCATATTCTGTAGTTTGGTAATCGCAGAATATTGAAATCATTCAGATAGCATTGACATCAAACTCCAATATTTCAAAAAAGACTTTTCAATCAAATAAAGTTGCATAAAAAATCCAATACCTGTCAAACTCTGGTCAAAGGTTTCTATTGGAGACTTTTATCTTTAAATTTATTTTCAGAACATAGCGATTTCGCCACAGCCAGTTTTATTCTACTTATGTATATTATATATATATATGGTATTAGCTTACACATATTAAAATGAATCTGAAATTGATCAGCCTTTTAGATTAAAATCAAACTCAAAACTCCGACCTTTTATATTTATTTGAAATAATGTTTCATAAGCAGCAAAATATATACATAATTTTATTTTATAAATAATATTAATATAATATTTTATTCAAATTATATATTAATATTATTGTACATATTAAATTGAAAGTTTAATCTCAATGTTTCCTCAACTTATTAAATGTATGTATATACGATATGTAAGTATAATCCATTAAAATTTTTGAAAAAATATTCAAATTCTCCAGATGTCTAAACAAATCAATAAAAAAATGTGGTAACGATTATTCAATTTTGCGTAGATTATTTAATCTATTACTTAATCTATGATTAACATATGCAGTTAATAACATTGTGTACGTAAAAATAACATTAGTAAACGGGTAGCAGTTTGATTATATGTTACAACATTATGATTCACAAATTTTGTAGGTGTGTCAAAAGAAAGGTAGGTATTACGGACGATTCTCAAAAAGTTAATAAATTAGTTTTTTTTTTAAGATATGCTGTCTTGATAAAAGATTGTATATTATCATATATCAAGTAAATTACCAATCAAAGTAACAAAGAAATAGAAAAAAGAATTGTTTTACTATTTAATTTTTTTTACATACGAGTAAAAAAAATCGTAGCTTCTTCTGCATTTTACTCGGATATATATATATAATTAACTGGAAAGAAACAACACAAAATGAACGAAAACACTTATTAAAAATTAATAATAAGGAATTAAATAATTCACTATGCTGAATTAATATTCTCCAACGTTTGGATGAAGAAAAGAAGAAGGTATTCAGAAACCTTGAAAAACTGGTGAAGAAAATGACATCAGTGAAATACGGTCACTTATTCAATGAAATATATGTATATATAGTGTATGTGTGTCATAAACCATTCCCATAATTATTGCTGTTCGTTGGGCAAGATTCTTTCAGTTTCCCATTTCCAATTTGTTATAAAATGAATTTCTATATAGATCTAGATTTGGTATGTAGTGGGGTATTTCAAGTGTAAAACTGTTTGCTTAATATTCACAGTAATTTCCTAAACAGTATTAGTCATTCAAAAATTAAACAATTTTTTAAATTTATCACTTTTGTTAGTGATGATAATATATTTAGTAACAATGGGTTAAAAAAGTCTCCATTTTATATGTTTTGTCTTCAAAAACAAAGTTTTTCTAATTGTGATATAATGTAGTAATATGATCTCCATAATATATATATATATGTATTATAGCCTGAATTTAAATGATAATTCTTTTGTTTTTTTTCTATTAGATTATGTAATGATTATATTTATACTGATTACGTAGTGATATACTTATTATATACTGATTATAAACTTTAATCACGGTAGTGATTATAGACTGAAGGGATAGTCAGTGGCTTGTATGCACTCAATAGTCTCTCATTAATTTGCAGTTTGTTTTTGCAAATGGTAGTTGAATCTTCTTTTTAAAGTGTCCTGAAGAGTGATTATCTGTTCTCGGTGATTTTAAATTGCACACACTTTCTTTATTGGTTTTATTTGATCCATTGACAGCTTAACAAGTATTTCAATGATATATTATGTTTAAAATTAATTTGCTGATGCATTATTTCAGGCAAGAGGTGGAGAACCTGAAAGGAAGCTGCAAAAGAAGCGACAAGGCTGAAGTTCGAGTGGGCTGGTTGGAGTCAACAGTGGCTGAGACAAGGGGACAAGTTACAGAATTGGGTGCTGCATTAGCCAAGCATTCTTCTCTGGCTCCCACGATTTCTCGCCTTCGAGACACAATCCACAATCAACAGTCTGAAATAGCTTCATTGCGCAGTGAAATAAACCAACTCAATGCCAAGGTGAGCACACGTCTTTTTTATGACAACAAACAATTTAACTATGCATAACTTAAAAACAGGAAAAAAACCATCACCTTCTAATATCCGTTTTCACAACAAATAACATTCTTTATGAAGTTATCAATCAATAAACCCCAGTTTGTTTTCTTCCTGTCTATATCACAGTTGCGTTTTGTTATCGTTTTCTAAAGTTTATACTTTTTTTTCTATTTTTGATACTTATTCTAACATCTCACCTACACAAATGAACACTCCTGCACGTAGTTTTAAACATCTCTTTCTTTTGTCTCAATGATCATTAAAATTTGGACAGATACAGTTTATGACTAGTTGATATTGATGTTTTTTATATTTTTTAATTGAAAAAATTCAAACCTTTAAGCAATATGTTATTAGTGATTGACCTTTAGATGACGAGATACTCAATACAAATTATCACAGTAATAGAATTTACTGGTTCAGCATTATTATTATTTGTCACACCAGTATTTCGTGATTCGTTTCTATTGTATACTCTACAATTTCTTAGAGTTTTACAGTATAGAAGTTGTACTTTATCTATTGTAGTACTCACGCATAAGACACAACTATCTGGACTGTCATTAGATCTAATTGATCTAATTGATTATATCTAATTGATGTCAATTAGATCTATTCTATTTGAATGCTTACTGAGAAAATTATTACCTGTAGCCACTCTAAAAAACGCAACCTAAACTCTTCTACGTAGAGTATCAGGTCATTGTTAATTTCGAGGATATTCTAAAACTTCTTTCCATTTCCATCCAAGCAGTTTATTATTTTAATTTATTCCAAGAGCCTAGGAGATATTTCTCTACTCCCCGCTTTGCCCTCTGATCAGGCTCGATCATTATCCATTGTACCGTAATGGTTGAGAATCAACTAAGTAATTGTCCAACATTGTCATGTAAAGTAATAGAAATGTTTAAAACGTTCTAGATGGAAGAATAGGTTAAATATAAACAGAAAATGTATCATTAGAAAATCAAATCAATTTTGGACAATTATTGGTGACGACAAATCGAAGTTTATAAATTTAATGTTTAATCGTCTTTTAGTCTTTAAATGTTAAGTAGGCATAGAAATTTATTTATTTCAAATGTGATTTGAGAGTACAAAAAGTTTGTATTGATTCAATAATAAAAGAAGATTATATTGGAAGCCGGTTCGATAGGATCAAGACGTAAGAGCCGAAAGCAAGCCTTTGCCAAGACTAGTAGGTTAATGATGCTCAGCTGCGTGAATTGGCCAGGTCGTCCCTCGGGTAAGTGTGAGAAGAGGCAGAAAGAAGGCCCTTCCAACTCCGGAGCGGTCTCTCCTCCGATCGATCACGTACCCTGGAGACTTGTTCTCCTCCTCTGACTCCCCAATACAGTCCACGGCATTCTTTCCATTTCTCTTCGGGAAAACAATCACCACATATATTTTTACCACAAAAAAAGCTTTATACTTAACTCAAAAAAAACTAATATCATTAAATACAATAACAAATTAATTAAAAAAATACATTTTGTAGTCAAAGGAAGATATATATCATGGAATATAAAAATTATATTCAATTTTTTTTTATTTTAATTTTAACTGCGTATAAAATCCAAACAATAAACTCCTTGTCATGATTATAATTTTTTTTTATATTGCTGGTCAGTCTATGGTAAATGTATAACAGCATTTTCAATCATGTTCCAAGAATTCTTTGTATGAGTTTGATATTTTTCTATTTAGACGTGAAAACTAAGATTTTTATTTCTTTTAAATGATTTTAGTTCACTTATCTATCTTTTGATTAATATTTTCATATGTGATTCAATTTGATAAGTTTATCACTTTTTATATGTATACACACCGTTTTTTTTATCAAGGTTTAGTTCAGGGACAAAAAATTTTTAAAAAAACCACCTTTGAGACAAAGTTTCTTCTACATGTATAATACTTACATAAAAACCTATCGCAAGAAAGTAAAATTAAATATCACATTTAAATAAATAAGTTTAAAAATTTGTTTTTATGAACAGTGTTAAATGATTAATGACGTACTTAATGTATGAGTTTTAGCAATTTTGATTCTAAATAAATGTTTAGTAAAAAAAAGGTAACTTTCAACGATGTTATAAATTATAGAAATATCACATATACTTTAAAATGTTAGGGTGATATTTTGTTATACTTTGAAATGACTATTTGAATAATCATTAAATAATTCAAATTATTGTATTTTATTTTTATTAAAAAAAATTAAATCACTTTCAGATAATCAATTTTTTTTTAAATTTACTCATAGAAATGTAGATTTATTATAATATAAACATTCTATGAATCTGACAGGTTTTATTTATTATTGTTCATAAAAGTGACATTAAATGTACCTTAAAGGTTGTTTACATACACACAGTTGTCTTAAATACACCCATAACTCTAGCAATGACTATAGGAAGATTAATCATATTCATAGTATCCCTTAGACCAGACAAACATCCATCAGTCCCGGGCTCAACAAACTAAAACCCAACTCTAACGTTAAATACAGTGAGCATAAATTGAAGAATATAGTTTCTGTATGTATAAAAAACATTTTTTTTTCATAACTTAGAATGCGTGTTAACAAATGCACAATAGTTCATACCTCTAGCATAACATGAAAGGTGACAGTATAAGTGTAAGTCCTTAAAAAAAAAACGAAAAAACCCAAATTGCAAAATAATTTAGTTTCTGCTTTCATTTTTTGAAATAATGATATTACAACAAATATATTCCTTATTTGTTTTCATATATATAATTTGGTTTAATAACATGACTAGAATATTGCAGATCAGGTTACAATAGATAAAAAATGAGCTGGGGGTGCTGCGAAGTAGATACTAGAGTGGTGTATAAGAGGTGGAGGTAATGCATATTAATGAAGGAGGTGAGTGGAAGGGTGGGAGGGCGGAACTACGGTGCTTGCCCTAACGTACGAGCACCAACGTATGCCTCCGCAACTGCTCCCTGCAAGGCCCTTCGCCCTCAAACAAGTCTTGTCCCTTCCAACGCCAAAGGGATTCATGTTTCACATATATATCAATGACAAGCACAGCTCATCTATATTTAATGTCTTGTTAGATATTTGACACTGAGCTACCTGAGAAAGCCTATGTTCAGGACACCTTATTCTTTATCAGAATGTCACTATTCTTATCGAGTTTTGTTTAGCATCAAACAGTAAAACACTTTAAGCTATAAAGCTTTTTTCGTCTATATTTGTTGACATATTCAGGGCTAAATCAATACAGAAATTAATAAAAATAATATAAAAAAAATATCAATCAATGATCAAATCACAATAAGAAATGGGAAAACAAGACTAAGATCTTTCAACCGTATCAAGCGGTCTTCGTCAGAGTCAAAAACCCAACTTTTTGGGTTTTTGTCAGTTGGGTTTTTAACTGTGACGAAGACCGCTTGTTACGGTTGAAAGATCTTACTCTTGTTTTCCCATTTCTTATTGTAGTTTGATCATTGATTGTTATTTCACGTGTTTATGTGAAATCTTTTTATAAAAAAATATGTGTGGTCTAGATAAGAAAACATGAATATAGCGTTTTATATTGTAAATATTTTAATGAATTATTTATATCTACTAAAGTTAATATATATAAAGTTAATATCTATAAAAAACCATAATGATAAAAAATATTAAAGACGAAAAAATTCTATTATATTACCTTAAAACAAACATTTTAAAAGACTATAAATAAAATATGGTTATAAAAAAAATCATATATAAAAATGTACATGAATGGAAAAACACAGCAATATTCATCAAATCCTGTAAGTGAACACAAACATGATTATAGTTTCGAATCTACGCTTTAAAATTGTCTAAAATGTACCTTTCATTAGGAATATTTTTTTTCATATGAGCAAATGAGATTTTATACAGGTTTTATAGGTATTAGGTGGCAAAGTGAATGTATGATAAATCTCTAAAAGTTGTAAATAAAAGCTAAAAAAAATATCAAAGAGCTTTCAACAAACCGTGTTATCTCGTTTTCAAAGAACAGAAAAAAACCTATTGTTCTTCAGAATCTTTGGTGAAACGTCGGCTATAGTTAGGAGTCTTTGAACCTAATCCTCAAGGAACCTATTTTGAAATTTATAAATAATAACCAGACGAAAATATCCAGTTACTCTAAGAGCTTCTGCGGAGGCACATCATATATACTTGCTTGACGCGAGATAGCCTCCTCCATTCATTCTATATCATTAATTTGTTTTTAATTTAATTATGTTTTGGTTTCTGTAAGAAATCATTAATTATATTGATTAATTATTTAACCAATTAATTTATTAATTAATTTATTGTTAGTGAAGATGTAATAATTTTTCTTGTTATATTATTTTCTATATTTTCATAATACTATTATTATTATTATTATCATCATTATTAGTTTTATTAGAGTTAATTCTAAATTCGTGTTTCTCATGTTTTCATTCGTTTATCATTTCTTATTTGTTTTCTTCCTTTCTCTTCCGACTGGGAGGTCATGGTGGTATCGCCTGTATAATGCAGGTGGCGTTCGCCTTCAAAACTTCAAACTGCTTCCATGCAGGATTCTTTAACTCCTGATTACGAGCATTGTCGAAATATAGAAATGAATTAAATGTTATCTATCTTTCTGTTAATTTCGTTACAATTTTTAAGTAAAGCCAATTAGACCGTTTCATTTTATTTTATATATAAATATTTTTTGGGACTACATTTTTTTTTTTATGAAATTTAGATGTGTGTTTTCGAGGTGAATCTAATAGAAGGTACATGGTTAATCTCCTGTAATGGATTTTTGCTGTTCGACTTATATATATGATTTTATCAGGAATATCTACATGCATTTATTAAATCAACACTATACGACTAGCATTCTAGTTGGGTTATGTTTTCTGTATGTATTATTTTATTCATGAAGGATTTTGCTAATGAATGTTTCATAGAATTTTTTTAGCTATTATATTTTGTCTATCTTAATATATATGTGAACGGGAATGAATAAATTTATTTCTTTTTAGTAAGTTATACTAGTAGTTAATTTATCATTATTTGCTATTAAGTGGTACAAAAGTTGAACTTCTTTATCAGTCTTACAATTTGTAGACTCATTTTAAAATAAATAAAAGCTTTTAAAACCTATCAATAGCGAGAAGAAGTAAAAAGTAGCTAGCTGGTTTCTGAGTGAAGATTACTTAGCTCTTTGACTGATGGTTGTTTGCGAATTAATGAGCAAGCTGGTTTGGTAGTGCAGGTAGACTCCTTTTGTTACTTTCCGCTTTACTTTAGCCCTCTCGCCTTATGGAAATCAATCCTAACTTTATTACCACCCGACCTTCTCATCCCTAACCTCTTCTATCGATTTTATGTTATCCCTTAACATCTGCTCATTTTCATCATTATTTTTTTTCTCTCTCTTTTCAAAAATTAATGTTAAATTATAATCTCTTTTTTTTATTGTTATCGATGGATTCTATGAAATAAAATCTGATTTCTTAAGTTTTATAGCATAAATTAAACGTATTTTAATCTAAAAGAGTCATCACAGTTCAACATAAGCAATATTCTTCTCATTATGACGATGGATGTTGCAATATTGAAACGAGTTATGCAAGTGTTTCTTCTATGTATCTCTCAGTATTATAAGTTCATTTCACAGTAATATAATATAAAAATGTGTTCATAAAATTATCAAGCAATAAAAATATTCTAAATAATAACAAGTAAGTGAGAACTTATCCAATGTTTGGAGGTTGTAAAGCTGCAGGATATGAATTTGTAGTATGTTTGCCATTAACGGTAAGGTAGTAGGATGAGGTGAAAAAAATACAATATATTTTTAATTTTGGTGAGTTACTTGAGTATATATATATATAAAGATTTCACATAAACACGTGAAATAACAATCAATGATCAAACCACAATAAGAAATGGGAAACAAGACTAAGATCTTTCAACTGTTACAAGCGGTCTTCGTCAGAGTTGGGTTTTTAACTCTGACGAAAACCGCTTGTTACGGTTGAAAGATTTTAGTCTTGTTTTCTCATTTCTTATTGTGGTTTGATCATTGATATATATATATATATATATATATATATATATATATATATATATATATATATATATAAAGATTTCACATAAACACGTGAAACAACAATCAATGATCAAACCACAATCAGAAATGGGAAAACAAGACTAAGATCTTTCAACCGTAACAAGCGGTCTTCGTCAGAGTCAAAAACCCAACTGTTGGTCTTCGTTGGGTTGGGTCAGTTGGGTTTTTGACTCTGACGAAGACCGCTTGTTACGGTTGAAAGATCTTAGTCTTGTTTTCCCATTTCTGATTGTGGTTTGATCATTGATATATATATATATATATATATATAACAGATTCAATAATATATCGACCGTTTGATAGAATAGGTGTTTCTCTAATCGGGGTTCAGTCAATTTTCCAGGATTTTCCTGGAATTTCCAGGATTTCCAGGATCAATTTCCAGGATCCTGGAAAATTGACCGAACCCCGATTAGAGAAACACCTATATATATATATATATATTATCCTCTGTATCAACTATGTGTTGGTCGTGAATGCTTTCACGTCTCTACTCCTGTGTTTCCTCTTCTTTTTCTTTTTATCCTCTAGTGAAGACGGTAGAAAACCAAAATAATCGAGAATCATGAGTGATACTGTTTCTTTTTGTGTGTCTTAGTTTTAACTTTAATTATATGGATATATTGTTATAAAGAGTATGTTGAATTTTATACAAATCACACAGGAGATACATACGTAAACAGCTTTAGAAAAGTTACGAGTTTATTAAGTTTAACGTAATCAATTTTAATAATAACATAAAGTAGAAAAATAATTTTGATCAGATGTGCGATGTGCAAAATATGATTAGGCAGTTTTTTCAATGTCTAGTTTTATATTCTTAATTGTCTATATTGGTTATGTATGAGGTGCTGTTGGTAATATATTATTACTAGAAATATACATGAATAAATTGAGAGGGACAAAGTTTAAGTGCACGTTTAACTTTATTATTTCATGAAATTTAAGATCCCTAAATGTATTAGATTACATAGTATATTTAATTTTGGAAATATTTTATACAAAATTAGAAGCATTCACGTATAATGTATGCAAACTATTCTTATTTTTTAAGAAAAATATATTTCAATTAAAAATGAACCAGCCATTCACAACTAAGTGTTTCAACTTTCCATTATTGCTTTTTTAGGCTCTCTTCCCTAAGGTACTTACTCATTCACAACACACAATTTCATTCTATGCCTAAATTAAGGCCGTCAAATTGAATTATTTTTTATTCCGATGCTTTCTTCTTTAAGTAGGTACTTCCATTTTAAAACTGAATTGAAGAAACAAATTTATGCCAAAATAATGTAACAATATATACTTTTTATACTTTATTTTAAATTCTAAATCGCGCCATCTGTTATAGTGTGGTATTTACTAAAATTAGAGGATTTCAAAAATGCAATATATAAAAATACTTATAAAATTCAAAATTAATATATCTTTTAGAATGAATTCCTCCATATTTCTGGACAAAATAACAAAATTGGAAGTAATCCGAAATTTCTTGACCTTTTTGTATAATTTAAAAAATTTGTTTTCTGTTGTAAAAGAGCCAAGTTTCCAATGCACATTTAGGTAAATATACCGGCCAAGACTTCCTACATTCTCCAAACTCCCTCCTACCCCTACCAACACTCCTTGAACCCTCAGTCATAGTAAATTATTATTTTATTATAAGTATAGTTTTGGTTAGGTTACAGTAACTGCTCAATAAAACAACACACACAGGTGAATGATTGGCCCTTTCTGATACCACAAAATGAATACTTTACATTGAGTATCCTTAATTTGTTTAACTCCAGTGTAACAAATATCTGACATCCTACGGGCTTGGGGTAGAGGGCTTAACGTCTCCTCGTAGGGATGGCGTGTCTCTGATTTTTCAACCTCCAACATGAAAAAGTGGAGACTACAGTGAGAATCGAACCCAGGACCTACCAGTTCTGATCGGTGGCAAGCAAGCCACTGTCAAAATCCTATGCTCATTCCGTTGCAACACCTCAATAGTGTACGTCCAATAGTAACATCCAAACAAGCTATATATGTGCATATATACTATCTCAACAGGAGAATATTTTTAATGATCTCATATTGGCTATTGCAATGAATAACTCTTTAAATACACTCCGCAGTATTCATGTACCCAAATTTTAAAAATATAATTTAATGTTATGTTTTACTTCAAAGTGTTTTATCTATCATTACGTTGGTAAAAACGTAGCTTTCCCTAAAATCGGTTACTATAGCTGTTCTTCATAGGCATCGAATTCATTAGTGGTAATAGTCAATTCTCAGTTCTAACTTATTATTATAACAATTTTTTTAACTATAACATCACAAAATATGTTCATATATTTACATATACACTAACTACAATACACAATACTTATGATTTTCTAATATTATTTTAGTTAATTATGTCTAGTATAAATGTTCTGGGAAAACAAAAGGAAGTGAGAATCTGTGTTTGAAACTAAGACATTACATGTTATTGTATTTATTCAGATCCTGGGATCTAGTCGTAATTATATGTTTTAAATTGATTAAAGAATTGTGTAATTTAATACTTTTCTTGATAAAAAAGGCTATGTGAGACAAAATCATTTTCTTTGTGGAAGAGTATTCCTTTGTTTGGACTTGTAAAGAAATTCCTATGAGTAAGAAAAATGAAATTTTATAAATTAACACTTTTCTCATAGTTATAAAGGTTTTCTTGCTATTTAATTAATGGAAATGTATAAAATGAGATTATCTGATGGTGAGAGTGTCTGTGTGTTTGTGTGTGTGTGTGTGTGTGTGTGTGTGTGTGTGTGTGTGTGTGTGTGTGTGTGTGTGTGTGTGTGTCTGTGTGTGTGCGTGTGTATGTGTGTGTGTGTGTGTGAGTTTTTCCATCCAGCAGTACCCCTGCTGGTTGGGAATTTATTAAATAGTTTACAAACATGTGTCACACTGAGTACAATATAACATGTTATAATATTCTACTAAATTAACAATAACAATATTTTAGTATGACATGTTATAATATTGTACTATATTAACTATATCAATCTTTTAGAATATACATTTACTTAACTTAATTATATATATATATATATATATATATATGGGTGTGTGTGTGTGTGTGTGTGTGTGTGTGTGTGTGTGTTTTCCATCCAGCAGTACCCCTGCTGGTTGGAAGTTTATTAAATAGTTTACAAACATGTGTCACACTGAGTATAACATGTTATAATATTCTACTAAATTAACTATAACAATTTTTTAGTATAACATGTTATAATATTCTACTATATTAACTATATCAATTTTTTAGAATATACATTTACTTAACTTAAATGTGTGTATGTGTGTGTGTGTGTGTGTGTGTGTTCTCGCATGTGCGGTACCTCTACCAGAGGAAATTTATTTACAGAACGCTCTACAATCAATATTGCATGCAATTTACAACGTAGATATGTTTTTTAATATTTCTATGATAGTTAAAATAATAAACAATAACATTAAAGTAATTATAGTAATGTTAGTTTTGGTGGGGGCGAAGGTAACCCAGTGGCAAAGAGATGCCTGTAGACTGGCTGGTCCAGGGTTCAATACCCACACTGCCAATCGATTTATTCAAGCGGAAAGTGAATAAATCTGAGCACGTCATCTCTCAGAGGGGACATTAAACCTTTGATGTTCAGCCTGTACGATTTCAGGTACTCATTAAAGATCCCTATTATAAATATATTTGAGTTAAGAGAAATGTAGAACCAATTTGTTTGACAATCGTTTGACTCTGAATGTAGAATCAATCTATACAGTGCAGTATCACAAAAAAGCCGAAGTTTGGATTATATGTGTTCCTTTAAGGCACTGTCACTGCAACTTATCCTAACCTAATGTTAATTTGTGTGAATATTTAACAATTGATCTAAATGTTCCAGCTTACGTCAAAATTAAAATGCAATAATAGAGAATAGTCCTAAATTATTACCCAATGGGTATTATGTTGCTGAAAGCAAAATTCACAAAATGATCTTAACAAATCTAGTGTAGAGGTAAGTTCCTGGATATTTTCTGTAAGTGGATCATTTCATCAAGTGCCCAGGTTTTTTCTGTCTGTAGGTTATTCTAGATAGCCACACAGAATATGGAGTGTTGTCTGTGGTGTCTTGTGGTCACAGAGGTATGCAGAAGTGTTTGTAATGCCAAATCTCAGTAGAGCAGTTGCAATGTTTTCATGTGCTCTTCAGATCTGTGTCCTTGCCAGGTTATATTGATTATATTGCTGCCAGGTCTTCGCACATGTTATGAATTCTTTTCTAACTTTACCTCTCTCTCACTGTTTCCACTTCATATGCCAGCTTAGCATTTCGCGTTGTGTATCCCATATACTGCATTAATAGTGTAGCCTATGGTTGTAGTCTGCTGGTTTGTCTTATTCTAATGTTGCTTTCGCTACAGAGCTGACCAGCTCGCTGTATTCCTCTTCTTTTACTGCGCTTTTACATCGTCAACAATTTGCTTCAACTTTATTCCCGACTAAGACAGTTTAAAGTATACAGCTTTGATTAGAGATAGATGATTTATAAAGATGTTTGAGTGTTGCAAAGTGATTTGACAGTCAGCATTGATTCCAATTGAATGAACTCTCTAAGACAATGAATTCTCTACATACGTGTATTCTAGGGCTTCAAGAATAACTGACTGCTACGCCTGATAGTCGGAGAGATTTCGAGCAGGTGAATGTCTGTATGCTTGTGTGTGAGTGAGTATTTATATGTATGGTATGAATATAAATATTTGGGACCCGACAAATTAAGACCCGAAAATATGAGTCTGTAAGTGTGTTTCTTTTACTTTCTGTGCTACCTATCTTCAATTTTGAACTGATATATATTATGTATATATATATATATATATATATATATTATTAAACAACCACAATAAATATACTTATTATTATATTTTTCGTTTAGTTCATGTAGCTCTCTGATGATGTTGTAATGAAAGGCCTTAGAGCATTCTATCTAATATATATTTGTTTATTGTGGTATATATATATATATATACATATATATATATATATATACTTGAATTAAACAACCACAATAAACAAATATATATCAGATACAATGCTCTAAGGCCTTTCATTATAACATCATCAGAGAGCTACATGAACTAAACGAAAAATATAATAATAAGTATATTTATTGTGGTTGTTTAATTCATATATTATATCAAGAGTTATTGTTGATTATTAATTTTTATATATATACTTATACATAAATAATTAATTTAATTTATGTATATTTTACTTTTTTTTTTTAAGAGAATTACATTTTGATGTGATGTGATTTTTTTTTAATCGGTTATACTGCAATATTTTAAATAAAAGAAATGTTATTAATGTATACTTTTTAAGCGTTTAGTAAATATTTCAAGGAGATATGTTCAAAAAAAACACAGATCAATATTGAAACAATTGCAGAATGATCAAGTTCTAAAGCCGATGATTGCTAATCGGATTTGAATTGGTTTCTCTTTCCATTGTATCATCTGAGGCTACAAATGAAACTGCATGTTCAAATTGTAGTCTGAGTTAGTTCTACATCCTTGCACCATAATCACTTTAATCGCCCAACCCCAATAATTCCTGAAATACATTAATGTTCTTTTGCTTCCCAGATAACTCTTTGAATAACCCTTTAGTATCAACTCTATATTAGTAGTAGTATATTCTTAGTGTTACAGTAACTATTACATATTAGTCTGAAGTATGTGTTTTTTATTACATTACGAATTGCAAAGTATTTTCTTATATTGGCAACTAAAAGAAAAACATAAACAAAGGAATACAAGACCCACTACTATATGCCTTTGTTTATGTTTTCTGTTTTCGTTATGAAGTTAGTAGTCCAATTAGATCTTTTAATATTCTTCATTTATATATATATATAGTTGAATGTAGAAAAAGAAAGGTATAGAAATCAAAAGCACACACTTACAGTCTATAATTTTTGGTTTGAACTGTCTTCAGGAGATATTAGAGACTGTGAGTGTGTGCTTTTGATTTTTCTATGTTTCTTTCTCTACATTGAACTATCTTTATTCGTTCCAGATCGTATTACAACAAAAAAGTATATATATATATATATATATAATATATATATATGTTGAATGCCAGATTAGATATTGTAAAAGACGAGCCAATCCCTGTTACGTATTACTTTGGGCACTTCTTATTGGTTGTGGGTGTTTATTCGTTGAACACGTTTCTCCTTAGCACACTCCGTCTGATCGGCCGCCTCAGCCCGATGAAGGCTGAGGCGGCCGATCAGACGGAGTGTGCTAAGGAGAAACGTGTTCAACGAATAAACACCCACAACCAATAAGAAGTGCCCAAAGTAATACGTAACAGGGATTGGCTCGTCTTTTACAATATATATATATATATATATATATATATATATATATATAACCATGATAAACAAAAAACGGTCCGACAGTTCAGATAACACTTAAATTAAACTGTGACACATAGACTGTAACATAATAAACCCTAATGGCGGTCGAAATATTGAAAAGTGAGTCTCTGGTATATATATATATATATATATATGATCAAACCGCAATAAGAAATGGGAAAACAAGACTAAGATCTTCCAACCGTAACAAGCGGTCTTCGTCAGAGTCAAAAACCCAACTGAAAAGTTGGGTTTTCAGTATATATATATATATAAAATTAAAGTTACAGCTAGAGAACACAAGAAAAAGGACGAACACTCACGAATCTCGATAATTTCGGCGTCTTGCCGTCTTCAGGAAGATAGAAAGAAAGAAAATAAAAGGAGAAAGAATACATTATCTATATATATATATATATATATATATATATATATATATATATATATATAATCATATACATATAATCATATATATACACTATGATTTGTTTTCTTGGCCCAATATAAATCATGACGATGGATGACATAAATATATGTTGAAACGTCGGCAAAAGGACTAGTTTAAAATCCTTGGACCTTAACACTCAAAAAATTACATCATATATATATATATATATATATATATATATATATATATATATATATATATATATATATATATATATATATAATATATATATATATGATCGAACCACAAAATGAAAAGGGAAAAAAGTCTAAAAAATACAGTTGTGTTTTTGACTCTGACGAAGACCGCTTGTTACGGTTGAAAGATTTTAACGTCTTTTTTCCATTTTCATATTGTGGTTTGATCATTGATTATTATTTCACGTGTTTATGCGAAATCTTGTTATATATATATTGAAATCTACCTAAGTGATCTAGATCTAATATATGATTGGTTCTATTATGACTAAATGACTTGTTTGTTTTTCATGTGTGATGTGAGGGTGGTGGTGGTGGTTATAGGTTGCCTGATCTAATGAAAGCCAAGTACATTGTGTATCTCTTCTATGAAGTCGCCTCTATCAACATGACGAACACTATAAGGGCTCCAACTCCCTCAGAAAATAATCAATGCGTGGCTTGTATATACAAGCATACGTTGACTTTGCCTTTTCAGTATATGCTTCTAAATAATAATCGTAGAGTAGTATTTCATTTAATATTCAATTGTAATTCAGTTAAACAAATCCAATAATATTTTCGAATCTAAAAATGCCTACTTTTGCCACTTCAAAATTTTCAGTGAATATCAAAACGTCTCAAATGAAATTTAAATTGAATTTGAAGAAACTGATTACATCCTGAAACTCTATTTTCCTAATATTTATATATCACCGATTAAAAATTCTATTATTGTTATATTTAAACGTATGAACTTTTTTTTTCTAAATGTCAAACATTGGGAAGTATATGTTTATTATCAAGGTTTGTTTCAATTCAGTTAGATCAGGTTATGAATGACCCTGAAGTCAACCATTGACTCATTAAATCAAAGCAGGTGATAGTCTGATATGCGGGTACCTGGATGATGTGAGTTAATGTCTGTAACTCCTGCTCCTTCTGGCCAGTGAGACATTACATCACTTAGTACTTTGTTTTGTTAATAATATTTTATTTTCTATAGCATTCTTCTTAACGAACTTCTTGAAGGTCAATGCTGAATTCATTTCAGTTGTAATCATTAAACAGTTGGAATTATCCCAAAACATATCGGAAACTATTTCATTACTCAAGAAACCAAAAATGTGTTAATTCAAATAGAAAAATACGATAATTTTGTCATCAGTATACAAAATAAAACCAATAACATTTTTAAACCTGAATCTTTTTTTTTTTATTTTGAATACATACCAGATTATTTAAGGTCTTAAAATATTTTGCGAAAAAAGAATGGTTAAAATCAAAAGTATGTTCAATAATTTTATGTAAAATAATCTTATTTTTCCTTTTGATTTATAGATAAATCACCAATAAGCTTAAAGATTGTCATTTATTTGGACGGAATAAGATTAAGCCTGAATAAGATCAAAGTCCTCACAGAATCCCTGAACAAAATTTCAATACAACATGAATATTTAATAAGTTTTCTGTTTTAATATAGTACATAAAAAAGTAAAATTAACTTAATACCCAAAAATAATTGAACGTCAAGAAATATTTTATGATATCGTGATTTAGAAGTTAATATTAAAATAAACTATTGATTACGATATTAAAGTACAATTTGAATCGTAATCTATTTACTTATATACTACAACTCAGCTATGTTTGTTTTATTTTCTTTTTTTTTTGTGGACATAGACCTGAGGTAACTAAATGGGTACTTAATGTGATTAATAGCTATAAATGAGTTCTTTTTGTTTTTTTATTTGTGCCTGATCGTAGATTTCTTCATAAAATTAAAGCAAATTTTTTGTGTATATTCTTCCTTGTAGTAGAAGTAATGTTGTCTGACCAAATACTCCAAAATGGCAGGTATATATTCTTTAAATTTAGTTGAGTGGAGTAAATGTTGTATTTTTAATTCAATATATATCTGACAATGTGTCTCACCGAAATCTAAAAATGAACCTTGGCATTGAAAAAAAATAGTGAAGACAAAAACGTATAATGTTCCATGTTGGATAGTAACAAATGAATAAATATTTTTTTTATTAGCATTGTTTTTTTTCATGTTTTGACTAGATATCAAAAAAAGCTTCATGCCAGTTTATATTGACTGCATCATTGATCATTACTTATTTCAACTACTGAAATACTCAGACTAAGAAAAAATGCGTAATCATTAAGTTTGTGTTTTATTTCTTTTTCCGACATGTAATTTAAATAAATTACGAATAAGTTTTGCGTAGCTATGTTTTAATCAAGCTTAATGCAATTACTAAAATAAAGAATATTTTTTTTCGTAAATGTACACTACTTTATAAGTTTAAGATGAAAATTATTTACTGGGAATTTGTTTTTTTTTCTTCTTTTTTTATAGCTGACTGCATTAGAGTTTAAGTAAAATAGAAGGCCTATATTCAATATAAAACCCCCCAACAGCTCTCTTGAGTGCTGTTAAAACAAAGCCAGGGATGTTTGTTTCCCGTAAAATCAGACTATAGTTCTAAAAGTAAATATTCTTATTCACTATTATTAGAAAGAATAGTATATTTTTTTATTATTTTCATTGTGTTATACTTTATTTATAATTTGCTCTTATTAATGATTGTTTAATTGAAATTAACTATGACAAGTTTCTAATTATTTTACATTTTTTATATGTAAATATCTTAATATTTATTATTTTTTCCCTATATAGTTCTATTTTAAATGCTACTTTCATTTTAATTTTAAAAATTACATCTAATCAAACAACAAAAATACAACTTGATTTTGAAAATTGTTAGTAAAATATGGTTTATCATAAGTACAAAGAACAGTTTCTTGAAACCTGAGGTCTCTTTTACATTAATCTGCTTTAGCCTCGCTGTCATTATTGCTATCAAAGTTGAATTACTATCAAAGTACGAGTAAATACGACGTGATATTACTGGCTTGAAGTCTAATGCATACCGCTGTATGAGAATAAATTTACATTCTTGTTAATTAAACATTAATAATCTTTATATGTTGACGCTGAATTACTCATACAGTCATTTCAGTTTAATATCTTGTTACTTAATTGATAATTTAATGTTTTTTTGTTTCATCATTTTGATTTTTTTATATAATATGTTTTAGTATGTATTAACATATAACATGATAATATGTTATTAATGATACCATGGTATACAGTACTCCTCATGGTACCTAGTTTTTAATTACCTTACATTTATGTTTAATAATAAACTTAGTTTACAGTTGCTAAGGCGTTCACAGTTGTTGCTAATTTTTTCAAGCTTGTATCTTGTAAGCTCCTTTAGGTTACATCCTAAAGACTGGCGAGTGAATGAGGATTGGTATCAGTCTTGCCAACTACCAGATGCCAATTCAGGCTAAAATAGTACAGCAAAACCGTTAAAAAAGAGCTAAAATTTTGAAAAAAAGCTTAAAAAAACGAACCAAGTGACAATATAAGAAAATGGCACTCTAGGCAATATTTTAATATTATATTTTTAAACAATATTAAGCAATTTATCCTTTAATGAGCTTAACTTAAGATTTTCTAAAGTTCGTTATCCAATGCAGCAGCTAAATTCAATTTTTCATGAAAATTTTTGGTATTTCTGGTTTCATAATTTTATTGGTCTCTGTTTTCTTAATTACATCAAAAATGAACATCAAAAACATAGCAGCATTCTCTATAACATTTTAGTCCATGTCATATTGTGAGTATACAGTTTATTGTTGATACATTCATCAACATGGAAGTTTTCTTTTCATGATGATGACTGAATACTCTCTCAATATCAGCATTTCAAAAGGGAAGAGACGGTGAATGAGATAGGTTGAGGAGGGATAGTTAAGAGATAAGGTGATAAAAAAGTGGAGTATGCATACAAACATTAAAGTGTTACTATAAAGCAAGCTAGGAAACACTGTTGTAGAAGAAAAAGTCTTTTTTTTTTGATTCATCACATCTTTTTATTACAACAATTTGAGAAAAAAGAATATATGTTAAAACAAAACAAATTACCTTCTCTCTCCATCTGTCAGATAAAGCCGTTGGACCTTGTTTGAACGAGTTTTCAACGAGAAATGAAATTAATCCGAACCAGTTATTTGCAAAGAATTTTGATAATTTTGACTATATAACATATATAGAAACAACAATCATCTATAAAATTCTCAAGAAAACTAGATGCTAAACTATTACAATGATAAATTTCCTGTAAATACTAAAACTTATTTTAATACTAAATTTTGAAAAAAAAATAAACATAGCAGGCTAAAAAAAAGGGTTATAACAGTACAAAAAATACAAAACGCGCCTGGACTAAATTCAAAATTTTGAAGTCTAAAAGAGATTTTGGACTAAATCAGCAACACTGAATGTATGTTGGTATGCCTACTCACATTCATCCCTGCTGGCATTTAGGTAGCAGCCTGTCTACCTGGTAGGCTTTGACTCAGTCAAACAAAAAAAAAAACCTCCTGGGTCCTTCTTATCTCTTCTTTTCTCTTTTATTGGGCAAACCTTTTGTTTGGATTGGACCATTCCTCCTACAGTGTAAATTCCAAACTTGCAAAAGCATTCCAGCCCTCCATTGTGTTGAAATATTACTATATTCATTCAATACTATTAAAATCAATGTTTGTTATAATAAAAACACTCTATTGCAGCAAAATATTTTGAATTTTTTATAACACTATTCAATATAGGTTTATAAAATATTGATTATATTTACAATGACTAATTAATAAACTTTTAATTTCAACCAAGAAGCATGAGGCTTTGTAAACAATACTAAGTTTTACTAATGAAGAAACGTTTTTTCTTCTTAGGAAGCGCTAATTTAATTAATGTTGCTATCTGCAAAGAAAAAAAATAATGATAATAAAACCCAGATACCTGTTCTTGAGTTTTATATTTAATACTCTCCAAATAATCAATGTTTCCAATATCATGTAATTTAAATAAATAAATTATAAATAAATAAGGTTAGAGATGTGAAAGCGTCCACCGATCGTTACAAAGTCATATATCTATATATGTGTATACACTTTTTCGATGGAAATACGATCCGAAATGGACAAATACACTTCAATGTACATAAAGAAACATAGAGAAATTAAAAATACAAACTTACAGTCTCTAATTTTTGGTTGAACCGTCTTCAGGAGAGATAAGAGAGGGAATCCAAGCGCACTGGTACAGAGACGGTTGGAGACTCTAATAAGAAAATTAGAGACTGTAAGTTTGTGTTTTTAATTTCTCTATGTTCCTTTATGTACATTGAAATATATATATATATATATATATATATATAGAGAGAGAGAGAGAGAGAGAGAGAGATAGAGAGAGAGTCGTATATACTATATGTGATATATATACATAACATATTATATACATATTATATTATATAATGTATTTTGTGATACATTGGTGCCTATCAAGCTGTTTTTCAGTTTTCAATAAAACTCTTATATCAGTATAATTCGAAGCTGGAGGGTCTACCCTTGGTAAGCATTTCTCATTCCATTATTTTACATGGTCGATACTTTTATGAAGTTTTATTAATTATCCTACTACTATGAGATAAAATTAAAAATAATTTATGAAATTTTAGAGACGGGAAATAAATTGTTTACGCATACATTGATATGTTTGTATACAATAACATGATATATGAAAACCTTCACTGAAATTGAATTATAATTATTTCGATTGATAAATTAGTTTTACATTTATTTCCAAAATATTACGTATATAAATTTTAGATATGTAATGTTTGACCATGTTATTGACATCAGTTATGAAATACTGGTTACATAATTACATGAGATATATTAATGTTGAAGATATTATCGTGATTTGTTTTTTGCCAAATTAATTTAACAGTATTTGTGTAAAGTATTTTTACTGTTGTGTTAGTAAACATTTCCCGAGTTCTTAAATGTTAGCTAATCTAAAATCTAGAATGATTTCTGATATTTGAAATCTACGTTGTTGCGTTGATACTGAAGTTTGGATGGAGAGGTTGTTTGACGACGGTGAGGGAAAGCGGAGGACAAGATGACAGAGGAAGCAGACAGCACCTGCTGCCAGCTGGCCTGTCCTCCACCTGGCTTCAATCACATAACACCTTGTGCAATTCTACCTTCTTAACGACTCTTTGAAAAAAAAAACCTACTTTCTTTTACAACAACCACAGTCCACTCACTAAGCTACCGTAACTGGTTCACGATTTCATTGTTCATAACTACTGCAATAGATTTAGGTTTCTCAAGTGGCCAATCCAGAAAATTACCGATTATATTAAGCAGATTTCTTGAAAATAATTCGATATATTATACATTCTCTCAGCCACTCCCTATAAAATTTGTTTAGTTTTCCAATATATTAATTTTAAACAAATGAGGTAAGGTTAGAAACCTAGATTTCAATAGAATGTTATTTAGCTCATCATAAGTTGTGCAATCCGGAATTATGCGATAATTTACTCATGTGATAAAACGATGATCCAAAGTCTTCAGAGAAATGAAGTTTTTTTTTTCATTCAAACGACGCGTTTCAAACACTTCGTGTTCATCATCAGATAAACTTCCAATGGGAGCAGTGGTGGACGGACAACCATTGAACTGGGACTTGATCGATTGATTGACCATGAAATTAAGTGTTATTTGGTCAGAATGGGTGGCTTATTTCTTTTAGTTGCCAATCTAACAGTAAGAACTTCAGAAATAAACAGTAATTTCGATGTTAATTTTTATTACCAGATTATTGTAAAATCTGTAATCGACAGTCTCTATCATTCTCTCTCTCCCTCTCTCTCTCCCTCTCTCTCTCCCTCTCTCTCTATCTCTCTCTCACACTCTCTCACTTACTCACTCTTAAACTGTCAGGTGATAATCTAAATAAGAGCCATAATAAATAATAAAATCCGGGATTACCAAATCGGAGCTATGTACTGTTTAAAATGTTTTCTATATAAGTTTCTGATTAAACAGGATCAAATTCATGAAGTCTCACTTACTTCTTCAGGTTGAAGTCAAACTTTCAATAATGACGTTCTGGCTTCCATTTGAAAGCTTTTAAGTTTGAGATAAGTGTACATTTTTTTTTACTTTTGTCGGTTTTAAATAAAAACCTAAACATCAACATTAAAAATTGATTTGAAGCTGAAGAACTTAGCAAATCCTGACAAATTTCATCATGTTTCTTTTTGAGCATTTTTTTTAAAGTGTTGTAAGTCTGTTTTAACAAAAACTAGGTGACTATAAAAATTATATACAAGTTAATATAAACTTTAAAAAAAAAATCTGTTAAAATTCAATAAAAACTCTATCAGCTTTTTTTTTTTGGAAAATGTTTATAAATAAAAAGTTCATGATAACTGTATTCATTTTTTATCGTTACCTAATTTTTGTCAAAATGGGATGAGACCACTGTCAAATAAAACGGCTCAAGTCACGGACAAAAATTGTATTAAAATTTATTACAAAAGTTATATCACTACGGTCCATGCAATTCATAGTAGCTTTTCTACTATTTAAATAATAACATACGGAGTCATACAAAACTAAAAATGTATTTTAAGTAGAAAAATATATTTAAATTGGACTGATATCTAATTTTACCGTTAATATTGTCTTAAATGTACGCTGTGTATTATATTGGAACGTATTATTGAGTTTTGGATTCTCTTCAAGTGTTTTCAAGATAAACTCAAATGAAATATTTTTTTTCAAGTAAAAGCTGAAAATTGATGACTAATGGTGTGTGGTGGTATAAAAGCAAAACAGTGGTTAGAATTGTTTGATTGGCACAAGACAGTTGTGGGTTGATGGGCATCGAGAAGTCCTAGTCGAGAACTCAGTCCAATTTGCCCTGCACCTCTAGTCCAGCCAGCTCCTAACCGCACCCCTTGTTATCAACACCTTCACTTAATTAGAGCAACTCCTTGCTGTCTTCTTAATGAGATGATTGTTCCACAACCCTAACTTCTAACTTGAACTTTACCTTCGAACAAACAACCAAGTTACCTTCCTAATGAATGTCTTGTACGTCGACTAATGAAAGCAAACATTTACTCATTTCTCTTATTTCTATTTAAAACGTTGATATCTAACAACAGTCTGTTGTACTTACACATTAACATAAATAATATTTGTATCTTAAATAGTTATATATAAATAAATCTTTAGCACTACTTACAAAGTTAAACATATCTTTTCCTAAACATGTTTGTACATATTCATTAGATACTTGAATTCAGGACTACTAATTCACATAGGAAAGAGAAAAACAAATAAAGACACACACAGAAGGCACAACGATATTTTGACAGTCGTCATCGGGCAGAAGTAGTCCCTTTGAGTAGCTGAAGCTAACTGCAGTTAGCTCAGTTAGCTTCAGCTACTCAAAGGGACTACTTCTGCCCGATGACGACGACTGTCGAAATATCGTTGTGCCTTTTGTGTGTGTCTTTATTTGTTTGAATATATATATATATATCAGTTAATAAAAAGAAAAACACGATCCAAACTACACACAATACGAGTTCAAAATTCAAGAAGAGTAACACACAGAGTAAGTAAACACACTTACAGACTAAAATTTTCGGGTAATCCGTCTTCAGGAAAGGGAGACTAAGCAAGTAACCCGTTACTTGCCGTTGCATCTACAACGTACTTGGTCCCCCTTTCTCTTTTCTCCTGAAGACGTTTCGGTTTTATTTTAAAACCTTTTTCATAGGTTTTAAAAGAATTAGAAGTAAGACTTTTTTAACTAAGAAAATAAAATTTACATTATTTAAAGGAACAACAATCTTAACCGGACAAAACCTTCAACTGTCGAATCCCTATTAGATAACATACCTAAATATATATATAAATATATATATATATATAATCGATTACCACCGACCTTAATAAAAAAATGACTTATGTAGAACGTATACAAATCTAGATCCTTCAATATTTTATTGAAGAAGGAAATGATATTAATGTTTCCTTGAAAGTAGTTACCCTGATCTACATAACAGACACTTGCCATTTAATAGAATGTTTTATTTTTACTTTTTATTATTTAATATATTATTTGTTTTTGGAATTACAAGAATTAGAATTACAATTTTACTTGTAATGATATAGAAATAGATTATTTGTTATAAACATATTTAATTTGTGTTATAGTTGGTTTTAAATGATATAATATCGAAATTATAATTTTATACGAGACTAATAATTTTAAGAAAGTTTTGAAATTATAATTTTTGTTTGTTCGTATGATTTGCTACTAGGTAAAGTTTAGGATTGATAAAAATGACTCCTTTATGACGATCTGAAGGAGTGTAGAAGATGGGGAAAGGGAGCGAGAAGGTGTGACTGCTGAGGAGACCAGTGGCTGGAGCCTGTTGAAATCAAAGTTGGTAGCAGGTGATGCTGCGTCAGATTCAGCCATGGAGGTCGAGCAGGTGGTCCACACACCTGCCTGCAGCCTCCTACCCCCGGCACCTTTCCCTAACTTCTCTTCCTAAATTCATTCAAATCACCACTCACTTACACTCAAAACTCAGTACTTTTATCATTATATACCAATCCAGTCTTTCTTCAATAACTCTTCAACAGTTGAATTTTACAGTAAATCAAGCATTATTAAGCTATGTTTATTAAATGGAGTATATATCTTTTTCTTTTTTTTTTTTACTTTTAAAAATTCTTACAGGTGAATTGTAATTTGAGATATATTATGCAAATTATACTGTAAAAATCTGCAAATCATATCCATATGTATATATCAAGGTCTAAACCGTAGTAAGAAATCAAAAAAAAAAAAATAAATAAAAACAAGCGGTCTTCATTAAAGTGAAAACTGATAGTGATACTGAGTATGTGTCACAGTTTATTTTAAGTGTCATCATTACTGGATCGCGTTTTGTGTATTACTTATATATATATAAAGATTTCACATAAACACGTGAAACAACAATCAATGATCAAACCACAATAAGAAATGGGAAAACAAGACTAATATTAGTTGGGTTATTGACTCTGACGAAGACCGCTTGTTACGGTTGACAGATCTTAGTCTTGTTTTCCCATTTCTTATTGTGGTTTGATCATATATATATATATATATATCAAAGTAAGCTATAGATACACAGTAAATAGAAATATCTTTCTATTTAATTTGTAGCTATAGTTTACTTTGAAACATTTGTTGTCCTTTGTAGATCTTTTAATTTGTAGATCTCTAAACATTGAGGAATTAAAAACACACACTTAAAGTCCATAATTTTTTATCTGAACTGTATTCAGGAGAGATAAGAGAGTGACACCCGGTGCACTGACACAGAGACTGTTCGAATTATAACTGACACCGAAGATGTCAGTTATATATCCACTGTTTGGTATAACAGATGTGTTATCTAATTGGAATTCAGTCAAATTTTCTAGGTTCAAAAATCAAACTCTCATTACCGACCAATAATTATAGCCTCTAAGTAAGTGCTTTTAATTTTTCGATATTTCTTAATCTAGCCTGAACTTGATTTTTCCGTTTCGGGTAGTATTTTCATTGAAAAGTAAAATATACATTAATATAAGAAGTAGATAATTATTAAATTTTGATGTAAAAAGATTTAAAATATGATTTCTCATTTCATGACAGGACTTTCTTTTGCATAGATTGTAATAATAAATAAATACCATATCCTTTATTTCTTGTTCATTTTATGATTGAGGTCATTTGACATTTCTGATAATGTTGGTAAGGTATTTATATAAATCCCTTCTGTTAAGAAAAGTATATAGTTTCAGCAAATTTATTACTGACATGCACTTTCCTGAATTGTTTATACGTGTTGCATATCATTCAAATATTCTTTATCTACACGCCAACTTCTCGTAAACTCAATAACTGACTGGTATTGTAACTCGAAAAACCTTTGAGGACAACTATATCATGCCACTTACATCAAGATAACCCGTTTTGTTTAATATTGAAAAATCAATAAATACTTTTGTTAATTATAAAACTAAAAAAAAAAAAATACTTGATTTATAATGCAGTTATCCCGGGACGTCTTTTTCAACAAAAAGTTATTGATCGCATTTATAAGCATTATGCATACAAACTGATGTTAGTGAAACAAAAATATTTTATTTTAATTTCTTTATTTTTTTTTAAAGTTCAAAATAAATGGATAACATGTTATTTTATAAATCTGAGAGCTATCACAAAGTTTTATCTCAAAACACAACTTTGAATCAATAGGGCTATTAAAACTTTGGAAGGTCCAAATAATTTAAACTTTAATATGATGCAAGCTGTACACTACATTGTATTTATTTCAATATATTTTATAATACCATATATATTTGATAGCGGTCTGTCTGCCATTCAGTTATTCTTTATGTTTATATACCCATAACATTTGGTTCAATTCCAACATGAATATTTACCAAAATAAATATTTTTTCCTTTCTTTTAATATTAACATGTTCATGCAAATTGTTAATGCCATTGTTTATTTATAGTAAACAATTTATTTGTTGATTGTATATAATTCTTAGTTTTCAAAGTTTTGTTAATTTATAAAAAAAACTTTAAGCCCAACTAAAACGTCTCTATTTAAACCTGGAAGACTCACAGATCTTTGATTTATTTTAGTCCTATACTATTTGACAGATGATACATCAATCAAATATTATGCATAATAAATAATAAAGTATCATAAGTATATAAAAATATTTATTTACTCACAGGTCAATCTGTAGTAGACAACATCTAACCGAACAGTAATTTGGTTAATATAATCTGATGTAGATTATGCCAACTTTTTCTTTTGGGCAGTAGAAGCGAAGAGTACACTTTTTATATTAAAATTTTATCAATATTTGAATAAACATCATTCATTAAATTTAATTTGAAATTTAAATATCTCATTTTAAATTCGGTTAGTTTTGCATTATATTCTGTTATAGATTGGAATATTCGTTTTTTCTAATTATTCAGTCATAGATCTGTAGGGAAAAGCAAATTATACTCATAATCTCTCGCAACAAGTCTCTTTTAAGTATATAATGTGAATGATTGCGCAATTAAATTAAACATTGACTGACTTAGGTTAGGTTCGATTGTTGTGGCAGTCCCACTAGAGAACTAACATTGGCCAATTTGGCCTTTGTGATCCCACATAATGAACCTTCTTTATTGGAAGTCTTAAATTTTGCTTAACTGAAATTTCTATAGAGCACGGATATTTAACGAGTACCTGACATCGTATAGGTACGGTTCAGATGGCATAACATCCTTTCTGAAGGACGACGTGGTCAGATTTTTTTACCTCAATCATGAATAAATCGAGGGTTAGAGCTCTGTATGAAGAACTAGAACTGGCAGTCCAGAGACGATCACGCTGCCCCTCAACTATTCTAGCCCTTGGGTCTGCCTTACTTTAAAATTTAGTGTTATGACCAACACTGGTTTGTAATTTAATATTTATCAAGTCCATTGACTCAAGGAAACTCTCTTAGCTTTTCCATGATACCGACTAAAAAGTCGACTGTGTGTCTTTGGAGGTTGTCAATAAATTTCTAAGTGAACCAACTATTTTTTGCAACAAAAAAAGTAAGAGCCCTCTTATATATCCTCTTCTATATAAATCCTTGAATATTTCTCCAAACACTATTGTACAGTCAGCATGTTTTCATTTTATATTCTTAAAAGAAAGGTCCTGTTCATTATTTAATTAAATTATTATTTCCATTATGATTTCTTACTTTGAATGATACATTAACCTTTATTATGTCAACGGATTAATAAGTATTTATACTTGAACTAAGTATGGTTGTTTACGACTGAAAATATAAACGCTGATTTATTTGTTAAATATATTGCACATAGAACTATTGACGAGGTATATTTATGATATTTGAATGTGTTCTAAACCTTTAAATAAATAATAACTGGATATGTGTTAATAATTGTAATAGTTCTCATAGCCCCAGTAGAGTATATAGTTGGTTTGTGAGGAAACATATCATCAGAACTGTAGTTTTCACAACAGATTGATCTCATTTTAATATTTATGATATCTGGTTTAGTAGAAAAACGTTTCTGTAGATAAATAAATAAATTCATGAATAATGCAGTATTCTATATTTTCAATTTTAAATCAAAGAAACTTTAAATTGTGCTGGAAATCGTCGAAAGAATTAAAAAACAAATCAGTTGTATATTGTAATATTATCAGTAATTGAAGGGGATATGAAACGCGTACATAATGGTTTAAAACTTTTAAATATATTTTTTACTTCTTTCGTTGTTCATGTCAGTTTCACTTTATTTAATCCGTTTAAAATTATTGTTGCTATTTCCATTTTTCACTGTCAACTTTTTTATTTTTACTTAGTGTTTTACAAAACTTTAGTAACATCCTTTATGAAATTTTTTTTTTGCTAATTTATTTCATCCGGTGAATTTTTAATACTGACTGGCGATCTTGAAAGACACTGCTCTAACTTTTATACAAATTCTTTTTATAAAAATCTTCAAAACAATCCCGATTGAATAAGAAATAAATCGAAAATATATCCTTTGTTAGCATCTAAAAACTTAATGAAAATTGAGAAAATTATTTTAAAAATGAACTCAAAAAAACTCATTTTAGCTACTTTTGATCATAGTAGATATATTACTATACATTACTGTAGATAGGAGGTGGGCAACTTATGGCACGCGTGCCAAACTTGGCACGCCGATGACTTATCTCTGGCATGCAAGAGCACAGGTTACCCTTAGCACAGATGCCTGCACATGTTACATGTGACAAAAAAAAAACTGCTTTCCTTGGGTTATAAGCTTTCAAGTCATGACGGTATATGTACGTCCTAATGGTGAAGAGGTCTCAAGCTCTACGAAGCTAAAGAGGTCTCAAGAAAAAGAAGTTGATCTTGTTGTCATAGTTACCTTCTTTTTTTACGTCATCGATCATGCTGATGTATGATGATTCCCTTCTATTTACTTTGGCTCATTTTTTATGTAATAAGCCTTTCTAACCTAAAAGCTGCACTCATAACCATAGTGTACACTGACAATCATATTTGTGAAGGTAAAATACGCCATGCCTGTCCACCTTTAAAAATTAATTTCGTAAACTTTGAATTTAAAACCCCAGAACATCTCTCCCCTAAACCCCATGTGTTTGAATGCCGCCCGACTTCAGTTTGACGCATATTAATCAAAATCACTTTACTATCTAAATCTAAAGCTAAAGAAAGATAAGAATTCTGAAGGTTAAATAATTATTTTTTCTGTTTTTTTATACTATGTATTACTGCACTGAGGTAATTTATTATTTTTTTTTGTTTAAAAAGTTCTTAAGAGATACCAAATATGTTCTAAAAAAAAAAAATGGTTGGCACGTGGAAAAAATTTGAGTCAGAGACTTGGCTGATTTTGGCAGCACTGTCAAAAAGGTTGCCCAGCCCTGCTATAGATAGAGATATAAGGTTAGGTTTATAAGGTTAGGTTGAAGTGGCAGTCGTACAAGGGAACACACGTGGGCCGAGCATTGGCCCTTTGTGATACCACAAAATCAATGAAGATTGATTCTACAGTGGAAGTCTTAAATTTTGCCTAACTCAAGTATATTTAGAGTAGGGATCTTTAACGAGTGCCTGAAAGTGTACATGCTCGGGACCGACAGTTAACGTTCTTCTCCGAGGGACGATGTGCTCAGATTAATTCACCTTCTGCGTGAATAAATTAATGGCCAGGTGCTGATCAAACCCCGGTCGTATCAGTTCAGAGGCGAGTACGTTAACCACTGAGCTATCCTGGTATAAGCAAACTAATGGAAAGCGTCGCATTGTAAAATTATCTATTTCTAATACAATAATCGCATGATATGCCATTATATATCAACACATAGTTATCAAAAGATAATAAATTCATGTTTTTCTCCCACTCTTATAAATATAGGCTATCAACTTGGCGGAAAGTGCGGTTCTATTATTATTTGGTTCTGATTTTAGTAATTGGCTATCTTACAATATGACCATGTTCATTCGATGTAGGGGCTCTAATTTTACCTAGCTTAAGTGTATTTAGAGTAGTGATCTCTAACGTGTTTTAGCATTGCACAAGCTCAAAACCAATAGCTCAACAACCTCTCAGTAGTACAAATTTAAATATTTTCACCTCCTGCATGAAGAAATGAAGGACAGAGTGAGAATCAAACCCGGGATCTACCAGTCCAGAAACGGGCACGCAAGCCACTGAACTACAGTGGCATTGATTTATAAACTCTCACATTTGTATTACATTATTCTGGTTTTAAATACAAATTCCAATATATTTCTTAACGATTTGCAATATTAATTAAAATTCTATGAACTATAATATTTGTTTACCATATACTTTATATTGGCAAAAATATCACTAAATCTATAACTTTGAAAATAGTTTTGTTCTATTTCGTAGTTTTATTGTTACATTCTCCTGCATTGATACTTTTCAACATAATATTCTCAATTTCTTCTTTAAGTTAGGATTTTTTTCATAAAAAAATTTTAATAAGTAAAAAATTATGAAAAAAATTGGTTCTGTCAAATAAGTTTTCAGATAAATAAGAAAGCTGAATAAATTGTAATTTATTTGTGGACGTGGAGATAAGGGAGAGATGGGATGGCAAACTCGAGAAGGGATGGAGTCTGTAGGAGCTAAGATAAGGGAGTTGTTGAGTAGGTGTCCCTTATTGTCAGGTGAGAGGGATGATAACCAAACTCCTTCCTACCTAATCCATTTTCATTTCCTTTTTGACGAATGAGCCTTTGAAAGTTGAATGAAATAAACAAACTAGTTAATATAGTATTTTTTTCTACAAATAAAATAGTTTAAAACAACTGTTAGATTTATTGCAATTAAATGAAATAATATAGAATATCAAATTCACAACATAATCGTATGAATGTCATTCACAGCACTGACCACCATCAGTACTGTGATAGTGACTATCTCTGATGACTATCAGTCATCAGACAGTTTGGTTTTCTATGTAGCAAGTATGATACATAGCGTCCCATTACAGATTTAATAATAACTTTTTTTTTTAAATTTACATTACAGGTATTGGCTTCTCATACCAATAGAAGCTCACGATATGTAGTAATAAAACTATGAAACATAGAATCATTCTTTCATTGTTCTACAAAATATTTGCATTCCCCTTATCTAAAGATAAATTTAAAAATAAAAAACCTCCTACATGCAACAATATTCCTTCTTATCCCCTATAATTTCATTATTTCTCTCTAATTTATTGATACCATATACATACTCACATAGTCTCTCTCTCTCACTTTCTATTCCACAGTCGATACTTTTATCAATATATATATACATATATATATATATATATATTTCGGGAGCAGACCTTCGTTTATGCATGTCTTGTTAAATTGTATGCCTACTTTTAATCTCACAACTTTTCTACTGAATCTCTCGATTTCTCTAATACACTTTCTCCATTTTTGTGGTACAAGATAGATTAGTTGACCAAAGTTTTTATTTACATAGTCCGACATGTTTCGGTCCTCACTGACCATTATCAAGGATTATAGTTGTACAAAATCTTAAATAAACTATACATAACTAAACATAACTTAAAAACATTTATAATTAAATTAACACTACATATTATATTCAACGCCTTAATTTTGTGATAACTAAAAATGGTTAGATGACAAGGAGAGGTTATACACAGGCAATGGTTACCAAGTGTAGAGTTCCTTGTGCAAATCACAGAGGGCAGGCAATCTCATCACATTTCTGGCTTTTCATCTTTCCTTCGTATAATTTTAAAATTCGTCTAAATGCTTCACCTTGCTTGTTCAAGGCAGGTTGTTTTCTCCATAATGAATAATGCTTCAATTATGCGTAGTCTTGTTTGGTCATTTTCCTGTTGCAGGATCCTTGTGTTATTAATTAGCATTTCTTTAGTTAACTTAATGCCATGGGAAATTAAAGCATGTTCCTTGGGTCCACCTGAAGTGAGGTGCATTGTCAACCTTCTCGATAATGTAGTAGTAGTGGAACCGACATATGTAGATTGTAGGGACTCACAGTTCCCTGTGTTACATTGATATTCGTACACTATGTTGGTTCTTTGGAGTGTTGACTTCTTCTGAAGGTTATTCCTAATTACCATGCTTGCTGTTGTTGAACAATAACCTTCAGAAGAAGTCAACACTCCAAAGAACCAACATAGTGTACGAATATCAATGTAACACAGGGAACTGTGAGTCCCTACAATCTACATATGTCGGTTCCACTACTACTACATTATCGAGAAGGTTGACAATGCACCTCACTTCAGGTGGACCCAAGGAACATGCTTTAATTTCCCATGGCATTAAGTTAACTAAAGAAATGCTAATTAATAACACAAGGATCCTGCAACAGGAAAATGACCAAACAAGACTACGCATAATTGAAGCATTATTCATTATGGAGAAACAACCTGCCTTGAACAAGCAAGGTGAAGCATTTAGACGAATTTTAAAATTATACGAAGGAAAGATGAAAAGCCAGAAATGTGATGAGATTGCCTGCCCTCTGTGATTTGCACAAGAACTCTACACTTGGTAACCATTGCCTGTGTATAACCTCTCCTTGTCATCTAACCATTTTTAGTTATCACAAAATTAAGGCGTTGAATATAATATGTAGTGTTAATTTAATTATAAATGTTTTTAAGTTATGTTTAGTTATGTATAGTTTATTTAAGATTTTGTACAACTATAATCCTTGATAATGGTCAGTGAGGACCGAAACATGTCGGACTATGTAAATAAAAACTTTGGTCAACTAATCTATCTTGTACCACAAAAATGGAGAAAGTGTATTAGAGAAATCGAGAGATTCAGTAGAAAAGTTGTGAGATTAAAAGTAGGCATACAATTTAACAAGACATATATATATATATATATATATTATCAATGATCAAACCAGAATATGAAAGAGATCAGGGAAACGCATTTCATTCTTTCTTTACCCGATGACAACGTAGTAGAAATGTGGTATTGAGTTTCTGTGATCTCTTTTATTTAATCTAGTTTATATATATATATATATATATATATATATATATAAACTAGAATTTAAAAAGAACACATAGAAAGGAAATCACTGAACTCACTACTATATTTCGATGTCCTCGTCTTCAGGAAAAGAAGTGCATCGCTCCAAAGGCTGATAACGACTCAGCTATATATATATATATATATATATATATATATACCTCATTAAAGATCTTGCCAACATTAAGTTCAGTATGTTTCCTACATACCTTTTCAAGGTTTCGAATGCTACCTTTCCATCTCTGTGGTACCATATAAATTAACTCACCGATTTTTTTATCTTTCATTGTATTTTTCATATTACATTTCCGACGTTTCGGTCTACGTTGACCATTTTCAAGGATTCTATATACAAGGTTTTTTTAAAACAATTCTAATAAATACTTATTTACAATGACAATTACCTCACTTCTATCAAACATAACTAATAACAAAATATTCTTTTAAAAAACACTACCTTAATAAACATGACAGGTTTGCTACAAAATTCCCTACATTTCTTCTGAAATATGAAATAGAGAAACAAATAACAGGTATATCACATGTAGGGAATTTTGTAGCAAACCTGTCATGTTTATTAAGGTAGTGTTTTTTAAAAGAATATTTTGTTATTAGTTATGTTTGATAGAAGTGAGGTAATTGTCATTGTAAATAAGTATTTATTAGAATTGTTTTAAAAAAACCTTGTATATAGAATCCTTGAAAATGGTCAACGTAGACCGAAACGTCGGAAATGTAATATGAAAAATACAATGAAAGATAAAAAAATCGGTGAGTTAATTTATATGGTACCACAGAGATGGAAAGGTAGCATTCGAAACCTTGAAAAGGTATGTAGGAAACATACTAAACTTAATGTTGGCAAGATCTTTAATGAGGTATGTTTAAAAGAAGGTCTGCTCCCAAAGTATACCAATTATTATATAATATATATATATATATATATATATATATATATATATATATGTGTGTGTGTGTGTGTGTGTGTGTTTGCGTTCAATGTCTGTTACATAAACAATCTGTTTAATTATTATGTTTTAAGTTCCAACAAACCCAGCACTACACTATGAAAAATAAATTTAATCATTGTCTAGTGTTATTACTTTTAAATTAATTATTTTCTTTATACAACCAATTTTACATTAATTATTGAATAACAAATAAACAGTAAATATTAATTTTCGCAGTATTTGAACTTCTTAAGATGAATTTGCATTATCCATTTAGCTAATAATTTAATATTAAAAAAAATTGTGTTATAAGGACGTGACTAGTTTATTTTATACAAGAAAATCTTTAGATCACTCAATATTGAAAGGAATTCTCAAACTTAATGAAACAGTTTTCTAACTAAACTCAAGTTAAATGAACACTGTGGTTGCAAAATCAAACTTCCCTTCAACAAACGAAAGGAAATCCAAGTAAATACAGTTTTCATCTTCTATTTAGATTTAATTTCCCTCCTTCATTCTGTATATATTATTTACTGACTTTAATTATATTAATTTGTAGCAGAAAATTTGTCATAAAACTTATATTTTATGATTTTTACGCATCTTGTTCTAGTATACTACAAAGATTAAACATTTATTTTGTAGTTAATATGCAGTCAAATTTTGAAGTAAAATTAGTATAAATTTCTAAAAGTCAGTTTTTTTCTGTCGAAACAGATCAAAATTACTACTGTTTTATAAACAAGTTGAAATGTAAGCTTGGTGAAGCTTGAACAAGGTTACCTTGCTAATTTAAGTCCTAGTTTCAATTCCATAACAATGTTATAGTTATCCCAAGGTATGAGTTTTTGCTGTTTTCACAGACTAATATTACATTTGTTATTGCGCACTAGACTGGCTTCCTACAGTCGACAAAACTGATGTGTTTTTCGCTCCTGTTATATGAATCGCTATTTCTTAAAGAAAGGTCAAATACTTGAAAAAAGAAAATATATACTTCAGATAACATTATTCAACATTAGTGTTTATTAACAGGGCACGCTTTGTAAAACCCCAATATATATATGTTGAAAATAATACAATAAAAAATTTAATTAAATTAGATAAGACTTGTTAACTGCATTGTCTTTGATTTAAAATTAATAGAACGGACTGAATCTTATCATTTGTTGGGCATTTTCTTCAGACCATCTAAATTAAAAAAGTCATTCTCATCAAAACATTTCTTATAAAATCCGCTGCATTTTTCTTAAACAATAGCTTATTAAATACTGGAAATAATGATTTGTTATTTAATTTTAACATTTTCTTAAGTGATAGCTTCCTTGTAAGGATTACTACACCAATTCTTTCTAAAATCTCTTTTATTTCCTGACCAAGTCTTTTTTGTCTTTGAAATCTGTAACATGGATTAAAATTCTATACCCATTTCTAATTCAAATTTAATTAGAATGTAAATCTATAATATACAAAATGTTTATTTTCACAAAACATTTAATAATATTCAATAAAAATGTATCTGTTTATTTTAAATTCTACTAGCTAAAAGTTTTTACTTTTGTTGATATGAATTACTCACATTCATATCAATTAAACTAGTAAATGACAGATATTCCACGAACACTTTCTTTAAGTTTATTAGAATATTTAAAAAGACTGTGCAATGAGTTATAAGGCTATTTAAGACCAATCGTAAATAAAAAACCGAAAACATCTTAAATTATTTCTCCACATAATATATTAGGTTTACTGTGGATTATTGTTTTTGCTGATTACATGCCAGAAAGACGAAATATATATTTTATATAATATATATATATATATATATATATACATATATCATAAAGTGAAAATACACAGTTTTCCTACATCTGTAGAACGCAAAAATTTACTTATAAATTATGTTTAAATACCACTCCAGTGATCAGAAACATCTGTTTAATTGTTCATGATAGCTCATATTTACTTTAAAGTTAACAATCTGGTCACTTTAATTATTGGACAATATTTACGAATAATTTTTAAGAAACAGTTAAGAAACTATGCAGATTATTAGAATTCTTGTTATAATAGTTCTGCTATATTTCATGAGGAACTTCTTGTATGAAATCGCTTGAGGTACACTTGATACGTGCAACATTTTTGCATAATTGTGTATTACTATTAATAATTGTCGATTCCTGTCTACCTTATTTTTTTTTGTCTATATAAGCTCAAGTTATTCTTCTGTTATAGTTATACATTTCGTCTATTATCTCGGGAAAAGAAGACTTAGAACATTTTTGCAATAAACGTATATAAATTTAAAACAACCTCTGGGTTTGATTTTAATGGTATATTATTTTTGGATTATTTATTATTCACTGTTTTAGCATGGCATTTAAATATACAGTAGGTATATTTAAGATAAAATATGTTTAGTGGCTTTATAGTTTTCTTGTTTATAGTAATGACGTAAATATATCATTGATTCGTAATTATTTATAATTACAATATGTGTAACTGGAAAGTGTAAATTGCCTTTTTTTTATGGATGGCGATCACAAACTTCAACATGGTTCAAAAAACTTCAATCTCTTACACAAAACCCTTTTGGTTATAGCATAATTAAAAAGAGTATTCTGGAGAAACACTTTCATGAAGCAACTTCTCATAAATATCAGATTGGAATCTGACAGCCTACTGGGCGTTTGTATCGCTTTACAAACTCGTTAATAAACAACATCAATCAACGATTTACTTGACGAAATGGTTAATATCATAAACCATAACTCCGAGGAGTTGTTATGAATCACTTAGATCAAGCACCGTTATGATGACGATTAACTTAAGGACAACAAATTTAACCAAAAGACAAATATAATAAATCCTTATCTATTCCATGCTAATTTTGCAGCATATTTAAATAGCAAAATTTAAATAGCAACCATTTTTGAATATTACTGAAATGCTCACACTTTTTATCATCCGGACCAAATGCATTGAGAAAATGTTATACCGGAGCACATTTCTCACCGTCCAAACCAAATGAGCTCTCAAAATGTTAAGATATGATGAATATGGTATTAACTAAGCGATTAATAATATATATTTGCTTTGTTCTGAAAAGCATTAATAAATTACTACACTGATTTTATAGAGATATATAATAACTGATTTTAAAACTTTTTTTTCTCACGAATTCCAACAGAGTATAGGGTTGTACCTCTGTGGTGTTCTGTGAGGTGGAAAGTGGTTAACCATTTCAGCTCTGAACAAACAATACTTTTTCTCAAGTGAATTAATAAAAAAATACGGCCACATGCTGAGGAAAATCTGTGCATAAATAACATTTAGCATCACACTGAACCCTCCCACACACACACACACACACACACACACACACACACACACACACACACACACACACACACACACACACACACGCACACACACACACACGCACGCACAACACACACACACACACACACACACACACTCTCTCTCTCCCAGAGCCACACATCCTCTTCGTTTGTACTTATTTGCAGTCGAACATCAACTGAAATTTCACTATTACTATATAAAAATTACAATCAAACAATTATTGGAAGATAATAACATTAAATTGAACTGTTGCGTTTTCTAGAAATAAAAATCTTGCGACAAATTTCTTGTTAAATTCAAAAATATTTTTGCTTTTGTTATTTTTGCTCAGTCATAGTTAAGTTTTTATTGAATATTACTTTTGAATGTATTTTTTCTTCAAATAAAAAAAAATGCTATATTATTATATTATCATTTTATCAATAAATTTGACAAATCGTCGATTACAATGTACTAAAAGTATTCAAATTTAATGACAAACAAATCTCAATCATTTTTTCCTTTGTTTTTTTTTGATATTTACATTTGTACATTTACTAATGTTTACTCATACATTTACCATATTTTTTCTAAATAATCGGTCGATTCTAAATATTTATGACATCAAATAAAATACATGGATAAATAATTTAAATATAAATAGTATATTCCACAGAAATATGTTTGTTTCATTATAAGTAATTCCTAATAATAGTTTGTTGGGCTTCAAATTTAATAACTAGTGAAGTAAATTTCGGCATTTGAGTCTCGCGTTCCAACAAAAATTTCTTGTTTTCTTTTTAAGAAACTATTTTGATTTTATAAATAAATATGAATGTTTATAATATAATCAAATATGCATTTTGATTTTTGAAAATATATATGATTTAATAGGAATGAAAACAATGAAAATGATGAAAAAATAATCAAGTAATTGAAATGTTGCTGGAAACGACAGAAAACCTATCATTTATTTACAACAGATTGACACCAGGCTGATGAAGTTTTAAATGAAACTGGCTGGTTTGCATATTATAAATTGTGATGGGTCCCGTTAAAGGGCCTTTGTGGTGTCCCTAAATTTTTCATCATGCCCTTGGTGATACCCCAGTCATCATCAAAGCACCCTTCTCCCTTTGTGTTCATATTCATCGACCACAAAATCTTCACTCTCATTCCCTTCCTTGCATTTTCATTATGAAATGTGTGCCCAACAGTAGCCTTCTCAACGCTTAATGGTCTGAGTTAAATGTCATTTATTTAAGCCAAAAAAATTAAGATTAAATAAATGTTATTGATTAACATTTTTTTTTCCTTTTTCAAATGTTAAGACTTTTAAAATGAATTTTACTAATAAAATATCTTTTTTTTTATTTTATAACCAGCCGTACTTAATGAAAACTAAAAACGAATATCCATATAAATTATGAAATAATATATGCTAGCCTATACTTACTGTAAAAACACCTCGCTTATACATATTACAAAACCTACCTGCTGATTAGTGAAAAAAATGGCTTTAATTTAGTACTTTTATAGAACGAGGTACCTATGGCTACATAGTGCTCAACATGCTGTAAACATGCTGGTTTATTTTAATCATGAAGAATATAAAACAAAGCGATTCTCTCTTAAGCTAACTTTGTACAATATTTTTCTTTAATGGTTACAAATCTATAAACAGCTATGCATCCCAAATATTATTTAGCATGAAATTATAAATCATGAAGGAAAAAAGTTTAAAATTAAAGTAAAGTTAAAATTTAAATTTTCTCAATTGTGTTTAAAAATAGTGCTAATAGGCCTATTCTAATCATAACAGCCTTGAAAGGTATTTCTTTGGGAAAAAAATTTTTACTGAATAAATCAACTTGAAGAATTGCCTAAATGAACCTATTGCAATAAAACGTTGAAGATTTAGTGTGCTATTAACATTTGTATGTCATATTTTCGTATTATTATTATGATTATTATCATGTGTGGAGGGATCTTTAGGCTTTCTAACTATTTTTTTCCGCATCATGGATGACTACCTAAGAGATGGCTGACAATGGACCTAAGAGAATGGAGATTTCGGGAGTGTCTGTCCCAGGTTCGATCCTGAACCCTGACCTAAAGAATGTCACATATGACGAGCTGCTGTAACTCAAGTTCCCTGAGGAGACCCAACTCATAGCATATGCTGACGATATTGCAGCAATTGTAGCCACACGAGGAATTGAGTTTCACAACTCAAACTCAATCAGAATATGAAAACTGTCACCCACTGGATGGAAAACCACAGGCTATCATTGGCTCTAAACAAGACTGAGGTTATTCTTCTAACCAAAATGAGAAGACCGATAGTTTTCAGCGATAATTGGAGTAGCCAAATAATGACTGTGCTAGCTGACAAATATCCAGCAGTGACCTTAGATACAAAGATGAGATTTCTCCCACAGATAAAGACGGAAACACACAAGATCTCAGAAAGCTATAAGGAGACTAATGGCAAATGTAGAGGTCCCAAGGCAACTAAGCGTCGTCTGTAAATGTCAGCAGCACAGTCAGTCCTGTCATACGGAACAGAAATCTGGGGGAAAGCTGTCATCAAGAAACGTCACAGAGAAAAACTGCTTATGAAGAAAAAGGAGAGGAGCTTTAAGGGTGTGCTCAGTATATCACACGGTATCAGAGTCAGCAGTCCTGGTGATGGCTGGCATAATTGCAGTTGACCTACTAGTGAGAGAAATGGAGGCTATTTACCAAAGAAAGGGAGAAGTTGGTAGAGAATTTGCTCGATCAGAAGAGAGAAGGCGTATCCTAGACAGATGGTAAGGGGTGTGGAAACACGAGAGTTGAGGGTGCTGGACGTTTAAAGTAATTAGAGAGGGGTGGGCCGAGAGAGGTCAAGGAGAGGTGGGGTATTACCTTACACAATTTCTCAGAGGACATGGATACTTCCACGCCTACCTATAAAATATAAGAAAGCACCAGACATCTGAGTGTCTGCATTGCTCAGCAGTAGACAATGTGGAGCACACATTCTTTTCTTACCAAAAATTGGAATTCCCAGAGGAGTGACTTGGTGAAGAGATCTATATATTCACCCCAGAAACTATTATGGTCAAGATGATCCAGAGTGCTGAGGTGTGAAAAATGGTAGACTGGCTGGTCAAAAATATCCTGACAGCCACTTAGAAAAGCTAGAATAATAAATTCTAAAGTAAGTAATTCATTGCCTTACGCAAGGAAATGAATGACCTAGCATGAGGGAATGGGAAAAATGATTCCAGGCTAGTATCGTAGAAGAAAAGAGGGTGCTCCAGTTGATTTTTTGGTTTATCTGGGAGCCCAGCACTATGTGCAAAAACGCATTTCACCTCCTTACCCAAAAAAAATTATTCATTGCGCCATCAGTTTTTTAAATACATGGCATTAAATGTCGATATGTTAAACAAACAAATGACCCTAAAAAACAACAACAAAATTATCAAAACTGGGTCAGTTCTTTAGGTTCAAATTAAACTTCATTATTTAGGTTTTTGTTTGTATTTTAATGCATTTCTCATAGGCTTAAAAACAAAAGGAATTTAAAAAGTAATATTATCATTCATAAGAAGTAAGTGAGAGAATTTACAGAAGTGTAAAATTGTGAAACAGAAAAACTGAAGTACGAAAAACTGGTATTACATTCGATTTTTTTGTTTAAAAAAATTTCTGTTTTAAAAAAAAAACAGAGCAAGCTCACTTGCATTCATCATAAAAAAATTAAACTGAACTTCTTTTTAAAATTCAAACTAGATAGTTGTTGTTGTATTTCGTAAATAGTTTTCTGTTTTAAAAAAAAAACAGAAAACTATTTACGAAATACAACAACAACTATCTAGTTTGAATTTTAAAAAGAAGTTCAGTTTAATTTTTTTATGATGAATGCAAGTGAGCTACTTATATATTAATATGGAGTTCTCTATCACATATTCAAATGTACTCTAAGAAATGTAATCTAATTTTTGTTGCCACTCTAAAACATATTACATCATAGAGTATATTGCAATGAAGGTTTGAACTCATCTCATCAGCATAAAAATATTTGAATCCTATCGTGCTCTTCTAGACTGTAATATTTTATTTGCTCCACCACCATGCTTTCTAACTTATATCTGTCTAAACTTTTCTTCTTCTTTGGATATATACAGCGATGTTTGTTCTTTTATGCTCAAGAATATATTTTCTTTTGTTTCAGATGCTGATAGATACTGAAAAACACCAGGATCATCCTGAAAAATTAATGGTAAATATTGAATAGTTAATTCATTTTAATAAATAATATATGTTATAATTATAAAAACTGTATATGAAATATGAAAAGATTTGAAATATTTGAATGATAAAATAAAAAGAGGTCTTGTGCGCGTTTCCAAATAAACTTGATTGGTCCTATAATCATTCATCTAAGTTTACACCTTTCTATGTGAAACACAATAAATTGTCATTTAATATTTATATAAAAAGGTGTTTGCTAATAATTTTTCATATATATTTATTTATGAACGTTCCTTTATTTATTTTCATGGTCAGTAAGAATTAAGGATATCAGTAATGTAAGCTGTATAATTATTCTGAAAAGGGTTAATTACTTAATGCGTGGTCTTACAAGTTTAATATATTAAAAATGACTTTTTTTTATTTTTCTTATGAGTCATATGCTCGAAACAAAGTAAATCATGATAATTAGATAGAATATTTTTTAGCAATTCTGAACGAAATGAAACAGTAATTCCAAAATTTCCTTTCATATTTTTTTTTTTAATTCTGTTGAACTAAGTTAATATATTTGTTATGAATTAAAATACAATTTATTGGTTTCACAGTAATTTTATTAAATTATAATGCTAAATACAATAGTTATCTTTCAAATATCACTAAATATTTTGCTAGTGGGAGTTTTAAGGATGGAAAAAGATCCGATAGAGTTTTTTAGTTTATGAAGTGAAGACCTATTAAATTGTGTTCCCTAGTCATCGTGTGGTAACCTTTTCCAGGATACTCCGCACTAAACATCCGCCATTGTAAATTCCTATAGCTCCATTTTATTTAAATAAAGTTTCTATGAGTCAAGAGTTAAGGAGATAGTGTTATTCAGGTTTACGACTGTTCCTACAAATAAATGGATCGTAAAACAAGCTGAAGATAGCTTTCCATTTCATTACAAACACCAGTAATCGTTGCTACTGAGACAAATTTTTGAAACATCGAATAAATGTACAACATAAAGTTGCCGTAAAACATCCAATAACTGAATCTTTTACGAGGTTGTCTTCACAAATTTACAATAAAGATTTGCATATCTCATTTTTAACAAAAATGAATAAAACAAAGCACTTTTACTGATGGTTGCAATATATATACTTACTAATCCACTCATTAAAAATTAATTATATAAATTCATTAATTCATTCATATTAGTAATTTTTTTTAAATATGGAAAAATTTGGTTATATTTCTAAAATTGTTTAGAGTGTTCTTCTTAATTATTTATAGAAACTGCAATATGACGTGCTCAAAACAGTATGTTTATTGTGCCAAGAAAATATCGGTTGGAAAGCTTTACACATAGACACGAGTATTACATAAAAAATAGGTTTTAAATCGTTTGTCTATTAAGCGGGATTTCTTCGCATACTTCTAAAAAATGGGTTTTTTTATTGAAATATATATCGTTTTGAAATGACTAATGTCTCTTGATGTGATAAATGGCATTACAGTATAATGTCTATCATCTATTTCCGCACTGTTTGCGTAGATTTACTGGTTTTAAAACAACACAGTTATATGAAAACAAAACGAACATAAACTTCACTCAACGACTTTAAACCTGCTTTTTGTTGGATAGAAGTGAAAAAAAAAACTTGCAGTATGGAACTGTATCATGCATTACTAGGACAGTTTGAGAGCGATCCTGAGATATGATATGGCGATGAACCCACGGCTGGAATGGAGCAACTACCAAGTGTTTTTATGCCGCTATAACTCCCATTTCCCTACTGCACTGCATCAAACACTATCACAATTTATTATTTAGTGCGATTCTCTCGAGAAAATTTACCTTGATTGATTTTAATTTGTCAACAAATCTCGTTTTTTTTCAGTATAATGTTCATTGCTTTGGTTGTCATACTTTGATAACTGTTTGGTTTGAAATATAGTGTATGTACTACTTTAAATCCTTGATATAAATTTTAGAAGAATGACTAAATAAAAATTCTAACCAATTAATTCATCATTCTAATTATCAGCTACCACGATAAATTTTTATTTTTCTTTAAGAATTATACCAATAACAAAATAACTTATAACAAGGGACCTTAAAATTCTTTATAATTTTTCATATGAATTTTTAATATATCAGTATTTGTTCTTTAAGTGTCATTGCATTGCATTGCATTCCTTATTGGTGTATTCAAACACTCATTTTAATTATTAACCTATAATAAATAAACTAAACTTTATTTTCTATTATTTATCATAATAAAACATGAACAAATGCTCACCTAAACTCCCAGTCGCATACCCTCACATGCAACACAGGCGCACATATACACTGCACTCTTATTCAAACACTGGCACATATCCATATTCCCACTTCCTCTCACTCTTTCTCGCTCTCTCTCTCTCTCTCTCTCTCTCTCTCTCACACACACACACACACACACAAAGTATATATATATAAAGATTTCATATAAACACGTGAAATAACAATCAATGATCAAACCGCAATAAGAAATGGGAAAACAAGACTAAATCTTTCAATCGTAACAAGCGGTCTTCGTCAGAGTCAAAAACTGCTTTGACTCTGGGTTTTTGACTCTGACGAAGACCGCTTGTTACGGTTGAAAGATCTTAGTCTTGTTTTCCCATTTCTTATTGCGGTTTAATCATATATATATATAATAAATTCAAAACGAAGGAAACAAACAGAAAGACACAGATATAACTCACATCAATATTTCGACCATCGTCCGTGACTCACCGCCCTGCCTTCCTGCGGGACTCTTCGCTCTTCACACCTCCTGATTACGACGATGGTCGAAATATCGATGTGAGTTATGTCTGTGTTTTCTGTGTGTTTCCTTCGTTTTGAATTTATTTTGTTTAAAAAAGTCCGCTGAACCGTTTCTTTTAATTGTGATATATATATATATATATATATATATATGATCAAATCACAAACTGAAAAGGGAAAAAAGACTAAGATCTTTTTTCAGAGCCAAAAACTTAACTGACTCTGACGAAGATCACTTGTTACGGTTGAAAGATCTTAGTCTTTTTTCCCTTTTCAGTTTGTGGTTTGGTCATTGATTGTTATTTCACGTGTTTTTGTGAAATAATGTTATATATATATATATATATATATATATATATATTCATTTAAATCACTTGCTTATTTTCATTCTTGAAATTTTCTATATACCTTCTCAAATTTTCATATAAGACAAGACTTAAACATACAAGACTAGAAATGAGCAAGTCATTTAACGTAGTGTTTAAAAGGAAATCTGCTTCCAAAGTTACTAATATATATATTAATAAATATATCGACCGTGAAGTAGAAGCAAAATAAAAGTTTATGAAGACTCGGTTAGTCCTAACTGTCTCCGGAACTGACCGAGTTCTGTTAAAATTTTATTTTATAGATATATAATTCATAAAAAAAACCTGTATAAATAATAAACTTTCCAAAATAAAAATAATTTTTTGTCACAGAAAAAGAACAACAAAAGAAAAAACAGTGAAAATTGGAGTTAGGTTACTCTTTTATTGATAACGAGATATAATGGATTATTATTTCCTTATCCAATGAAAATTACTTATTTTTTAGTAAAAATATAAAATGTATTCCACATAGGCTCAAAGGTCGTCTATCCTTCAATAACTTAAGATGGAAAAGTGCAGAAGGCTGTTTGAATGTGTTTTCCAACTGCCTTCCTTCTTATCTGCACGTCCATCGATGAATTGGATACTGATTTAGTAGTTCCATGAAAGTAGTTGTGACGTCACTTCAAGACTTGTATGAATTACCTGAGCAAAAGTTGAAATAGCTTTTGTTTGCTGTGTCCAAACCTTTGTGCCATGAGGTAAAACGGATTTCATTCTAGATAGGAAAAGTGCAAAACTTTTAGAAAATAAATCTCGTTTATCTTGCAAAATGGTTTCCTGCCACTTCTATTGAATAAGTCAAAACAAATTATTATCTTTCATATAATATTTCTTTAAACGTCTGCAATTGATATTTAAATTTATTTTGGTCTTAGATTTAGTGAGTTAACTCACTGAGTTATGCAATCTCAGTTATGAAATACACTTTTCAATTATGCTACAACTTAAAAAAATATTTAGTAGTTCTTTTACTGCAAGTTTGTGAAACTTGATGCTAAAATATTATTTAACAATAAGAACAGTAATAGCTATTATATCTTTCTAAGGTTTTCCATTAACTAACTTAAGTTAAAGTTATTCCATTTTCTAATTAATGCTATGAATCGATGCATAACTAAAGCAATACTGCAATTGCATACACATATGTGCTTTACACCTGACACCATTTACCAATATAAATTATAATCAATCTAAAGTAGTGATGAGTACATATATATCAACGACCAAACCACAATGCAAAATAAGAAAAAAGACAAAGATCATTCAACCGTAACAAGTGGTCTTCTGCAGAGTCAAATCCCAACTGAACGACTGACTGTGACTAGTAACTCTGATGAAGACTGCCTGTTAGGGTTGGAAGACCTTAGTAACTATCTTGATTAAGTAACTATAACTTCATTTGACAGTAGGTATGCGATTTTAATCTTTTTTTTTTTTCCTTTGGAGATGACTTAGGCTGATGAAGTCATTCCTACAATGCTGACTCCTCCAGGGAATATTGCATATCCTATTGATTTTGACTAATCCGTCAGAAAAACCCTGACACTGTTATAAAACTCAAGAGTAGAAGTATCTATTATTAAAATTATTTATACGAACACAAATTCAAAATGCTTAGGACAATTTGAACGAAAGTTCAATTAAAATACTAGTTTAAACGACCTTTAACCTAATTGTAAACGATGGATCTGATATAATATATATGTCAATTTCGACTTCTATTTGTGTTGAATATTTAAATTAACGTAAGCATAAATAAATAGTTTTGTATTAGAAATAGGTACAACTGTCATATCTCGTAAGATGATCATGGAGTCGTTGGAGCGCTTTCGGACTTTATCCATCTTCGATCTCAACGACCTACTCATCAGTAGTTTGTTACAAACCTACTTTTAGTATGGTAGGTTTTTTGCAATCGAAGATGGGCAACGTCTGAAAGCGCTCCAAATACTCCATGATCATCTTACGAGGTATGACGGTTTTACCTATTTCTAGTATAAATCATACTAACCTCAGTGGTATTAACAATATGCATGTAAATAAATAGTACGTTAAATGTACTGTTCTGGTTCTGCATCATTATAACCAGTTTTTAAAGAAAATACAGGTTTTGAATTGTGCATATGTGTATATTTGTGCTTGTTTAATTGAGTGACTGTGTTTGTATACATGTGTATGATTGTGTGTATATTAAACATACCTAAGTATGTGAGTTTGTGGGGATATATATCTTTGTGTATGTTGTGTGTATGTGATTTTGTGCACCTGTATGAGAATGTGTGCGGTTTGAGAATGTTGTGATAGTTAGAAAACAAAACAGGTATAATTAGCAGATGTTTTAATTACAGCAATAATAGCCCTATATTAGAAAAGTAAGCTCATACTAATACTATACTTCTAAAAAGAGTAGTTACAAAATAAATTTATGCGTTTTGTGTTTGTGAGAAATCTGTTTTTACGATTTTGACGAATATTGCTCTGTGTCTGATATTTAAATTTATATTCATTTTATTTATGCAGCAATTTGTGTGATACATTTAAATCACGCAAAGTCGAAAGCTTAAATTCGGTTCTGGAGTAGTGATAAAAATGCATTAACCATGATTATAGTATTCCAGATATCGAAAAGATGGCATTCAAATACCGTATGAACATAATAATTTATTATATTCAGAATATAAATGGTAAACAATAGTTTTCTTTCATTGGTAAATGCAAGTTTCTAATTCATCGGGTCCTAATGTAGTAGCGTCTCAAAGATAAATATGAAAACATTGAAAAATAAATCGTGTATAAGTTTTCAATAAAAATAAAACAATAAAGCATTAAAAATAATAATTTCTATCATTGTTTACGTTTTTAACATGATTCTTTATAAAGAGTATTGTTAATTACGTTTTGAATTGTGCATATGTGTATATTTGTGCTTGTTTAATTGAGTGACTCTGTTTGTACACGTGTGTATGTGTGTATATTAAACATACGTAAGCATGTGAGTTTGTGGGGATATATCTTTGTGTATGTAGCCTAAAACTATGTAGATGATTTTTCTGTACATAATATATATCTACACTTTAAAGTGTTGTAAACAGTAAAGTAAAACAGCTTGATAGCAAGAAAATGTTATATGATATTATAAAAATATATCAATTAAAAAAAAAAGTTATGGTTATAATATCGTCATTGAGAAGCGATTTCGAAATTGTCTCGGTCCATCTCATCTAAGTCCCGATAAGCATAGCAAATTTTATTGTAAACTTATACTTAGCTATTTTTGTGCATTTTGTATTTTAAGTGCCTGTAGTTTAAGTGGTTTTACTGGGATTATATTTTCTAGATTTGATATCCAATAACTATACGTTTCTTGCACTCCATTCACTAAATAAAATTAAAAATTTATAATAATTAGTTAAAATTATTAGAAATTTTTATAACTCTTTTTTTAGAAAAACTCATAAACATTAATGAGTTATCATTTATACATCAGTATCAATTAAATTAATTTTATGGGTTAGTTCTAAAAGAATTTTGAATAACTTTTACAGAAATGACATTGTCTACAATACCCGAAATGTCAGAACTGATATAATTATACTTTAAATAGAAAAGTTGTCAATCTAATCATAACTGTTTCTTTACCCTTGCGAAGAAGGATGGTTAGTAGTTTTTAATATGCTAAACAAAACGTTTCTCATTTCACACTGTAGTTTTTTTCTTCTTTATCAACAATAATCCTAAAAATAAAGAACGCTATGGTGTTGTAAGAAAATTTTATGACTTGAATAACTCATTTTAATCCATTAGTTTTTAATCAAAGGAAGTAGTAGATAATTGACAGTGTCATGGGATTAATATTCACCAATTGATTAAACTAGATTGACTAACAATGCCCCAACAGTCAACGATTTAGCATATTGATTAAGGCAACCTTCACACTGGAAATTCAACTTCAAAGATTTATTGTCCAGCTTTTTAAAAAACCGAATAAACTCTTACATTAGTACATTGACATTAACACTTAAATCCAAGTGAGTCCAGAAATTGCAAATTTCACGCAGTGCATGCTTAGAAGACTTCTTTTGGGAGTTATTTATTGGGAAGAGTACAGCTATACATTAGTTTCAGTTTTTTGGAAAAGTGTTGAAGGTAAAACATATAAATGACTTGTAATTTTTTCAAATGAAAAGAAATATACTTTTCACCTATTAGAATTATATTGGAATATCATATATATTGAGTTTTTTGTTGATATTTAATTTTTTTTGTAAACAAATTCAATTGCAATAAAACAATACGAATGTTAATATAATTGCTTATTGAATATTTCATTATATTCTTTTTTTTATTTTTGTTTCAGAGATGGCAGGGTCACAGAAAATCTTCTAAGCAAGATGAAAAGATGACAAGGCATCATCGTGGCCTTCGACTTGAAGTATATGAAGTGGAAGAAGAAATTTCGCGATTATCAACTGATGTTACTATTCTATCAGAAAAAGTTGATGCTCTGGAAAGGAGCTCAAATATTACCTTAACAGCGGATAAAATGAGAGGCTCTGTACTGCAGTTACTTGAAACAGTGCAGGGTCTTGAGTCAAAACTAGATTCAACACTGCCTTCAGTGCAAAGGGAGATATCTCGAACTGAGCTGAATCTGGCCCAAGTAATGCAACAAGCAGCTCTTCTCAAGGAAAACCAAGTACGTATGAATACAAACAATATCATATATCTATCTCAATATTCCACAACAAGCCGTGCAAAATAGTTTATTATTCACATTTCATAATATCTAAAACAAATCAAGAAAAGTAATTATAATTTGGTATCATTTATAAATATTTTTCTTAGGGAATTTTCAATCTTTAGTAAACAGCACAATAATATAACAACAAGCACTAAAATCAAACGCATTTCCAAAATGTGCTTAAGATGACTTATTGACCTATTATTTATCAATAAATTAATATATAAATAATAGAGAAACTTAAACACAATTTCACATATAATTATTAAAAATTATATGTAAAATGTTTTATAACTATTTAATTATAATTAATACTTAATTATATTAAAAGTTATACCAAAACTTAATTATAATAACATATTTTAAATACGTAATAATATTAATAATTATAATTATTTTTTTATAAGTATTATATGTCAGTTGATACAAGCAGTTATAAGAATTATAAATCTTTTTTATTCCGTTAATCATACTAATGATAAATATTTTATATTGCAAAGTGCAAACCTGGGAAATAATTTCTAAAATTTCTGAATTCAGGGAAGTGAATTGAAACGCACTGATCAATACCACTAAAATATAATCACATATAGGGTTGTGGGGCAATTTTTTATACCATCTATGTTAGTGTAATATTCTTAAAATTCAGACAGGTAATGCATAGTTTTTCGTCCTCAATTTATTTTAGCTTCACTTCTAAATATATATATAACGGTCCAAAAGAACTACGAGTTTACAAAGGAAACAGAAAAACAGATAAAAACAGACACAAAAGACTCACAACGATATTTCGACATTCGTCGTCGTCGGGAAGAAGGAGTCCCTTTGAGTAGCTGAAGCCTACTGAACGAATGGTTCCTCGCATTCGACCGATCGTTCAGTAGGCTTCAGCTACTGAAAGGGACTACTTCTGCCCAACGACGACGAATGTCGAAATATCGTAGTGAGTCTTTTGTGTGTGTTTTTAGCTGTTTTTCTTTCCTTTGTGAACTATATATATATATCAATGATCAAACCACAATAAGAAATGGGAAAACAAGACTAAAATCTTTCAACCTTAACAAGCGGTCTTCGAAGACCGCTCACTCTGATCGTCAATTTATTCACGTAGAGGTGAGTAAATCTGAGCAAGTCGTTCCTCAGAGAGGACGTTAAGCTCTCGTTCACGAGCCTGTATGATGTCAGGATTTTGTTAAAGATCTCTACTCTAAATATAATTGAGTTTGGCAAAATTTAGTACTCCCAATGTAGTACCAATCTTTTTTGTGTGGTATCACAAAGGGCTAATGTTCAGCTAATGTGTTTTCCGTTGTGGGTGACTGCCACTGCAACCTAACCTAACCAATATAAACATATAAACTAAGTTCACTGAAAGAGAATACATCTAACACATCACAGAACAAATATTAAATATCGACTGCGGAATCATCAGACCTTTATATGCATATTTTGTTTTTACTTATATAAAATTTCGGACCATTTTCTGTTTGTTCAAAATATGCATACTTTCTATAGTATTTATATTTATACCAATATTTTGTTAAACTTATAACCTATAACAATAATTCATAAAACACACTAGCATCATTCAAGCAAGTACAGTTATCTTCCGTTTCATGATAGGAGATGGGTATGTTGTTAAAGGATGGGAGGTAATAATAGGTTAATAAACTGACAACGACTACTTTAAGCAACAAATTATCGGTAACATGTAAACAAAAGAAATAAATTGGGAGGTATGTTCTTATTAAAGGATAATCCTTTTGAGGATTCTCCTAATTCAAAGTATAGTCAGTAACTAAGGATGCTCCAAAATTTGGGTCTCATCTTTAATACACCATTTCTATATTAAACATCACTGGAAAAAAAAAAGTGAAAAGTTCAACCAGTGGGTTCCATTCTTTGCTCATGTGCATCGATGTTATTGCGTAATCTATTACTACATATGCCTGTTACGCAGAATATGCGTAGTTGTATATTTGCTAATAAAGATTTTAAAAAAAAAATCACTGGCTTCATATAGCATCTAATCCTATCGTCATAGGATAACGTTATTCCAAATATTAACTATTGCAATGATTGCGTTATTGTTTGTACCCATTGTAATATTTAGTAGTATTCATATTGAACTATAACATAAAGAGTCCAAAGGAGACATAATAAGTAATCTAAAGGTGACTTACGTTTCTTATGTCTTCTGCACTTATGTTTCAATATAAATTTCAATTATACATTTTCAATACGTTTCAGGGAGTTTTAACAATTAATGTTAAAAGTGTTAATTATTTTAATGGTGTAATAGTTTGTTTTAAATAATGACTACGTAGATTATTATTATTATTGTGAACTACATTTCTTCTGGCTATTTCTTCTTGGGAAATGAATTTTTATTGTGTTGTTGCAGGAAAATCAAAGAGTTACCCTGAAAGCATTAAGTAATGGAGTTTCATCGATGGAAATCAAAATGAAAGCTCAGCAGAAGAGTCATTTGCCATCTCCCGTCCATGTGAGTGTTTTAATTTGATAATTGCCTTATATGGGACTGATCGCATGCAGATAGTGACATTTAATTGAGTGGATAATTTAATGTTCTAAGAGAAGGAGGATTGCCAAAAATTAAAAATGCTATCGCACTTTGCCAACCTATCCAATTATATATATCATATGAGAAATCTCCTTTATTTTTACTCTTTAAGCAAGTGTGCAACATTTCTGGAAAAAATTACTCCTGAATTTTTAGACACTAATATATAATTAAAATAATACTTTCTGAGAATTTTTTAATAATTGTTATTTATAATTACATTTTTTTATTAAAAAATTGCTATGAAGTATTTGAAATACATCGTTTGGTTTGATCTATTCGTATATAACAATTTAAATATTTTTAAAAATATTTATATTTATTAAAACTTAAAATGTATTCCAAAGTCTTCACAGTTTCTTCTTCAATAAGATTTCCATATGAAAATTTTTCTCATATAGTGATGGCAAACAGAAATATTTTAAGAAAAAAAAACAGCTTTAAGTTTGAATCTACATTAACCTACAATTCATTCATAAATACAGAATCAAGAGGTAAATAGTGTTCTTTAGTTCCTTCATAATTATTGAAGTCTAGACAAATATGTTGTTTAGTGATGTATAAAGGTGTGTAAAATAAGTGTTTATACTTTACTATTTATGAAGGGGCTAGGGTAGCCCAGTGGCAATGTGCTCGCCTTTAGATTGTTACATCCATGGTTTGAAAGGTTGTTTGATTTATTACCACGTGCCTCGACCTTTCGACCACACCATGGTTTGAAACCCACTTTGGCCCTCGATTTATTCACAAAGGAGTTGAAAGAAATCTGAATGCCTCACCCCTCAGAGAGAATCTTAATTCATCAGTCCCGATGTCAGGTACTCGCTAAACAACCCTACTCTCTAAATACACTCGAGTTAAGCAAAATGTATGATTGCAAAACTAGAATACTCGTTGTTTCTTATCACAAAGAGCCAATGTTTGGTCTATGTGTGTTCTCCCGTAGGTTTGCTACTGCATTCTATCCCAGGTAACTATTTGTGAAGGTGCTTCTATGTGACTCAACATATTTTATTTCTTCAAGAGATACATTCTTCCTTTTCATTTAAAGCTCCTCATAAACCTCGTAGAATATATAACAATATACCCAATCGTATTTTATGTATTGTACGATTATATAACCAAATGAAATTTGAGTATAAACTGACTCAATATATAATTATGACAGTTCTTATGATATTATAAATTCAATCAGATACAGACAATGAGTTCCATCAAAATGTAATTTTTATTTTTTAAACTGGATCTTTTAATAAAATTAAAAGTTACTCAGAACATTTCAAAAAAAATAAAGGTTAAATACATGCATATTGTTAGTACCACTGAGGTTAGTATGATTTATATTAGAAATAGGTAAAACCGTCATACCTCGTAAGATGATCCTGGAGTTGGAGCGCTTTCGGACGTTGTCCATCTTCGATCGCAACAAACCTACTAAAAGTAGGTTTGTAACAAACTACTGATGAGTAGGTTTGTTGCGATCGAAGATTGACAACGTCCGAAAGCACCCCAACTCCATGTTCATCTTACAAGATATGACGGTTTTACCTATTTCTAATATAAAAAATAAAGTATGTTAATATTTGTCTTAAATAATATTGATACAGATATTGTAATATATAACCCACCCATTATTATTACAAAATTTCATAATTGATATTACATAAATTCATAATTGAAATTCAAGTATTGAATTATCAAGTATTCAATAATTGTAATGATTCAAGTATTGAAAAATTTAAAGTATAAATTTTAGGACATTAGAAATATCCTAACATAAGGTTTTTATTAAACGTTTTACCATTGCTTGAAAATATACATTTCATATACTCTCAAGTTAGGAGAGAATTTTCAGTCATAATTATTTATTTAATGTATTGCACGTTAATTAAAGATACGTTTACTTCTTATCTGAATAAACACACTTTTCCCGAGTTTGTACGCCTTGTCTGTTTTGAAATTGTATATATTTCACTATAAACAATTATTTATTGTAGTTGCATATATTTGTCTACAATATATATTGTATATGCAATGAGTACACCACCACAATTTTTGAATGTCACTTTAATTGCAAAAAACTTTTCTTTTTTTTTTTAAGTTATTACACGTTATGAGTTAGTACTTTTCATTTATCTTCTGTTTTATTATATAACTGTAATAACAGTATAAATTCTAGCCTGACACTAGTCCAAATAATTTTTTTTTTCACAATGCAGTCTATAATGAATTATCACAAACATTAAATTTAATATCCATCAAAAAGTTGATTTGTTCTAAACGCAAAAAAAAGCTGTATATTTCCATGGTAATTCTGGTTTTTGTTTCATTGATAAAACATTTGCTTCACTGATGAACACAATTAAAATTATTGAAGTTCTAGCAAGTAGAAATACGTTTTTGCAATCTACCTCTCATTAAATAGATTTGAAAATGTTAAACGACCTAGAGACAGATATTTAATTAAACAGTTTGCCAGTATTAAAGCATAAAAGCTTTGTTAATTTAATTAATAACAATTATAATAAATTAATTATTTCTTTTCACGAACAATACTGTTAATATATTTTTCTTTACTGTAATTGTTTAATTTTTGCTTATAATATTCATAATTCATTAAAACTATTCACTTTTTTATTCAATATAATTTATTGGTGTTACAAAATATTGTTGTTATGCATAGGTTCATTATTATATATAAATGTTATAACTTTACTTATAATATGTCTTAATTCTAATGTAGTGCAATCAGTTATTATGTGGTGTTTACTCATTGTAGGGTAAAAATCTAATGAAATGATCTCCACATATAAAAATTAAATGATATAAACAACGCGTTTCGAACACGTAGTGTTCTTCTTCAGGCATTAACTAAAAAATACAATGACACCAGAGAGTTATCTATAGTACAAAGTAAATCAGTACAAAAATTTTATTTTTTTATTTATATTATTTTATATTAATTTTTGTACTTATTTACTTTTTACTATAGATAACTCTCTGGTGTCATTGTATTTTTTAGTTAATGCCTGAGGAAGAACACTACGTGTTCGAAACGCGTTGTTTATATCATTAAATTTTTATGTGTGGAGTCCATTTCATTAGATTTTTACCCTACAATAATATGTCTTATATGTGACATGCAATAGCTCTGTCAATACAGTTCTTTCAAGTGACTGAGATATACAGCTTCTGAACTTATTCGTCAGCTACATGTCATCGTATTATCAAATATAAAACCCACAATTGCTTTTTGATGCAACTGCATCTACCCTTCAAATCCTATGATTCAAATTTAAGTCTCATCTAATATACTCGTAGGTGAGGTTGCAGTAGCATTCCCAAGATAGAGCGCAAATAGTCCAAACATTGACTACCACAAAATGAAAAATTCCTCATTGGAATCCTCAAATAATTCTTAACTCAAGTATATTTAGTATAGAAATAATTAATGACTTATCATTCTGAGGGATTACATGGGCAGAAGTGAGTATTGAAACTCGGATCTACCAGTCCATTTGCTATATTCCTACACGCTACCCTTTTTTTCTTAAATAGAATAGAAAATCTGTTTTCCATAAGACTGTTAGAACAGCAAGACTCAGTTTGTTATGGTAAGGATGAAGAATTGTTGACACTGGTACTACTTTACCTTGCTTGAAACATTCATCATTGAGCAATCATGATTAAGCAATCATTGAGCTGAAGTTATCTGAGAAAGTTCACATTGGTTATTTCATGCTCAATCCAAACTTGTATGAAATGATGAATTTCCCATTTTCTTTGAAGTATATACATCAATGTATAAAATGTATTTCATAAACACATTAAATAAATTATTTAATATTTAATTGAATATTAAATCAATATGTAAACGAAGCAGAAGAATCAAAAAAAATTATAAAAACTATATGCTTCTGATAATTTTCTTTTAACTTTTCTTTATTTTTTTGAATTTATTGAACTATTTAATTCATTTTTTTATGTTCTTATAAATCTTAATTCATAATAATTTTGTTCTACTTAAAATTCTTCACTAAATTTATCTTCTACTTTGTTGAATCTTTACCTGAAATGCCTTTCGTCAGGTTGATTGGCTATCCCTTGTGCAATCACTTGACCATCCTTGACAATCTTCTCCAGAACTTATTTTTTACGTCATTCACCTGAGAAAATTTCACCTTATTTCCCATTTTTTTTTTTTTTAAAGCCGGCTGTTACAAAAATAAATTTTAATAAAGGTTTTGTATTTCTCATTTACTGTGATAAATCTAGCTTTAATAAGTTTGATGAAACCAGTAATTTCTCATTTCGGTTGAAGTTTATACATCAATAATATTATTTATTAAAATTTTATAAATTTATTTTATTTGTGAATTTTACTAAATGCTTTCGTAGTTATTGATAATCCCGTAATATTACATATTAAATCAATGTTTAAACATTGAAGATGATTGAAAAACTATAAACAAAATCTTTCGCAAAATAACGATTTTCATTAAAGTCACACAGCGAAATAGTATGGTTGAAAAAATATAATATTATCTTAATAGATGATATTTCAATTTAATTAGAGACGATTCAATAATATTTCTTAACAACATAGATTTAGCTCCTGTCCAATCAATATGATGCTTTTCATTTCTTATACAGGGTGTCTCAAAAAAATGTACTCACTCTTAGAATGACTCATAGAATCACATGTTTTGCGACGTTTGCGAATCCCTTGGTGCGCGTTATCAGCGTTTTCTGGACAATAATGGTCATCAGTTTGAACATTTGCGAACATGATTCTTCAATTACATTTGTCTCATGTATTCGATGCTATTTCATTTCACTCTATGTTCATAAATAAATGTTTTGTCGTCATTCTAAGAGTGAGTATATTTTTTTGAAACACCCTGTATGCAAGAATAAGGCACTACTTTTTTCCTGTCTACTTACGTTGTATTGGTGTTGTTTTACACATGTCTTTAACGATTTACCAGTATGACCAATATAAATTTTATGGCAATTTTAGCACAGAATTTTATAAATACCACCAGACTCCAATTACCAGGGAGAGTTTTTTTCTTAACATATTACCCACGTTATTACGATTAGAAAACACTATATTAAAATCAAGTTGTTTGGCTAATCTTGGAAGGGTGTCCAATGACTCATGATAAGGCAAAAATATAGAATTTGACAGTGAACAGGGCTCTGCAGAAGTATTAGAGAAAGTTTTTTTAGCACCCTTCAAAGCTAAATCGATATTAGAGGAGGAGTATTTTAATGAAAGGGCAATTGATCTAATGTTGTTAATTTTATCATTAAGGAAATCAGGAAAACACATTTTAACGCCCTCAAAAACATACAGAAATTTTAACATTTTTTGGATGGGAAGAATAAAAGTGAACACATGCAAGTACATTACAACAAGTACATGCAAATACATATACATAGGTTTTCTATATACACTAAATTCTAAATTCGAAACTCATTTCATTTTGTGGTTTGATCATATATATATAACAATATAAAATTGGGAAAAAAGACTAAATATCACCTAACAAGGGTCTTCTTATGCAGCTATTGTAGCAACGACCTTGTACTTGATGATCAATTTCTATTGTCGATTTTCATTATGTTATTTCAAAAAAACTGTTAAAATCGACTATGAAATTGTTCATGCCACAGTACAAAGTCGTTCAAAACTAAATGCATACTATAATATCATATAATATAATAATATTTCACATAAACACTGAAATAACAATCAATGATCAAACCACAATAGGAAAGATGGGAAAACAATGCACTGGCAGATGTTTGATCATATAGTAACAACTGTGTCTTCGTCAGAGTTAAAACACCAACTCAGTTGTGTTATACAGTTCTGTTGAAAAATGCTTTGAAACGACAACTAAAGTTCAATAAAAATAATGATTCTTTGAGAAATGAAAAACAATTTGTAGGATCTTTAATTATTTCTTTGAAACATCATCAGGAGAGAGGGAAAGTAAGTGCACTGGTGCAGGGATGTTTGATATATATGTAAAACTGAATGTTTTAACTTAAGCAGCAATATATATTGAAGTAATTTATTGTTATTCCAAAAAAGCTTTGATCGTTATTTATTGCTGATGATTTTTAATGTAATACAAGTAACTAACAACGATTAAATACAAGTTATATAAGAGTAGATGCTAATATTAATATATTATGGGTAAAAGTGAAAGGAAAACGTTGGTTTTGTATCAAGCGGGAATGGTTTTTGATAAGAAGAGAGGATTAATTAACTAAGGCAAATGGCTTCGAATGATAAAAGCCCTCCTTCTTGGCCATTATGTATTTTAATCTTAAAAGTCGTGTTTTCTAAGTATTTTGGTTCGTAATTTATCTTTTGCAACATTTAATAAGTCAAAATGTGATCATGGTTTAAGTTATTATCGGATAAGACATTAGACTGACTGCCTATCGTATTATATATTTAAAGTTATTTATAACTGAATACATTTCTTACATTCATTTATTAAACCAATTATCTAGATTGTTTCTAACGTATATGGTTAAGTTATTTTATGTCATAAATGATGTGGTCTAGTAGTTTTTGACACATAAACATTATTCTTCTGTAGGTAAGATTAATATTTTTTCAGTTTACTCACGTCCTTATTAATTTTTCCTAACTTTAACACTACAGTTATTACTTCTTTGACAGCTACATTTCTTCGAAAATTTCATTACGACTCTTAAATTTGTTTAAACGAAAAAATTGTAGAGGACAATGAACTTTTAAACAATGTACGAGTATACTACATCTAAGTTCATATTTGTGTTTCTTTAAATTTTTTTCTTCATTACACAACGAAAACTAAACATTTACATGAGTTAGAATTCTACACATTGCTTAAATGTGTTGCTGGCTTCAAGATCCTTGTTCTCTTTTGGATCATAAAATAAAAAAATCTCTCTTAATAAACCCATTTATTATGAATTTCCTTACACTTACTTATCCTTAAAAAACTCCCAAGCCAATGAATTCAAAGCAAATTATTATTTTCAAATACTTTACAGTACATCCTACATCTTATTACGAACGCATGCAGCTCTCAAATCAGTGTTGAAGAAATCCTATTCAAAATCTGCAAACATATTAAATAGTTTTGAAATACAAATATGATTTGTGTTTAATAAAAATATATTTTTAATAGACATAAAAATTAAAACTTTAATCAATTTATAAGAAGAAATTGATTTATTATTCATATCAATTACAGTTTTCCTAAATTGAAAAAAAAGAAGCAGAGAAAAGTCAAACTCATGTAACATATTGTGGTAGAAAGGTTTGGGAGAAATGACATTTAAAATAAAGTAATGGCTTGGGATATGTTTTTACAGAATTGAATGAACAAACAAAAGGTTATGCAATATGCAACACTGTCTACTGTCTGATGCAAATATATTACAAGCTCCAAGAATTTGGGTAGTTTCCAATTAAAAAAATATATGATGAGAGATAACTACAAACTAGAGATCAACGACTTATATGAACTAAGTGGTCATCCTGACTACATTTCTACTTCATAACAGAAATATTTTGATTTTAGTTATGAGTAAATAATTAAAAATGACATTATTTTTGAGAAGAATAACTTAAAAGTTTTGTAATCAGGGTCATTTTTTCTGTTTCGTAATTGTGGCAAACGTCTAATTCATAGCTCTTTTTGTTATTATTATTATTATTATTATTATTATTATTGAGTGTGACTATAGTACTGCGTTTTAAAAAAAAACTGTTGTACTTTCCCTCTTCTGTACTAAAGTACTCGAGCAGTTAGCTTGAACGCCTCGAAGAAGCTCAGCACTTTGGCTGGTTCCAGCGGTAAAAGTTTTCTATGGTTTTGTTGAGTGTCCCAGAAACACCTAACTCAGTGCAGCAAAGTTGCCTTATAGTCAGTCAGCAGGTTTAACGGTGTTTCTTCCTCTTTATTGCATAATCTGCACAAACCGTTATTAATAATGTCCTATGTTTCTGGAGAAAGTAACTTCCTTTCTCCTTCTTTTAGACGTTCTTCTTTGGGTCTATAGGTGCACTTGTGGGAAGTTAGCTCCCACTAGTAGGCGCTTTTAGACCATCTGCACTTCCGCAGGATGGCCTCCGGACTTCCTTCTCCTTAGTATCATACAGAAGAAAATCCCTGTATCTCTATCAGTGGTATTTTGTCCGCTCCTGCAGAGTACTGCATACCAGAATAAGGCCATTTGCTCAAGGGGGTTGCCTGGTACCCTTGAGGCTGCGTTCATAATACAGTAACCCCTGTATTATCCTTCCTTTAGTACGGATCGCATAACACCTTAAATTGGTTCTGAGATAAAAGGAGGGGATTTGGGGATTTGGAAAGATGTGAACGAAGGTGGTCAGGCCCAGACCCTGATCACCTTCTCTTCCTCTTCCTTTTGTCCCTGCATATAGCAGGTTAACAGGGTAGCCTCGTGAAGGCCGAAAGTCGGAGTTGAGTGTTAGAGGCGCTTCATCACTCCATTACTACCCCAGTTCATAGGCTACTCTGATCGATCTTGCAATTAAAAAATGAGTAAAACTTAGACTGTTTAAGATATGAGATGGTAGACAGTGTAAGTCATTACATTTAAATATGATTGTTCGTTGGGATTTTTTACGTAAAAAAAAATTATAAGTCCACAGATGGATAATAGCAAGTGAGTTCTATTCTAATTAACAGTAGGTAAAATATAGAGTAAAACTATATTTTGAAGTTTTTAGTTTTAATTTCTGGTGAGAGTATTTTGTAGAAATAAAAGTTGACTTTGATGTTGCTGTTGTAATTTGATTAAATAGAGAACAGAATAAATTATTGTGTAAGAAATGAATTTTACTGTTTTAAATAAGAGTCAAAATTGTATAACAAAATTATAATTTCAAAGAATGTATGTTTAGTGTAGCTAAGAATTATGGGAAGTAACCACATTTCTGGGGCATGGATTGAATGCAGCTTTACATGCCTGTCTCTTACTATACGTGACTTGAGTACAAGTGTTTAGATTCGGTCTTTCAACTATTTTAACTAGTTAAGGAATGTTATTGAGATTAAAAGTTTTTCCTTATATGTTTTACTTCTCTACGACAATATTACCAGGAAAACAAATGTTTATTACAAATTTGCGCTCTTATAATTTAAAGAAATTAGAGTTCTCAAACAAAGGTGTTTTTGCTGTCGCTTATTCCCAGGGTAGAACTGTTTGAAAATACAGAGTAGAAAAACTTTGTTTATGTAATTGGGTTTGTTAGGGGTGGGCAGCAATTAATTTGCGTAGTTTGGAAGTGCCCAAAGAGGGTTGAAAAGCTGAGGGTGTTCCACCTGGACTACGAGCATTAATATCAAAATGGAGCAGGCTATAATGAAGCATCCCCGGAGATTTCATCTGCGCCGCTCGCCTCTTATCGTCCGTCACAATAACGGCCAAATAAATCATGACCCTTGCTTCTGTCCCCTCCGCCCTCTCTGTCACACACGTCACGCTACCACTCGACAATACCTTTCGCCAACTGCTCCCTTCCTTCATCAAACTTGTTCCTCCACATCCTCAATTTAGTATTCCTGCCCAATCACACCAGTCAACAGTTACATTTTCACCTGTCAACCATGATATTCAAATTTAAAAACCAAAAATATAATCAGCATGGTAGAATATCCTTCACGATTACCTTTTTAATCGTGCTCTTACCTTTTAAGCTCTAAAATTGTTTAGTAGTTTCAAATAATGATTGATATACTTTTATTAAATTTAGTAAAATTAAAAAGTTAATAGTGTCAATTAATAAATTATCGTTTGTTAATAAGTTGTTAATGGTTTAAGTTATAAAGATAAAATTGTTAAATCAATGCGTCATTAAGTTATTATTCAGATTATGACTCATCATTAGAGGCCAGAAAAAAGTTAACAAACACAAGTTATATATTCAAATTTAAATAATATATTTCTTTATTTATCAAGATTGCTATAATGCTAGATTAAACTTCTATAAAGAATGAAAAAAGTTGTTAAATAAATGTGGTTGAGATAAGAAAATATTCAAAATATATATGTATATATATATCACTATTTTGTAATAGACAATTTAAAATAGCTTTTACATTTTGAATACGGTACTTTTAAAAACGAATTTTCAAACGGTAACTGTTATTGTTGAAGATTAAAACACAATAAAGAAAGTCGAAGAACTCTGTATATTAAATTTTTTGGCTGCTGATAAAGAGATGGTTAAAAAGTTTATTAAAAAGTAGTAAAAACATAAAATTTTTTTGAAAACTTATGAAGAAAGTTGAAAAAGACTTGCAACTAAAAGTAACCACTGAATGAAAAGTGGTTGTTAGTTGACGTTCTTTTACAAACCACGAAAAATGTTTTCAGTATTTAGTGTTTTAAATTCGAATGACAAAGTTTTTAAAATATTTCCTATCAATCCTGATTTTCATATATAATTAATTTATCCTCTCAAATTTATATGAATATAAAATGATATATACATAACATTCATATGATATTTAATGAATATATATATATATATATATAATATATGCAGAAAAATCACAATAAATAAACACGTGTAATTGCATCACGTTTAAACCAAAATGGAAAAAAGAAAAAAAATGGAGATAAATGCTCTGAGGTTTTTCAATTTATGTCATCAGAGAGCAAACAAAGTAAAAACTGAGAAGCTAACATAAAAAGTGTCACTTTTTAAATTGAAAGGCCTCAGAGCACTTATTTCTATTGTTTTCGTTTTTCCATTATGGTTTAAACTTCATATATATATATATATATATATATGTGAAATATGAAAAACGAAACACGATCCAAACTGGACACAATACGAGTTCAAAATTTAAGAAGAGTAACACACAGAGTAAGAAAACACATATACAGACTCAAATTTTCGGGTAATCCGTCTTTAGGAGGAAAGAGAAAGGGAGACCAAGCACGTTGTAGACGCAACGGTTACGTACGATTTACTTGACGTTGCGTCTACAACGTGCTTGGTTTCCCTTTCTCTTTCCTCCTAAAGACGAATTACCCGAAAATTTGAATCTGTAAGTGTGTTTCCTTACTCTGCGTGTTACTCTTTTTGAATGTTGAACTCGTACGAGTATATATATATATATATATAGATATTTACTTATATTAAATTTGGAAAAACATCCTAACAGGCCAAACAAAAGTTCAAACACGAGAAAAAGAACACACAGAGAAATAAACGCATTTAACAACTTTAATTTTCGGATAATCTGTCTTCAGAAGGAAAAAGATAGGAAAACCAAGAACTCTAGAAATGGACGGAAGGTAATCGACCAAGACAATCTTCAGTTCATAATGGTCGGTTATTATACATTTTATATCTGGCTCTGAAGACAGACAAAGACTGAAGTAGCAAACTTACAAAGGGAGAGGAGTTGGTTACACTGTTACGAAGGTATAAGTGTTACACTGATTGAGTGCCTCTTCAATGAGACTTCACTTCAGTCCAAGCTTGTCTTCAGAGCGACTCACATCTTTCTACCGGATGACAAAACAGTCAAAGTATGCTAGGGAGTGTTTCTGTTCCATCTTGTGTTTTTTTTTTTCTTCATATAAATTATAACAGTTGCAAGAAAACTTTTACATCATTAGAATCTTATAAACAGATCATATTTTTAAATTAAAGATTGAAAATCAAATGGGTCTAAATACTAAAAAATTTTTTTTTAGAAAATGGACAATATTTATATAAAACAGTTAGAAAGAGTTACATAATTACATATACCTTTTGATTGTGCTGTTGCTGGTGGTTTTACAAAAAAAAATTTGTACTTAGACCCTTTTGATTTACAACTCTTCAGCTGTGTTTTTCAACATCATTAACAGCATTTGATAAACTTTTAGCTAAAAGCATAATGCAGTCCTGTATGTAAAGTGAATCTCACTTATATTATGGTCTAATAATAATACTCGTACTTTTGTTTATCGGACAATCTTATTAGAAAAGCTCCGAAAGAACCATTTATAGCTTTATTAACACAAAAACAGGTCTATTCTAACAAAAATAAGGTTTAAAAACATATTTTTTTTTTGTTTCAATATCTAAAATTTTAAGCAAACCATTTTCATCATGTCTCTAGCAATCTTAGAGGTTAACTGTAGGTCTTGAAGATACAAAGATATCAAATGATTTTGACAAAGATAATTAAAATTATTAATTATTAAAAATTAATTCTATTATCCATAAATAAATTAAAATTCAAATAATTGAAATGAATATATTCAATAATATTCACTAAAATTTATCAAATTATCAAATTAATTGAAAGTTATTTATGATTTTTAATTTTTCTCTATAAAAATATCATATTATGAAAAAATAGCTCTATACCTGTTCGGAGATAACATATAGTATGGTCATCATTAATATAATGATCCCATTTGTTTAATATAATTAAAATATATGAGATAATGAATTTTATCAACTATTCTCTCTCATTTTATATTCATTAAAATAAAGGCATAAACCAAATATTCTGTTTTAAACCTGACTGCATAAAATATCTCAGTCATAAATAATCTTTTCTATAACTTTACATAAAATAGAATTTGTATCAATACAAAAACTATGTTACTGTGGGAAAGATTTCGTCTTAAATTTACTTTGAAGATGATTAATTAGTTAACAGCAATTTATTAGATCATTAGTTATCAATCCTCGTGAAGATGTGTTAGTTTTGGTAAATTATGAAATATTATTATGGTTTCAAAAATGAATATTAATCTAATCACAAGATAAAAGTATGAAGCTTCTTTAAGTCACTATAAGACTTCAGCGCATTCAAACTTTCTATGTACTTATTGAAATAATCTGTCGGGTGAATGTGAGATATTTTTGGTCTATTGCTGAATTAATTGTTGAACTTCCTTTAGAAAATGACTTTAGTTATGTATTTTCACGATTACTGTAACATCTAAACTTGTATGCAAAATGAGTTAGTACTTTTATAAAAGAAACAGTGTTGGAATGTATGTGATCGAGATAAGAAAATATGAAAAAAAGAAATTATAAATTTCCACTATTTCTTATGTGACAAGAAACTTTAATATAATTAGTAAAATTATTATTGACTTGGGAGAAAAATTTTTTTGCAAAAAATTTTGGCAAAAGTGAGAGAAAAAATTAGTTTATTCTTTTTACATCATGAATGATGATTTGTTGACTTCAATAAAATACGTTATAGAAATCAAAGCATTTTCTTTTTCCTTATTAAGGTCTTACTCATCTTAAGAGATAAGTAAAAGTTCATGTAGGTTATAAGACACACAAAACGCTGTTGCAATGCCTTAAATGGACCAGTTATAATAGGATGGGTGTAAACATTGACAAAACCTCTTATCAAGTCATTAGCATATCTAAAGTAAAGAAAACTTTATTATAAAGCGCGCTGTTTCTCTACTGAAAGTCTACTTAAAACATCTCTTCTGTAATGAAAACATTTATTATAAAGCTCCTTGTTTCCTTACTGAAAGTCTGCGAAAAAGATATTTGGATCAAAGAAAACGTTTATTATTGATCATGCTGTTTTTAAAAATAAAGTAAATGTTCACAATGATAATCAAGTGCAAAATGTATTTTTTAAGGATATAATATTAGAAGCAGATGAGAAGAAAACTTCTCTCAACGTACTTAATCCCATCACAGATTAAGAATACTCAAACAGTGGTATTGTTATTAACCTGCAAGAACTAATAGTCAACTGGTGTTATTAAATTTCAATTTATAACTCCAAAAAAAAGAGACTAAAGTCTACTGGATTCTAAATAGTTCCCACTAACTCTAGGGCGAGTTTCCAATCAATGAGTCACGCAGCTGACGATTCAAGCACTGAAAGCAATTCATCCCGAGAATAATGCAGTAAAAGTTGCTATGCAAAGATGGGTGTGAGTGTAATTAAACTTCAATAGAACAATGAAGGATATTCAACGGTAAATTTGATAAAGGGATGTGCTATTGGCTCATATGTTGAGTGCATATTGATGTAATAATAGCTCAAAATGTTGTACAAAGTATTTTCTGTACAAGAAATACTTTGCTGATAAGAATTATACCAGTTTGTTATTTGGTGAAAATAATTAGTAATACATTGGGTTCCTACACATGTTGAGTCAATAGAACTTAATGACCACCTGCCTAAGTAAGCTGATGCTGCCACAGTCGACAATAGCAAACTATTCCCCACTGACAAACCCCTAGTAAATTTCTTTAACAATAACTGCTTGGGTGAGTGCTGAATGCAACTATTATTGAGGGAGAAATAAGTTTATTCGGTAAGGGGCGGTGGGCCTTTATCTCCTCGCTACCATGGAAAAGCTTTCTTCCGTCTACTCAACGACACAAATATCTCAAGAATCACTGGTATAGTCATACTTATCATCAATAAAAGATAGATGTCAGAATGCAGATCATCTATAAAATATAAATCAGTGACCCATTATGAAAGCCAATATTAGAGGCTCAAATGGAAGACTTAGGAAATATGATGTGAACTGTCAACTTCACTTGGCATTGTCAAATTATTTTAATCTGTATAGAGATGTATAGTACAGACCTGTTATTATAAACATTAACAAATATTTTAGGAAGATTTCTAATATATTTGTTTACTGCTATCTTATAATAAGTTTATAATAAACATATATTTCTCTTCAAGTTATATGTATTGTTCTAGTAGATAATCTGAATTAACATCGTTCATGTATTTTCCCACACTTAAAATAATTTTATTGTAAAATCCAACATTTCATATAAAGATTTCACATAAACACGTGAAATAACAATCAATGATCAAACCACAATAAGAAATGGAAAAACAAGACTAAGATCTTTCAACCGTCACAAGCGGTCTTCGCCAGAGTCAAAAGCCCAACTACAGTCACTACACTACAGTCAAAAAAACCCAGTTGAGTTTTTGACTCTGACGAAGACCGCTTGTTACGGTTGAAAGATCTTAGTCTTGTATTCCCATTTCTTATTGTGGTTTGATCATTGATATATATATATATATATATATATAGTTAACACATGAAAGAGAAAAAACAAATAAAGATACACACAAAAGACTCACAACGATATTTCGACAGTCGTCGTCATCGGGTATATATATATACACATTTTCGATGAAAATCGATCCGAAACGGACAAATAAAGTTCAATGTTGATAAAAAGCATAGATAAATTGAAGACACACACTTACAGTTTCTAATTTTTGGTTTGAACAGTCTTCAAGAGAGATAATAGAGAAAAACCGAACACACTAGTATAGAGACGGTTTCAGACAGAGTTGTATGTTGCATTTGTAAGTGTGTGTTTTAATTCCTCTATGATTCTTAATCTACATTAAATATATATATATATTTCAATGTTCAAACCACAATAAGAAATGAAAAAAAAACTAAGATCTTTCAAGCATAACAAGCGATCTTTATTATAATCAAAATCCCAGTTGAGTTTTTGACTCTCACGAAGACCGCTTGTCAGGATGAAGGATCTTACTCTTTTCTCTCAGTTATTAATGTACTTTGAACATTGATTGTTATTTCACGTGATCATTGTAAAATCTTGTTAGATATATAGTGCCATTAAAAAAGTAGCACTACATAAAAAGAACTGGGTATAAGTAACTGGATTATTTACGGAATTTCTAGAACGATCGTTCCTCTTCTTCTTCTTTTTTAACAGTACTGTTTTGTCCGGTTTAGACTGCTTGTTTATTAGATGTTATATGTAGAATTTTTTTATGAATATACGATCCGAAACTGACAAAAATAGTTCAATGTACATAAAAAACATAGAAAAACCGTGCGTTTGTTTCCCTCTCTTATCTCTTTGCTACAAACTGAGTTGTTTCTTTTAGAAATGATACGGTATTCAAATGATTTGGTTAATAGGTTTATATTTCTACCGTTTTAATAGTTCATATGTCTTAAAACTACTATTTTTTGTTTGTCATATTAATGATTTTACGATAAAAAAAGTGTATATCCTTTATAATACAAATATCAGAAGTATTATCTAAAACGTTTATGGACTTAAACGTATTTTCATTAAAACTTTTGCTATTGTGATATAACAATAGGCTTGCTTCAGTTATGAAAATAAACTTCGAATTCATGAACTTAATATCTAATAGGATTAACAAGTCGGGTGCATCCATGATTTGGTCTTTAATGCATGATCGACCGCAGAGGTATGAGCTTGATTCCCCATTATCCTTTACATGTTTAGGTTATCTAAAGATCGCAGTGTGACAGCTATTATAGATATATTATAAAAAATAAATAGATTGTTCTATAAATTCCTGACACCTAAGACACAATGCATACTAGATATATCAAATATTTCCATAACAACAATGAAAGTAATATTTATTTATTAAATTATTAATTTATTTACTCGTATATCATTTATTGAAGTTATCGGTTTATTTATTATTTATTTTTTCCAGTTTAAATTTATTATTTATTTATTTTTTCTATTTTTATTATTTATTTAAATTTAATTCTTAGAAGCAGTTTTATTTTTTCAAAACAAACTTTTATATTTTTCTTCACCATAAACTCAGTGGTCATATCATCCATCAAGGCAGGCTTTTAATATTTCTGTTTTTTTATTTCCAATGAATCAGTATGTGTATTTAGTATGTAACCACAAGGAATTTGTTTTGTGTAATCAGAGCATTGTGTTGACAGGTAACCAGCAACATGACGGCTCTGATCAATAACCTAACGACAGTAGTCCAAGATTATGCCAGTCTCATCGATCGACTTCCCCACGGTGAGTCAGAACAATTCTAACATTTCAAAATATATATATATAACATTGTTTAACTTATCTTATTGCTGTATTTATTTTAAATATATTAACTATCTAATATCCGCTTTCACAAATTGGTTTCATTAATAAGAATTGCATTCATTTTTATAAGATATATTTTATCAAATTTGAAGTACTTTATTTATTCTTCTTTGTAAAGACTTTCTCAGAGCAATAATTTAATTAATATAACACAAACAGACTTTATTTCTTCAAAATAGACGTTTAGTTGCTATCTTTGAAATGGAATACACAATTTCATAGAATGTTATTTTTATAAATGAATCAAAGTAGTTTCTGCAATAGTGTTGAAAGTACAGTTTGTTTATGATCGAAGTAATTATTGAATGCTTCGAGTTGACATAAAAACTATATTATGTTAAAAAACTGAGTATTTCTTGAGAACTTGATAAAACAAGTCATATAAGGTAATATTTTAATTATGTTTAAGTATAATTGGTTTATGACCAATTTTCTGAGGGGGACGAGGGAAACTTACTGTTTTTTATACTCTACTGACCTCTCTATTCTGCCTTCCTTGTTTGGTTACTCCTAACTAAAAGCATTATTTACCTACTTCTATTAGTTAATGCAAGAACTTCTATTAATTATCAGCAACAGTGAAGAAACAGTTTCAGAGTTGGCAAACGATCGTCTCTTGTCAATACATACTAGGAAAGGACTGTTAAACAACAAAAAATGCCTAGTCAGTCGATTGGAATTAGTATGAAGTGGTTCTAATTTATTGCAGACTTTGCAATGAAAGTTTACTGATGTGTTGAAAAGGTACTCTATCAGTGTAGCTAATATGGAGGGGGGGGGGAAGGAATAAGAAATATTATAAATAAAAACATTTAAATAAAAAACTATTAAAAATTTGTAAAATCAAACCAAAAATATAAGTAAATTAGTAAACAAATCATTAAATAAAATATTAAATAAGAATAAACAATTAACGATTGAGGTTACGTACATGAGGAGATGAAGCTTACAAGAGATTAATAAATGCTTTGTAACTTTTAAAGTGACACTTTAGTGTCAAGATTCACAGATTGGAGAGCACTAACATAAGACAAATGAAGTTTTTAAAGTGATAATGAATGAGTTCAGTTATACTTTTATTACAGAGTTTTGATAATGCAGGTATATGACAATCACATTAAAATGAGTCATACAACTAATGTGATTACCATGAAGATTGATAATAGGTTTGCCTGTGCCAATGTTGAATGTAAAATACTTTATTTATAGGTTAGATTGCAGTAGCCGTGCCACAGATTGACTCTTTTGTACTATCGTACAATGAAAATCAACATTGGGATACCTAAACTTTGGCCTAAGTGAAGTTTATTTAGAGTAGGGATCTTTAACTTGTCATCGTACAAGCTTGTGACCAAAAGTTTCTTAACGCCCTCTCATTTTTTGTAACATCATCAGATTTTTTTTTCACCTCCTGAATGAATAAACTGAGGGCTGGAGTACGTGTCTAAGCCCGGATCTAAAACTCCAGCGCGAAGTATATAAGCCACTGTGCTACTCTAACCCTCTACCTGATCAATAACATAATAAACTTAGAAGTGGCCTCAATGTTTTAATATTTTCAGAATAGTTGCTTAATATAACAATACATTATTTTCTTTGGTCGTGACAATGACAGTAAATTCGGTTGCCATCACTAAGTACATGATGTTAAATTTAAATTGTTATTCATCAATACTATAATGCAACGTGTTATATCATTGGAAAACCATTAAACATTATTATTTTAAAATCCTCTTTTAAGTTAAAATAACACCAATTTAATTTTACTCCTCTCGATTATTTTATTTCAGTAAAAATAAATTATCTATAAATGTTTAAAGCTTTGTAATGCATGTTTATTATTGTTTTACCCTACTCCTCGTGCATTAAATAAAGTTAATTCTAATTATTTAATCACTTCTCAAATTATTATTTTTTTAAAACTATTTTGAATTGCAAGAGGAAGAATAAGTTATAGCTAAATTTGAAAACAACAATACATTAAACTAAATAAATGTAAACATTTAACATAAAAATTGGATAGAATTAAATAATGTAAGTATGCTATTATAAAGTGCACAAAAATCTACTCGGTAAATTACTTTCAGTTTACTTGTAATTTTCAGTCTACTATAGAATAGAGAATAAAATAGTAGTCATAGTTTCAGTTGGTTTGTAACCAACTTATTTGTTATAGTTGTTATTATTTGTTATAGTTAAAAACTATAACAAATTAAAAGAACTTGTTTGGCAAAAACATATTTACGGAAAAAGAAGAGACTGTAAACAAGTATGTGAATTACGCAGATTAAAAAAATTTCTCAAAATTATAATTATCACTTTAAAAACCACTAATAATAAACACAAGTGAAGGAATATTGCAAGAAAATACAACTGGACTAGTAATATGAGGGGAAAAGAATGTAAGTTTTAAAAAAAAAAATTACTGATCAGATAGTAACCAAGGTATATATTTGATCAAAATTTATAAACTGATTAAAATTTAAATTCAATTGATCACCCAAAGAATTTGAAAGTCAAATATTGAACTATTAATCATTAATAAGTTTTAACAATGCATTCTAAATAACATTCTGAGGTAAAATGGATAAACCAACAAAAGTCTCCACACAAATGAAGTTTTATTCAACGCGTTTCGAACACTTTGTCTTCCTGATGATGAACAACCCGTCAGTACCACTTCCTTGGTGTCTTCCTGATGATGAACACAAAGTGTTCGAAACGCGTTGAATAAAACTTCATTTGTGTGGAGACTTTTGTTGGTTTATCCATTTTACCTCAAAATGAGTAAATACCACACAATTACGGATTGCACAACTAATGATTCTAAATAACACTGTCGGTAGAAACTCAGGTGACCTGAAGTACCTGTTATTTTTTAAAATAGTTCATTAGCCTCTTTCTTTTAGTAGTGTCTATAAATTGACGTTTTCTAATTGCCTTTCATAGTAAGTAGGCCTGACACTCTCAGATACTTTAATAAAAGACTAACAGAACATCAAACAGAAAATCAAATCCCACAAGTAACCAATTCATCTTCCATTTTGGAGATAATCATCAAGTTGATCCAGATCAAAACAAGAAATACCATATAGAAACAATATATTCCACGAAATATCTATTCTAAAAATAAAGTTAACAAATCATTGCCTCAATGAGCAAATCTCAAACTACACAACTTTTCTTAAATTATTTATATAACAAACAAAATTATATTTATATTTATGTTTATAATTTGTCGTTCGTATTTCTTTATGGTTCTTTGTTTTCTTTTGGTTACATTTGCTTTACTTAGTCGTAGAGCGAATGTAGAGGTCTTTGCCTAACTGTTGGGAATCAAAAAAGAAATAAATGTACCTGCTTTTTAATATGAAACAGATGTACACTCCATATTCCCGCTCACGCCCACTTCTATCCTATTTCTAGTTAGTTAACCACAGACTCCGATCTTTATTTATGTACATATCTGTTTCCCAATTTTACCTTGTAACATTTATTTTATACTATTATTTTATTTTTATTTTTATTATTTGAGGGTGACTATAGCACTTCGTCTTAAAAAAAAAACTAATGTACTTCCCTCTTCTCTACTAAAGTACCCCAGCAGTTAGCTTCAACGCCTCCAAGAAGCTCAGCACTTTTGCTGGTTCCAGCGGTAATAGTTCTTCTATGGTTTGTTGAGTATCCCGAAGCACCTGCCTCTTTGCAGCAAAGTTGACTTACAAGTTATCAGCAGGTGCAACGGTGTTTCTTCCTCTTTGCAGAATCTGCACAAACCATCATTGATAATGTCCATTCAGCCTTCCAATGTTTCGGGACAAAGTACTTCCTTTCTCCTTCTTCGGGTCATCAGGTGTACTTGTGAAGGGTTCCCACTAGTTAGCGCTTTTGGACCGTCTGCGCTTTCGGAGGATGGTCTCCAGACTTCCTTCTCCTTACAGAGGAAAAACCCTGAAGCTCAATCGGTGGTATTTTGTCCGCTCCGGCAGAGCGCCACATACCGGAGTAAGGCTATTTACTCAAGGGGGTCCTCTGGTACCCTTGAGGCTCCGTTCATAATACAGAAACCCCTGTATCATCCATCCTTCGGCACGGATCGCATAACATCTTAGATTGTGGCTGGGATAAAAGGAGGGGATTTGGGGATTAGGAAGGATGGGAAACGAAGGTGGTCAGGCCCAGCCCCTGATCACCTTCTCTTCCTCTTTCGTTTGTCCCTGCATTTAGCAGGTTAACAGGGTAGCCTCGTAAAGGTCGAAAGTCGGAGTTGAGTGTTAGAGATTATTAGAGGCACTTAATCACTCCATTACTACCCCACATTACATTTATTTTATACTATAGATAACTGTCTGATATCATTGTATTTTTAATTTTATGCTTGAAGAAGAGCACTACGTGTTCGAAACGCGTTGTTTAGACTATTTAACTTCTCTATGTGGAGACTTTTCCAATAACTTTTTTTCCCCTACAATGAGTAAATACCACATAACTGATACTACTACCTTAGAATTAAATAACAGTTAATAATATCTATTTGAATGACAAAATGTATGTGTAATTATGCCTTGAAGTGAATGATACAAACACTATAACCTAGAGGCATAAATATCAATTAGAAACGTGTTGGCCTGCTAGTCTTGATTACAAAATTTATGTCTTGATTTATAACTTAAGTTTATAACTGGTGAAGCAAACTCGAATATTTATAGCAAAAAAAGCTGTTTATTCTTTTATTCAATATTTTTAAACTTATCTTGTATAAAATCACTGTTTGTATATTTTTTCACAAAAAATGACAACAGTAGATGAAAACAGCATGAAACTCTTTTATAAAATGAAGATCTATCAATAAAATTTTTTTCATGCAAGAATTTTATTGTTTCTTTTATTTAGGAATAGTATTGAAGATAAAAATCATATGAAGTTAATACAAATATATTAAGAATTACCTGTGTTTCTTGCCACTTTATTTTTAATTGTGTTGATTGTTAAAATAGGTTTACATTGTGTCAAATATTGTTAAAGCAACTGCTAATGGGTGCATGTAGTCAAAGCCGTATCTATTTTACAATTATGAGTATCTATAACACTATCAACACATCCAATGCTAGTAAATTGCCTAATAAATGCGTATTTATTTAAGCATCGACCATGGAATAAAAACAAAACTAAAGTTTATCGGGCTTGGTCAGTTTTTCAAGTTCAGATAATTTTTCTTTGTAAAATAATTTGTAATGTAATATTTGGATTTTCTGTTTCAAAATTTATACTTCTGCCTATAAAAAAAGTTTTAAATAAAAACCGAAACGTTGGCAATGAGAGTTTAATTTGAACCTGAAGAACTGACCGAGTCCCAATAAACTTTAGTTTTATATATATATATATAGGATAGTTGGGTCTCCAGCTGTCGCTTCACAAGTGTGCTTGGTGTCCCTATCTCAACTCTCCTGATGATAGTTCAACCGAAAATGACAGACAGTAAGTGTGTTTGTTGGTTAGTTCTATGTTTGTGATTCACCCGTGAAACGTATATATATATATATATATAATTTAGTAATAAATATAATATTATTATAATATAATTATATATGTTAATTTTATAATTGTTAACAAAAAATACTCATAGTAGGAGTTTTAATCAATATAAAAGGGGATATTAGGCATGAATTAAAGAGTTGATTACCAAGGAGTACGCAGTACTAGGTCTGGTTAAATAAGGAACAGGTCATTTCAAACAACCTATATTACAGCAGCATGAGTTCAATTTCCTGTCGTCCTTTTGGGTCTGTTTTCTTTTCAACGTTCCAACTTCACCCTGCTGATTGCACGACATATGCCCGTCTGTTCAAAGACATTTGTTCCTTCACTAAACGAATTCTGTTACAAATGAATTTCATTCCAATGCTTTGGCTTAACACAGTAAAAGATTTCATTCATTTTAACTACATCGATTCAACTGACAACTGATTATCATTTCCGTTTAAATTGTTATAATTTTATTAGCATATGAAAATTACTTTTATTTAAGTAATGAATTTTTATTACAAAATTGTAAGTATTAGTTTTCTTTGGTTTCTTAAATGCAAAATTAGCATCTAATAAAATATTATTCAGCTTTAAAAAAAAAGTTATTTTGCTTTATCAATAAAATACTGTTTTGTTATCATTTAAGTATTACAATAAAAAAAAAACAGCAAATTTAATACACTCTTTCTATGTAAATTGGTTGTTATGAACATAGCAGCCGTTCAATATTTAATCTGTTTTTCTTTATTATTAATAAAATATAGAATAATGGAAATGTTTATGTCAAGATTTAAATAAATTAAACGTTTTATAATGCTACGAGACGATTTTTTAATCATTTTTTTATGATAGTATAAATTATTTTGAAATCTCGTGCTGTACATTTAATGAACTAGTTTGATATTAAACAATGTTCCAATATTCCAATTCTAAATGAACTATACAGTTTTTAGGAACTATTAAATTATATAAAATTAACTTTATTGTTCATTAGATGAATGATTATGTAAATTTTGTTTTTTTCCTCTTATATTTCTATTTTTAGAAAGTTGAGCTTTTTTAACTTTCATTGAACAAATATAAACATTTTGCTAAAAAAAAAAAAAGGTTTACCTTCTGGATAATTAAAAGTCTAGTTTGAATAGCAATTTAAAATAAAGATCAACTTTCGATAGAGTCTGCAAATTTGTGAACACAATACAGTTGACACTGTTTGATCGAGTTTGAAATGAAAATAGCTGTTTATATAAGAATAGTAATTATAGTTTTTTTGTTATATTCGTTTAGAAATGTTTAATTTATAACTGAATAAAAGACTGTGAAAGCATTATTGATCACTCTGTTGGGCAAGTTATAATTTTACGCATCAAGAAAATAGATCAATAAAGAACAATGTGTTGAAAAATTTTTTTACAAAATTCCATCATAGAACAGGAAAATTATATACGTTTAGTAAATTGCAAAAACTAATAACAGAAGATTTTTAGATTTGTACACATCGTATCTACCTAAAATTAGTATAATATATAAGGAACTTGAACATTTCTGACTATTTGAAGAGTCGTACTAGTACAAATAATTTGATCAATTTTAATAACAGTAATTTTAGGTATGGTATATGAAAATAATATGCAAACAGAAATTATATTTCCATTGTAGTGGTTTAATAAAACAAAAAATCTGTTTATGAATGTACTATAATGCACATTTTTTTTAGACATTTGTAGATAAAGTGTTAATGGCTTGTACTTAGTACAGAGATGGAAGTTCAAATCTTAGCCAAGACTCCAGATTTTTTATAACAAATATTAAAAATCTAGTTCACTCCATTCTTCGGAGAAGAAATAAAATAAAATGAAGAGCTTACGATCTAGACGAAATGAAATTGGATAGTAAATAATAAATGTGTTAAATGATCTCCCTCTAAAACAAGAGTAAACGTGCTAGATTATAAATGCAAGTGATATATAAATAGGGAAATGTTAATTTCAAGAGGTAAACAATGAGCATTTTAAAAAGGAGATTAAATTACGGGACTAAGTTTGCAAAATATATTTGTAAAAAATTTTCGAAATTTAATCATAACTTAAACTGTCTATACATTCTTGGGAAGCTAAACATTTTATCCTGTCGAAATCTTATAATATTTTTTGCGTAATTTAATATTTGTCTTATAATAAATATTATATTATTCCTTCTATAGTTAAAAGGTTGGAAGGAGAAATTGTGACTAATAATATCTTGATGGGAAACAAGTAGATTTTCAAATTTGCAATATTCTGCAACTCATACAAGTTTTCTAAATTATAAAAACCATCTTTTAAATATAGCAATGATTGGTTTTTGAAACTGTTTAACTTGTACTAATCAAACAAACTTAGGAATTTATACCAAACCAAACTTTTACAGACACAATTGTACAGAGGTATACTCACTAACAAGCACGCAGACACATAAGCACACACACACACACACACACACACATACACATAAAATAAATTCAAAACGAAGGAAACACACAGAAAGACACCGACATAACTCACATCGATATTGTGAAGGCAGGGCCTTCCTGCGGGACTCTTCGCTCTTCACACCTCCTGATGACGACGATGATCGAAATATCGATGTGAGTTATGTCGGTGTCTTTCTGTGTGTTTCCTTCGTTTTGAATTTGTTTTTTTTTTTAAAAATGTCCGCTAGACCGTTTCTTTTAATTGTATATATGTATATATATATAACAGTTTTACTAGCCGTTGCGTCTACAACGTGCTTGGTCTCCCTTTCTCTTTTCTCCTGAAGATGGATTGCCCAAAAATTTGAGTTTGTAAGTGTGTTTCTTTACTTTGTGTACTACCTATCTTAAATTTTGAACTGTTATTGTGTCCAGTTTGGATCGTCTTTCCGCTTATCAAGTGAATATATATATATATATATAATATATATATATATATACAGGCATACACTTATGAACACACACACACATATATATATATATATATACACTTTTACATACAGATACATACACTAACCACAGGCCCACGTACACACATATACACACACAAACACACGCGCAGTCACGAACAGTAACACTTCGTAAATGGACTCAAATGGCCTTCAAAAAACTAAAAGTATTAAAATTTCATGATTACCGCATATATCGTATAGTGAAGGAAAGAAAACAATAATAATATAGTAAAATTTATGAAAGTCAAAAGTGGTGATAAAAACGGTAAGATTGAACGTTATATTTGTCAATCAGAAAACATGAACCAAGCTAATACATAACACTCTTCACGCGAAATATGTGCATAACATGCGTAACACATTATCAAATACAGCAGATTATCTATCAAAAACTTCTGTGCTCTTATGAATACATGTGATTAGACATATAACTGTTATCAGATGAGACATTTAAGACATCATCTAATGATTTAAAACTGGTGCAGTACACTTTTTTCAACTGAAAACCGAAAAAAAAATTAATCGTGTATACAGTGAAACAGAATATACGAATTTAGTATAAAAACCAAAATACATACAGTGTGTCTACCCGGATGTTCTCAAACCACCTGTTGGAAACACCTGATATACAATGAGTTTAGATACTTTTTCAGGTCGCAAATTCTAACAAAGATATGATTTTTTGTTTATCATCTTTATTTACAAATATACAAATACGCATATTAAGCGTAACAGGCATATGTGGTAATAGATTACACAATGACATCGATGCACATGAGCAAAGAATGAAACCCATTGGTTCAACTTCTCACTTTGTTCTTTTTTTTTAAGTATATTATTGTAATAGTAGATCCCTGGGCCATTTTCTGTTGAGTCGTCTTGGGGGGATTCTGGGAAGGTGAGGAGGAAGCAAGGGTTCGTACAAATAGATTTATAGAGGACGAAGTTTCTTAAATCTGTATTGGTATTGGTCAGTTAGAAAATAGTTCAATAGATTCAAACCTGAATTGACGCATGCTCAAACAATAAACCGTTATTCAGAATAATCAATTATCGCAATGATGGTTTTGTTCCCATCAGTTGTGGTCAACGTTTTCATTTTGATTGATATATTAATAGATATCAAATAATTTAATACCAATATTAGTATTATAATGATAATATCAAAATATAGATGATGCACATGATCCGAAAATTTTGAAGCTCTACTAAATTTATTGGACTATTTTGTTAAAAACAAATAATGAATAATTGCTCTAACTTTTCATAATATACATGCCTATTGTTACTACCACAATAGTTAGTAATCATTGTATTATCATAAAAGTGTATCATATATCGTGAATCGCTGTGAACGCCCAACCAGTTTTGAACGTATCGTATCTTCATGTAGGACTCCCTGAGAAACCAGTGTCTACAATTTACGAGATATGATGGATTTTTATAATAATATGAAATTCATGATATGATCATTTTATTAGTTATAGACCATTAGTTAGTTATTTTAATAATGATTAAAATATCATTATTAGCTAGTTAACTTCCCTAATAGCTGACTATTTAGCGTAAAAAGCAGTATTTTTTCCGGAACTACGGATATAAGTATATCATTAATTGGAAAAAGTCAAACTTGTTCAATAAAAAAAATGATTTTTATTATATAATATATCATAATGTACTTATCAAAGTAATTTTACACATTGTAAAAATTATTTTGAAAGCTATTGCTAAATAACAAAAAAGTAAAGATATACTGTTAAGGTTTTCGCATTGTCCAAAACGTAGTTGAACCCATATAAATTCTGTTTGTATACTTAACGCACAATAAAAATTTAATTTACGCAGAATTCGTGGTAAAGGGGTAGACGGGCTGGTGAGTACTATTGCCAGGTCAGGCGGGTTCATTATTAAGAGGTGCAAAGAACGGAGCAAGCCTCGGTAGGCTGATAAACAATTCAATTGCCAAGCAGCCTGCTTCAGCACTGACTCCTCTTAATTATTTAGCTACTCCCCATCAGACCCCCGCAACAACCCTGTAATCCTCTTCAGTCCAAACTAGTTCCTTTTTTTTTTTTAATTATTAGTGACTTTCTAGATAATGGTATTAATACTTTCTAAGAAAAGCTATGAACTGTCATCCCTTTCAGAGTATATAAATTCGATTATTTTTATTATTAGTCAGTCCAGGCACTGTCATTGTCATTGTTTGTATTATTTAATAGTTGTTGTTGAGAGTTTTAGGACATAAAATTAATAACTCTATCAACCATTAAATTAGTCGAAGCTGACCTAGGATTGAAAAAATTTTCAGGTACAAGAGATGTGGCATGAACTAGCTCATAAAGATTCTAATTGTTTTGTTTTCATAAACGTAATTATAAATAAATTATATTTAACAAATGGTAGTTTTACTGAAGTATAAGTAAAGTATAGGTTAGGTTGCAATGGCAGTCCCACGAGGGAATACATAGACGCTAAACATTGCCCATTTCTGACATCACACAATGACCATTTTACATTGGGATCCCTAAAGTTTGCTTTAACTCAAATGTTGTTGGGGTAGAAATCTTTAAAGAGTACCAAACCGTACAGCCTCGATACGGATGACTGCTATCTCCGAAAGGCGACGTAGTACTTAGATTTTTATCACATCCCGTGTGAATAAATCGAGGATCAGAGTGATTATTGAACCCTAGATATGCCAGTCCAAAGGAAAGCACGCAGCCACTGAGCTACCCTGACCCCATAAGTAAGATAAAGTTATCACGAAAAAATTCTGTTATGATAGTTTGACGGAGTTATACGGTTTGAAAACCTCTGAATTCAAGTTTATCTTGATGATTTATACCTGAATTTGATTGAAAGGGTATATACACAAAAGTTTGTGACTCTCTCTAAGCTAAAAAATCTCCTACACCTTAGTTTACCCAATACTGTGCAGAAAAACAGTATAGCCTTGTGTCATATTGTCAGATAGAAAAATCCACTTTATTGCTTATTATGTGTATTTAAACATTATTTATTTCTCTGAATTATTTAGCCTAAAAAGTAATACCTTTTCAAGAGCTATGATTGTGACAATAACATTAAATAAAAAAAAAATCAAAACTTTTCACATTAAAAGTTAATGCTGCCATAAAATATACAACTTCTGCTTATCATTTAAAACTTAAATGCTTCTGAATATAATTGCAGTAACAATTCTTATACTATAATAATATCAGATTATAATGAAATTAAACAATCGAGAGCATACTATTTTCAGAAAAATGTGTACACGAAATGGGAATTTGATTTATTTCATAAATTACAAATATATTATATGTCTAAACATCTGGCCAATAACTTATATAATATTACAAGCGATTCTGATAAGAAGAAGTGCTATTTAATGTGAAGCAGTTTCATTTTAAACTCTTTGAAGAGACAATTTGATCTCGAATTCTTGGACTATATATTAATTTTTAGCTGTTTGTTCGCCTATTTGATTTATATTACATTTATTAGAATTGGAAAAACAATTTTAAATATACTTATAGTTCTATTAACTACTTAAATTAAAATTGAAGAAGTAACATGTATTTGAAACTATTAATACATTTATCTGTGATATAGTAACGTGAATTTCCATGTTGTTTGGACATGGACATCCTTTCTACTATCACAAACTATCTTTTTCAATATGACTCCATCCTTCTTTATAACTGTGATACATAATCATGCTATTTTATTTCTCCAAATCAATATATATATATATAGTACACATTCATTTAATATCAACTTGGTTGTATATTTTTATTTACATAGGATTTATTATAGTGACAATGGAAAGAACTTTTTATTAATTAATTCAATCAAAGTTTCCCTGAATCCGTTTTTTTAATATTAACAAGCATATATCTGATTGGGTATCTCTCGTATATATTTTAATTATTCCCAATTAATACAGCAGTCAACAGATTCTATTAATAAATAAAATGATATCATATTAACGTTTATGTATATTTTTTGTTACTTTTAGGCAAAATTAAAACATGGGCAATCGTTTACTATGTCAAAGTGATACATATTTTTTCATATGTCAAGAATCTTTAAATATGGTATGCAATTAAATCTTAAAATTTAAGTTAACCTAAAATGAAATTAATATAATTTAATTATATTTTATTAATAATTTAATAATTAAATTAAGTTAATCATTTAATATATATTTTAAGATAAAACACTACAAATGACAAAGAACTCAAATATTAGTCTATCCTACTTATAACTATAACAATTCGGAAAACAGATTTAGCGGAAATTAAAATAAATCAGTTAGTAGAAATAGTTGCCAATGAACTTGAGTATATAATTAGATAGAGCAAATTTGAGTGTAGACCATTCTTGATAATTTTTTTGACAAATAATTACCAAATGTTTGTGTATTAAGGCATTTTATTTTAATAATAAAATGCTTATATACATAATCTAATACAATGATCAAACCACAATAAGAAATGGGAAAACAAGACTAAGATCTTTCAACCGTAACAAGCGGTCTTCGTCAGAGTCAAAAACCCAACTGAACACTAGATGCAGAAAACATCTGGTGAGGAGTTGAGAAGAGTGGGAGGGAAGAGTGGTATTTTAAAAGGGTGAAGGCACAGGAAAGGACTAATGTCCAGAAAGGGATGTTTGGGGAAACAAAGGAGTACAGTAAGAAAAAGTAAAAAACTATCCGCTAGCTGTCAACCCTCTTTGAAGAGGCTATTGCCCTCGTGACGAAAGTATCAAGTTTGAAGAGACCGTTACTAATGTTTATAATATTAGATCTATTAAATTTAATTAGAGACGATTCAATAATATTTCTTAACAACATTGATTTTTCATAGGTAATAAATTTAGCTCCTGTCCAATCAATATGATGATTTTCATTTTTTATATGCAAGAATAAGGCACTACTGTTTTCCTGTCTACTTACGTTATATTGGTGTTGTTTTACACGTGTTTTTAATGATTTACCAGTTTGACCAATATAAATTTTATGGCAATTTTTGCACGGAATTTTATAAATACCAGCGGACTCCAACTCGCTTGGAGAGTTTTTTATTAACATATTACCCACGTTATTACGATTAGAAAACACTATATTAAAATCAAGTTGTTTGGCTAATCTTGGAAGGGGGTCCAATGATTCGTGGTATGGCAAAATGTTAAAATTTCTGTTTTTAGAAATATGTTTTTGAGAGCCTTAAGAGTTTCCTCTCCAGAATTTCTTAATGAAGAGATTAATAACATTAGGTCAATTGCCCTTTCATTAAAATACCCCTCTTCTTATATCGATTTAGCTTTGAAGGGTGCTAAAAAAACTTTCTCTAATACTTCAAAAGAGCCCCTTTTATTATCAAATTCTATAGTTTTGCCATACCACGAATCATTCCCCTTCCAAGGGGACCCCCTTCCAAGATTAGCCAAACAACTTGATTTTAATATAGTGTTTTCTAATCGTAATAACGTGGGTAATATGTTAATAAAAAACTCTCCAAGCGAATTGGAGTCCGCTGGTATTTATAAAATTCCGTGCAAAAATTGCCATAAAATTTATATTGGTCAAACTGGTAAATCATTAAAAACACGTGTAAAACAACACCAATATAACGTAAGTAGACAGGAAAACAGTAGTGCCTTATTCTTGCATATAAAAAATGAAAATCATCATATTGATTGGACAGGAGCTAAATTTATTACCTATGAAAAATCAATGTTGTTAAGAAATATTATTGAATAGTCTCTAATTAAATTTAATAGATCTAATATTATAAACATTAGTAACGGTCTCTTCAAACTTGATACTTTCGTCACGAGGGCAATAGCCTCTTCAAAGAGGGTTGACAGCTAGCGGATAGTTTTTTACTTTTTCTTACTGTACTCCTTTGTTTCCCCAAACATCCCTTTCTGGACATTAGTCCTTTCCTGTGCCTTCACCCTTTTAAAATACCACTCTTCCCTCCCACTCTTCTCAACTCCTCACCAGATGTTTTCTGCATCTAGTGTTCAGTTGGGTTTTTGACTCTGACGAAGACCGCTTGTTACGGTTGAAAGATCTTAGTCTTGTTTTCCCATTTCTTATTGTGGTTTGATCATTGATTGTTGTTTCACGTGTTTATGTGAAATCTTTTTATAATCTAATACATACCAATACTTATTAGATAATGTTATATTTTGTTTTTTTTTAACTTTAATGTTTTAAAGTGTTTAAACTTTAAAATGTTTTAAAAAAAACAATTAAAAACATTAAAGTTAAAAAAAAACAAAATATAACATTATCTAAATTGTTTTTTTTTTCTTAGAGGGAGGACACTGTTGTGTTATGACCTACTTATGGCTGACATATTTAGAATTTACAATGTAATGATGATGCTGTAAGGTCACTAACAAATTATAAACCTTATACGAACGTCAAAATATTTTTTTTAAAATCATCCTTCCTTTATAGATAATACAAGCTGTATACTATAAATTTGTAATTTTGTTCAGTTCTAAAAGCAGCTTTAATTTAAGCGTCTACCAAGGATTTTTACTTCATGGCATACTATATCTGTTTCAGAATGCCGAGATGTAAGTGAAAAGGATACTGGTGAATATATCATTCGACCAGGTACTTCAGGGTTACCGATGGTGGCTGATTGCCACGATGGCTGGACTGTCATCCAGAGGCGCACTGATGGATCAGAAAACTTCAATAAAAACTGGGATGACTACGCCAAGGGATTTGGCTCTCCCAAAGGTAACTTCATAACAATTTCTTAATGCCACTTTTTTTTCGTAATGTTACTGACTTTTACAATCGTTGGAGTGAAAAATAATAAATTTTTTACTGTGCTTTCACAGTTATTTTGGCCATTCTTTGATACATAGATTATTTTCTTTTCATTTCTCTTTTGCTTATGTTTAAAACGGAGACACGAAATTTTTGAACGAAGTACAGTTAAAAAAATTATCGAAATTTGTCTTTTTAGTCTTTACTTTTAATTGTTTACAAACAAACAACATATAAAAATAACTGGTTATATATAAAAGTATATATATATAAAAAGATTTCACATAAACACGTGAAATAACAATCAATGATCAAACCACAATAAGACATGGGAAAACAAGGCTAAGATCTTTCAACCGTAACAAGCGGTCTTCGTTAGAATGGACTATGAAAAATCAATGTTGTTAAGAAATATTATTGAATCGTCTCTAATTAAATTTAATAGATCTAATATTATAAACATTAGTAACGGTCTCTTTAAACTTGATACTTTCGTTACGAGAGCAATAGCCTCTTCAAAGAGGGTTGACAGCTAGCGGATAGATTTTTTACTTTTTCTTACTGTACTCCTTTGTTTCCCCAAACATCCCTTTCTGGACATTAGTCCTTTCCTGCGCTTTCACCCTTTTAAAATACCACTCTTCTCTCCCACTCTTCTCAACTTCTCACCAGATGTTTTCTGCATCTAGTGTTCAGTTGGGTTTTTGACTCTGACGAAGACCGCTTGTTACGGTTGAAAGATCTTAGTCTTGTTTTCCTATTTCTTATTGTGGTTTAATCATATATATATTATAGACTCATTTTTTGGTTGGTTTCAAACAAAACCAATTTAATTTCAATATATATATATATATATATCTAGTAAATGAATTTCAGATGTTAAGCCTTTATACTTACATTGATTAAAACATTACATGTGAACTTCGACTTTGAATCATATCATTCAGAAGTAGCACACTTCCAAGTGTTCTCATCATTCACAATTGACTCAATCATTATCATTCAGAAGCAGCACACCTTCCAAGTGTTCTCATCATTCACAATTGACTCAATCATTATCATTCAGAAGCAGCACACCTTCCAAGTGTTCTAATCGTTCACAATTGACTCAATCATTATCATTCAGAAGCAGCACACCTTCCAAGTGTTCTAATCATTCACAATTGACTCAATCATTATCATTCAGAAGCAGCACACCTTCAAAGTGTTCTCATCATTCACAATTGACTCAATCATTATCATTCAGAAGTAGCACACTTCCAAGTGTTCTCATCATTCACAATTGACTCAATCATTATCATTCAGAAGCAGCACACCTTCCAAGTGTTCTCATCATTCACAATTGACTCAATCATTATCATTCAGAAGCAGCACACCTTCAAAGTGTTCTAATCATTCACAATTGACTCAATCATTATCATTCAGAAGCAGCACACCTTCCAAGTGTTCTAATCGTTCACAATTGACTCAATCATTATCATTCAGAAGTAGCACACCTTCCAAGTGTTCTCATCATTCACAATTGACTCAATCATTATCATTCAGAAGCAGCACACCTTCCAAGTGTTCTCATCATTCACAATTGACTCAATCATTATCATTCAGAAGCAGCACACCTTCCAAGTGTTCTAATCATTCACAATTGACTCAATCATTATCATTCAGAAGCAGCACACCTTCCAAGTGTTCTAATCGTTCACAATTGACTCAATCATTATCATTCAGAAGTAGCACACCTTCCAAGTGTTCTAATCATTCACAATTGACTCAATCATTATCATTCAGAAGCAGCACACCTTCAAAGTGTTCTAATCATTCACAATTGACTCAATCATTATCATTCAGAAGCAGCACACCTTCCAAGTGTTCTAATCGTTCACAATTGACTCAATCATTATCATTCAGAAGCAGCACACCTTCCAAGTGTTCTAATCGTTCACAATTGACTCAATCATTATCATTCAGAAGCAGCACACCTTCCAAGTGTTCTAATCATTCACAATTGACTCAATCATTATCATTCAGAAGTAGCACACCTTCCAAGTGTTCTAATCGTTCACAATTGACTCAATCATTATCATTTAGAAGCAGCACACCTTCCAAGTGTTCTAATCGTTCACAATTGACTCAATCATTATCATTCAGAAGCAGCACACCTTCCAAGTGTTCTAATCGTTCACAATTGACTCAATCATTATCATTCAGAAGCAGCACACCTTCCAAGTGTTCTAATCATTCACAATTGACTCAATCATTATCATTCAGAAGCAGCACACCTTCAAAGTGTTCTAATCGTTCACAATTGACTCAATCATTCCAAACAAATTTTGCAAACTATTTACAATAAATATACAAATTATAAATACTAATTATACATAATAATGTATAAATATAAGTATACAATAAATATATACTTTTTAATTAATTTATTCCTAATGACTTTTATTACAGGAATTTATTTTTTTAAAAAAGTATAATATTATCCGGTTCTGCTAATAACATAACTGCCACATAATTGATGCAATAATAGACTCTACCATAAAAAGTTCAGAAAATTGTTTAACAACAAAAAATAAAGAATTTGAACAATTTAATATTTATTCCTTCTTAAAGCTCTCGGGATCAATATTGGAAATACATCCGTAAAACTCAATACAGACAAAAAAGTTTCTGCAATATTGAAATATTTGCATTACTGTAGAACTATTTTCATTTCTTGTCGATATTTATTGAATACGTTTAGAAAAAAGGGAAAAAAAGAAAGAGAGAATGGGAGTTAGATAATCGCCAGCCCTAGGCAGAATGCAAAGCAACTCTTTTACAAATCGCTTCTTCCATATCAGAGCTTCATATCTCCTTTTATTTCCATCCAAAATGACTCTTTTCTTTAGCATTAATTCACGCTGCTGACGACAAAATTGCATTCCTTCGAAAGAAATTCTTCATATTCTCTATACTATTTTTATACATATCAATTTCTTTCAATTATCTGAGACTTGAGCTTGTGCATGAACTTTTGAGCGACTAGGTGATTATGCTACCTTCATTTAGAATAGCAAATTTTATATAATGGCATTATCACTGGCAGTTGTTGATAGAATTGTAATTTTTTTATTTATATTTGGGAATAAATACTGTTTTTTCGAATAAATTAATACTTGTTCGGCCATTTGCTCTACTGATATTGCTATGATGATCTAATAACATTTTGTTGATTAACAAATGAGGACTATAAGTAACGCACCATAGTCACACATTGAAGGACCGAAAAAAACCTTTACTGTCATTTCATGGAAGTGTGCTTACAAACAGTTTTTCTTTAAGTGAATGACATAAAATTAGCAGTGAAGTCTCTACGAGATTGAAAATAAATTATGTTGTTAAATGAAGCAAAAGTGTTTTGTTTAATTAGTATACTAGCTCATTTTTTTTAAATGTTATAGCGACTAAGTACTCATTAAAAGTGATTTAGTAACCTTGTATATAAACAGGCTTAATAATTTTCAAATCGCTCTGGCCACTAGCATTAAAATCAAGATAGCTGCTTCAGAATCTACATTGAAACAGACTATATTTTTACATTGAATAATATGTTTTAACTCCTAATTGCAGCTAATTATTTTAATCACCACAAATCTAAAAATTAATTTTTTTTTATATTTTTATTGTTTAAACCGATCTCTTCATGGGTTAAAAACGTCAGGAATTTACGGTCTGATTGTTTGATTGGTGATTCTACAGATTCTACATTGGGAGTCGTAAATTTTGCCTAACTAAAGCGCATTTTGAGTAAAGATCTTTAACGAATACTTGACATCGCACGGGCTTGGAACCAACGGTTTAATGTCCTTTCTGAGAGATGACATACCATTCACCTCCTGTGTGAATAAATTGAGGGCCAGGTGGGTATCCAACCCTGGACCTACCTGTTCAGAAGCGAGTGCGTTAACCACTGAGCTAACCTGGCTTCTCAAATCAAAATTAATTGAGTTCTTTCAGTACGAACCTACCAAAAACAAACCATTTCAGTGGCTGAGTTTATACAATCAGTGTAAATATTCAGACACTCATTCAGTTGAGACTTCCTTACTTTGTTCTCTAAAATCTATAGAATCAACTGATTTAGGTAAAAATCCCTGCTCCTTAGTTTGAAAGTAATTATTATAAAGATCCGTTGAAGATTTTATCAGTTTCCTTTATTTTGTTTTAAAGATAAAACTTAATCAACAAAAAAGTAATTATAATATTAATCTTTATTGCGTGAATTGTTATTTTGCATGTTAATAACAATACGATTCCTGGATAACTTAATATTTTATCAATTTACTACGCATTGATTGTGACGTAATATTGGAATAAATATGTGGTTAAGCATTGTACATTCTGTCAAGTTGTGACTCTTGGGTTTGACATCTGAATTGATATAAATTGAAATTTATGCAATCGAAGTAATTTTGAACGTCATGTATAGTAGATAGCGTAGGTGAAATCAATAAATAGTTTACTTAAAAAATATATATTATTATCACTCGAAAACAAATATTCTTATAAACAGAATTTCTAATAAAAAGATCTTGTAAAAATGCGTAAATTTCTTATTTAATTTCGCTCCATTACTGTAAAACTACAGTAAAAATCATTTCAAAAACGGAACATTATATTTATTATTTTCAGTTTTAGATCCAACTGCTTTTTTTGGGCATACATATGAAATGATTTCAAAAAGGATTAAACGAAAAAGAAAAAGTTCTTAGCGCTCATGAATTTTACATCCCGAAATTCCTCCTTGATCTTACTGTTTATAACAGTAATTTCCTTGATATAGTGTCACTTCTATGTTTCTGGCACTTCTACCCAAGCCTGTGTATATTAGTAAACAGTGTTATAAGCAAAAGAGGTTCCTCAACATCTAGGTGCTTTCTCAGTAAGTTTTGCTCTCTAGTTTGAATTATGTTCACAAACGGTTTACAGTCTCAAAGGTTTATTCGATACAATTAATATTAAACATTTTAATACTGTTGTTTAAATTATGTTATTTTTTTCTTATTTGCAAAAGTAAATAAACAGTAAGATATGTATTTAAATATCTTGTTTATTTTGATGAAACCTTCAGTTAACACTGTCGATGAATATTAAAAATATAACTAAATATTCAAACACCATTTTAAAATTAATTTGACAAGAGCATAGATAATTAACTTCTGCTACGCTTCACTTCTGCATTTATGTAAATATTAATAAGATTCATGTAGAGGCTAAAATGTGTTATGTGTCAGGGATTCCTGAGAATTAATGGTTCGCTATATTTTAATCCACTCAATGTTGTCTTGAGAGTACTTCCAGACTTCATTTAATTTCTTAATATATTCTTATATGTTAAAAGGATTTGTTTTCATTTCTGCAGAAATTCTATATTTATACCCGTTTATAGTTTGGTAGTTGGAGAAGCGTATATTTCTTCAAGGTGGCTCAGTTATCACGGTTGACTATTTTTCCTCAAAAAGATGATGGGTTTAATCTACTTGTCGGCACGATTTTCTAGCAGATGTAACATCAAAGGGTTTACATGGCAGGAGAAGGGCTTTGTGAGCAGCGACATTCCACTTGGAAGGGCTGCTCTCGTGTGTTACCACCAAACTCGTTGCCAAACCAACGCTTCAAAGTCAATTCAATCCTTCCATAGCTGTAAAATGCATCAAGCTTTTAATTTAGCAAAAACTATTCTTTCATTAATTTGGTATTTTCATAATTTTTTTTTCGAATATTTAAAAGCATTTCTCGCTCAAGTAGCTTTTTGAGTAGTCTTACATCAAAACAGTGCATTTCTTCTTTTAAACCATTCTACTATATAAAAGTTATGTCAGGTTAGGTTTCAGCGCCTGTCCTATAAGAAGGAGCCCATGGGGCAAGGATTGCCACTTTTTGATACAACACATTTCATATTTTACCTATATTGGGAGTCTTAAATTTCTCACATACATAAATATCTGTCATTAATTTTTATTCAAGGATGCAATATGTAGTATGATTATATTTTGTTGGACGACCATCTGTAATTACTTGGAAAATATCAAAAAATATATGTTTGATTTGCGTTTATTTTTCATGTTTATTAATTTTATTCTTACTAAATATAATTTTACCTCATTAAAACAGCTCAACTAACGATAATTAAATCATTAAATTACAATTTAATTTCACTCAACTCTCAACAATAAATTATTTCAAGATAAAGTTTGGTTTTTAATATCAACTTTGCAGTAATCGGGATTTCATGAAATTATAGATATATATATATATAGATTACTGATACTAGGTTTATTTTATTGACAAAATTTCATTGTTCTATATATAACCAAATAGTATTTTAAAAATATTTTCTGAAATCATAAAATGTACCCTAACATCTTTTCCTGTTATTGCAATAGTGGCAAAAAAGTCTTCCATTCAACTTTACATAAACGGCTATTTTCAGTTAAAAATGTTATTTTGATCTTCGAATACAATCATAAAGGAAATTTTTTAGATTTGATTGTAAAAAGTAGCCTTCCTGTCTATTTAAGGTTATGAGGTTTTTTTCTTTTATTTCATCTATGACTACCGTAATAATTGCCAAGTTTCAACAGTCTATTGCTAGTAGTTTAGAAAGACTTGAAATGTCTAAATCGCATTTAAACCAAAAGATGACGTTTTTGTGATACAATTCAGCCAAAAATCTCTATTCCATAGAGTTAACTTTTGATTCAATATAAATGTTATACATCAAATGGGTGATCTATCGTCTCCATACAAACTTGAGGATACACACTCGCCAACCAACACACAGATATCATCGAAAAAATATCAAAATGAACTTTAAAGACCTCAAAGTAGTTGCAGTGGTATAACTGGAAACAAAACATGAAAAGATTATGGTAGATAAACTGTCAAAAAAATGCACATAGATTGAGCTTCTGGGGAGGTAAACATTTGGCTTTTGAATACGCAGTGTACACCAGGACCAAAATTAAAGAGTTAAACTTGTTTAACAGTGTTAGAGAATTTTTTATTTTATGCAACATTTTTTTTATTTCTTATTTGTTTCCATTTGTTTTTATTTATTTATTATGTTCTGCTACCTTTAAAGGTAATATTAATTTAAGTTTATATTTTTAATATACAATTTATTATAATATTTTCATAATATTTTATTTTAGTTCCATATTGTTTGTTATTATCAGTATTATATTTCTCAGTTTTTTCACTTATACCTAGTTTACAAATAACGACTCATTTTTATAAACCATTATAAATTTTTGGATACAATTCAAGTTCACCTAAGCTCAAATGTTTAGGGTTATAATTTTAATGTTAAAATTAAAATTATAATGGAAAAATTAAAAAAAATATCCAATTATTTTCATGACTAATAAAAAAGAAGAGATTACTTTTAGTTCATTTTATAAATTATGTTTTTCTCCATAAAGTACTTAAACCTTAAATATTATACTTTGACATATAGCAGGTATCAATTATTCGTTTTTTTTTTAACAAAAATTAATTCCAACCATCATTAAAGACCAATAAACGAAAACATGACTTTTTTCAATCTTATTTGAACTACTTATTGGATTTCTTTCTGATGAGGTAGCATTTTTTTTATTTAAATTACCATAACTGATTTACCATGTTTTAGTATAGTTCAATAAATTTGAAATTCAATCGAAATATTCATTGATATGTTAAAAGTAAAATATTTTTTAAAAAGAATTGCATAAGTTTAAAAGAACTATTATCGAGACATACAAACATGAACTGTTTATAGATTCAACCAGCTCTTCTGATAGTAGCTTCATAATTTCATTGCTTTATCGTATTAAACTCGGTCGAATATTCGCATATAAATTATAAATACATATAGTTATAAGGTTTTAATGTAAGGTATGATACAAATCTCAGTGCGTATTCTATTTTTTGGACCATTACGCTAAAACAAAATTTAGAATTACTATTAAGAATATCCGTCATACCTCGTATAATATCTGATGTGCTCGACCGGCTTCGGCTCCTTCTGGTTCCAATCTTCAAACACTGTGGTGTCTGGTTCTAAACCAGACATCATACAGACTCCGGATGGTTGGCTTAACATCTACTCCGATGTATGGCAACATCAGATATTGTCACTTAGGTCTGCGGGTTAGAGAGATATTCCAAACAGGGATCTACCAGCCCAAAGCACACAAACCACCGGGCTACCTTGGTCTCCATTCATCTGTATCAATTTCACAGATTAATAATTACATGCAAATTTAAAAAATTTAACCAAATTCTATGTCTATAAACGTAATATTATATTTAAACAGCATTTCCTAATACGTCAGTAGGAGAGTCACATTAAAATAATTGTAAAATTTAATTGATTAAATTAAATGAAATTTTTTTATTATAATTAATTTGATTATTTTGTATACATGGTGCAATTAAATGAAGCTCACTCGAGATTTTAATTTTATTTAATTACTCATGATAAAACTTGTGAGAGACATTCATGAAATATAAAGTTCATGCAATCAGTTCACATGATATGACGTTCATTAATTCACATGTTATGCTCATGATATCATATTTATTCATAACATGCACTATCACATTAGAGAACAGTAGCAAAATAGTGACAACTTTTTATACATTCATGCAAAACAAAATAGTACAAAGTAATATTATTAAAGCAATAATTTTTTTTTATTATTTATTATATTACAACCACCCTCATAGGGATATAAAGTCATGATGATCTATGTCACATGAAAAGCAAACACTGGAGTGTTTGTTATTGTTTATTATTAAATAAACAATAATAAATATAAATAAATAATAAATAAAAAAATACCTTATAAGAATGAAATACTACATGTATGTACCGTAATATGCAATTATTTACATATACTACGTGGTAACAAGATATTCCAATAAACATATGGAATATCTTGTTATAAACAATAAATATTGTTTATATAGAAATTCTTGTTATATGGAATATCTTGGTCAATAAACAACGTCTAAACTTCAGTAAGAAAAGATGAAAAGAAGAATTATATCTTAAAGTTTCTTGAAAAGACTATGATTTTAGTCAGTCTTCTCTTTTCTTACTGTGGTTTGGACGTTGAACATGGTACATATAATTGAAGTTTATAATTGCCTCTAATTAAAGAATCTAGCTAACTTAATCAATATATCAGTTTTATTCTGAGGTAAAATGGATAAACAAACAAAAGTCTCGACACAAATGAAGTTTTATTCAACGCGTTTCGAACACTTTGTGTTCATCATCAGGAAGACACCAAGGATGTCGTGCTGACGGGTTGGTCCAGTGAAAACTGGACCAGCAGTAAAAGTTTTCACTGGATCAACCCGTCAGCACCACATCCTGGTGTCTTCCTGATGATGAACACAAAGTGTTCGAAACGTGTTGAATAAAACTTCATTTGTGTGGAGACTTCTGTTTGTTTATCCGTTTCACCTCAAAATGAGTAAATACCACACAATTTCGGATTGCACAATTAATGTTTTAAAAAAGTATCAGTTTTACTTGTACCAAGGAAATTAAATTTCGAAACCTGCAAAATACTTTTCATTTCATTTTTTTAATACTATAACTAATACTAATTGTTTTCATTTTGCTAAATACTATGATATTAAGTCGGATACAGTTCACAGTTATTTTTAGTTATTGATATTTAAATACTTTTCAGTTTATATTTATCTTTTATTTAGTAATATAATGATGTTGTTCTTAATCAGATAACAAAATTATTATTCATGAATATTTAAATAGCTTTATATTTTCGTGCGACATGCTTTTGATAGATTATGCAAGAGAACAACAGCCAAAGGCTTTTGAACAGTTGAAGTTAAAAGATACACTTTGTTTGCCTTCAGGCAAACAGCTTAGCAAGCATATGTTCGATATTTAACTTCTTTTGCATAAAAAAACAATTGAGAAAACAAAAACATCTGTTCTCTTCGACAGATATTTTGAACTGAATTAATTTTAAATCTAATCTGCATGATAACATTTTATTTTTTTTTAAAAAATAGTGTGATTGTAATCACGGAGGAATTAAAATAATAAAATAAACCTTCATTGTTTTAAAGAAAACAATTACTAATGGAGAGCTACTTTACCGCTAATGATTAACAAAACTTTTATAAAACACAAAGTAAACAGTCATAATTTTAGGTTTATCAGATATAAAACAGTGTTTATTTATCATTAAATTGTTTATTTTTTAATTAAAATATACAAATAACTTAAGGGCACATATATATTACTTATTATTTAGTATCAGCAAAAGCATGGAAACCAATTAATACAGCCTGATTTAATATAACGATGAATAAAACTAATTATGAAATAAAACAAATTAGTTGAAAACATTCTGAGGTAAAATGGATAAACAAACAAAAGTCTCCACACAAATGAAGTTTTATTTAACGCGTTTCGAACACCTTGTGTTCATCATCAGGAAGACACCAAGGATGTGGTGCTGATGGGTTGGTCCAGTGAAAACAACTCAAGTGACCAACCTGTCAGTACCACATCCTTGGTGTCTTCCTGATGATGAACACAAAGTGTTCGAAACGCGTTGAATAAAACTTCATTTGTATGGAGACTTTTGTTGGTTTATCCATTTTACCTCAGAATGAGTAAATACCACACAATTACGGTTTGCACAACTAATGATTTAGTTGAAACTAATAAAAATAAAATATTATCTTATAATTTATTTAAAAAGATTATTTTTACGAAGTGGAATATAATGAGCTCATTATGTGATTTAACAAACATTTAATATCAAGTGATTTTACATCTATTCCTGAAACAATTATCTTTCTTGGAAAATGTCTGTTTAAATTGGGATACATGAACCGTAATATTAACAAATTATTATTGTAAATATAGAAAAGAATCTTCATTATCCCTTTTGAATCCTCTTAAAAATAAAAGCTTATTATTATTTTGACTATATAAGTTTTATATTTAATTCTGTTATTATTTAGAACAACAATTTAATTAAACATTTATTTGTTATTTAGTCCACATGTGTGTTAATTTTTAGGACCATGTTTACAATAGACTTATAGGACAGTATTAGTATTAGTGTTCTTTTCAAAGACGAGATGAGATGTTCATCGTAGTCTCTTAGACCTGTGTTTCACCAATTGAAATAAACATTAGTCAACCTAATAATTGTAAGAAAAACAATCATCGCCAAGAATTTCTCGTGTATGTTTGATATTTCTTACATTTATCAAAGTGACAACAAAAATTGCCTATTCTCTATTTTTATGAGTTTTTCTATCACTCTTCTCTTTCACATTCTCCCTCTTTTCTCCTATCTCACTCTCCCTCCACTTCTCTCTCTCGCACACGCTCTCGTTCACTCATTGTTTCTTTGTCTACTTATCTATTTATGAAGTTATTGATTTAACAATTATAATGCTATACTGAATAACAAGTTTATAAACTTTTAATTATTATTAAACAATTACTGAATGATTTTCAAGTATATTTCTATTATTCTTCATTCAGTTCGTCGCTCTCTTTCTCTCTCTGCTTCTCTCTTCGTTTTGCCTTTATAACAACAGTTATATTTATAAGAATTTGTTAATCTTGCAATGTACTTCTTCTGTCAGGCCAGTTATTAAGGCAGATATTATTTTCGGTTAATATTTTTTTAAAATATACGTAATATATATGTAGAAATATATATTACCAGGAGAGGAACATGGTTGCTTAAGAGATCCACCGTTAAGTTTCACAAGTTTTCTGGTTTGCCATATTTTGGGGGTTTTGTGCCCCTATAAATATATATTAATGTATTGATTTCGGCTCAAATTTATAAATCGAGTTTTTAACGGAAATACGTGTTTATAAAACCGTCAACAAACTTGGTTTTGCAAAATAGTGTTTTTGTATGAGTAAAAGTGTTTGTCTGTAAAAGAAAGAGAGTTGATAGTTGTGTAGTGTTTAGTACCAAATTCTATTTTATCAACCATTTTAGAAAGATCTTTTTACATAAATATTTAATATATTTCTGGTGGATTTAAAGAAGGTAAACTATTTTTAAATGGGTAGTACTGGTCAAAATAATTACATTAAATTTAGTAATAAAGTGATTGATTTTCCAGGAGAGTTTTGGATTGGAAACGAAGTGCTTCACCGACTGACTGAAGGCAACAGAACGTCACTTCGAGTAGACTTGATTGATATATACGGCGGAGCCTGGTATGCAGAATACAGCGTCTTCCGAGTGGGGCCGCGGTCGGACGGCTTTCGACTATCTGTTTCCGGCTACAGAGGCAACGCTTCCGACGCTCTTGACTATCAAAATGGTATCTAACTTTGTTAATTAATACCTATAAATTTATATTTATCAAAGATAATTCCAATTTTTTTTCGTATTAGTGTCAGTTTAATTTACAATCTTTTTTTAAAAAATTCAATAATCTGTTTACTTTTGCAATTATCTTTTTTGTATTATTGCTATCTTCATACTTACAAACATCAGCATAAATGGCTGGGATAATTAAAAGCAGCGGGTTATACAACGTAACCAGAATTTTTGTAAATATGCATTATATACTTTTTAACTTGTTATTTAACAACAATCGTACACTTCCTTCTGTCATATCACAGAAGACGAAAAGTAACCAGTAGAGCCAATCATTTAAATTTCATTTCGTGTTGATTTATTTTGGAATTACAAAACTTAGTAATGAATCACTTCTCAATATTTGATGATTCTTTTCTTAATTTGTGGATATAGTTTATTAATTTATGGATAAAAAACTCCGCTAATTCTCTTTGTTTCTCATCTGGCTGTATCCACACTCTGATATAACTCCCTCTGTCTCGTTCCCAATCTTTATCTTTCTCTATCGTAAAGTCTCATAATTATTTTATATATGTATTAACTACTTGCTCATTTTTGCTGCATTCCATTCAATCTATTTTCCTATCATAACAACTTTTCCATTGACTATGTTTCTCCTGTTTCCTCCAAACGGTTTAGTTTTCTTTGTCACTACCTGTTATAAATTCCTTTCTATGCGTCTCTTAGAAAGGAATTTAGACATTATCTTAAAGGCACTTCTCTGAGAAATTCTCTTGCTCAACATACTACTCTTTACCCGTCTCTCATCTTCAGTCTTTCTACATACTATGGTACTCTTTACCCGTCTCTCATCTTCAGTCTTTCTCTGTCACACATGAATCCATTCTATTCAATTATTTTTCAACTATGTTCCTGTACGATAATATATCTCAAACTTAATACAATATTTGAATATTATTCATATCAATTTGTCTCTTTCTTACTGTCTTTGTGTAGAAAGTTCCTCAAATCTTACTCTCTTTAACTTTTTGTCTCCCTTTTCCTCTTTTTCTCCCTCTTAACTCTTTTTCTATCTCTTTCTCTCTTTTCTCACGCTTGCTACCTTTTCTTTCTCTCTCTCTCTCTCTCTCTCTCTCTCTCTCTCTCTCTCTCTCTCTCTCTCTCTCTCTCTCTCTCTACCTCTATCTCTCAGTCTATCTCTATCTGTCTAACTTTTTCCTTATTTTTCTCTTTCTATCTCTATCACTCTACCTCTTTCTATCTCTTTCAATCTATCCAATCTATCTATCTTTTTTCTTTTTTCTCTCTCTATCTAAATATATTTTATTCTTTCTCCCTCTATATATATTTCTCTACATCTATCTTTCTTTTCCATTCTTCCTCTCTATCTATCTCACGATGTATTCACCCTCACTGTCTTTTCTCTCCTCGTTTTATTTATAGATAATTCTACATATATTTATGTGTATCTGAATGATTTTAATATTTTATTCTGCGGTGCAACTACATTCTAAGTAGTTATAAGTCATAATCTAGTAAATATTAATGACAGTGGTATAAGGAATAGTATTTGACTAAGTATAATGTCATGTTTGTGCCAGATATGGAGTTCAGCGCAGTTGACCGGGACAGAGATGGCAGTAACACTCACTGCGCTGCCAACTATGAAGGAGGTTGGTGGTATTCTCACTGCGAGCACGCTAATCTCAATGGTAGGTACAATTTGGGTTTGACATGGTTTCATGCGGCACGAAACGAATGGATTGCAGTCGACAAGTCTACAATGAAAATCAAAAGTCTAGCTGTCTCATAGATTGTCTCAAACAGAACATAAATACAATATTATACCTATGTTGATTGTTTCTGACAGCTTCTTTTTACCACATTCATTAATAAAAAAAACAATAAAAAAATATATAATTAAATTACATTGTATGAAATATGCATCAAGGAAAATGTTTTTTTTTTCATTTCAAAGTTTACATTTGAAAAAAACTGTATATTTTTCTGGATAAGATTTGAATTTTAGAATTACAAATTTAAATCGGTTTAGTTGCAAAGATGTATAGTTTTTCAATAATTTTGGAGAACTCTTAGGTTTGCTATTTCATTTTCCTCTAGCTACCATTATAATTAATATAATTTCAATGAGATTTAAAATTGTTTAAATCTATCTAATTTTTATTATCAATATTGTATGTGTATTAACCAGTATGAAAGCACATCATATATGTATATATGAAGAAACAAAAATTGATTTAAAAAAAAGTAAAAAACACACACTTACAACCTTCAATTTTTGAACAGTTATCAGGAGATGAAAATATAGGGTTTCCAACTGTCTCTGTACCAGTGTGCTTAGTTTCCCTCTCTTTCTTCTCCTCATGATGGTTCAAACTGAAAATTAAAGGTTATAAGTGTGTGTTTTTTATTTTATTTTGTTTATTTTTGTTTCTTTATCTACATTTAACTTTATTTATCCGTTTTGTATCGTTATTTCAAAACGACATTACCACAATATTACATGTATTAGTATACATTTGTTTACGATAAGTACAGTTAAAATTAAGTTTATGCTGTAACCAAAAATTTTAACCTGTAAGTGTTTGTGTATGTTTAAATTTGATTCTTTGGTTTTATCGCAAAGTTTTTAAATCTTACATTAGATAACGGATTTATTAGCTGTTGTATAAGTATGACAGAAATTTAAAACTGTTCAATAGGAAAAGACGTCAAATTAAAAAAAAATGTTATATATAATATTTGCTGACTCATTTCCATGTTATTATAACGGTTCTCATCAGGAATTTTTTTTTTATAAAATAATTTGTTTACTTTAATAAAATCATAGATTGTTATTGCAAAAATCATTAATTATTTCTTGAAGAGCATACAAAACAAATTTAATTTTCTGTATATATTCATGATGTTCTTGATTGTAAACTAAGTGTTTCTCTATGTTCTAAGTTAGTTGTGTGATTGACGTTTGATTGTGAGATCAATGTTGATTGACCGTTTGCCCCATGTATTTGGTGTGAACAATGCCCTAGTCTAAATTAGTTTCTAGTTCGTATTTCTAACCAATGACCACAGGTCTGCGAGAGTTGGTGGCTGTGAAATAATAGATAGACCAAGACTCATCTACATTTCATTTATATTTAGCATCATTTTTATTTATTTAATGTAAATGTGATTATCAATTATCAAGGTACATTTTTTAAACTATTTTTTATTACGTAAGGTCTTTGTCACTAAATTTATTATACTTCTTGGAAAAATGTAAATATTGTACACTAATATGTAATTATATCATAAAAATAAGAGAAATGTAAATAACATTTTATAGACTTTCAAATCTTGAAAGCCTACATTTGGTATTAGTTAGAATGTTGTAGACATTAGTGTCCCATTCATGTACGCACATAACCTATAATATTATGAATTATCCAAATTTTGTTGTATTTATTAAATAAATTATGTTTGCACTGATTTAGTAGTTTTTAAACATCCTTTAAATCTAAAATATTTCAATAGAGGCTAAGTTGATTTTTTTTTACACCGTAAAATGTTTTTCAATATCATCATATAGAATTTACATTCTTTGGTGTTTTTTTCGAAAACTGGTTTGTTGAATATTTGTTCAAATGAAATAACTTCATCATGTTTTAATTATTTACAGAATTATAAGGTTTATTCCTACAGTAATTGAATAAAAAAAAAAGAATAATAAGTTTGTATTCAGTGATACATGCATTCCTGAATACTAAAGGATTTAAAATAGCATTGGGAAAAGGTTTTAGCATTGGGAAATTATGAGAATACGTATATAGTATGAGATATCGAAAACCTCATAGTAGTCAGGAAAACATTTACTCAACATTTATTAAGTAGTCAGAAATGAAAGATTCTAATGTGTTAGGTACTGCTTACTGCATTTTATTATAGTATAGAATAGACCAAACATGCCACTAAATCTATCATACAATGCCCGATTGTTCGACATTTTAACCCACCTTTTTTGAATTCTCCTTATTAGAAGAGCTAAAAAACTTGAATACATTGCTGATAATTACTATTTAAAAATATCATTGCTGAGTAGTTATTAAATATATTGAAGAGTAGTTTCGAGCTCTAAACAAACAAAACGATATTAATGAAGTTGAAAACGATCATTTATAAATATTTTTTAAAGAATTTGACACTAAAAGTGAACTCACGTCAGTGAACTAACGTATTTGGTGTTCTACTGCCCTTGAAACAACAATAAGAAATGTTATTGATATTAATATTCGTTTTGAATATATGAATACTTAATAAATTATAGTTGGCATTTTTAATTTTTTTTAAGCTTAATTCATTTTTATATGAGCTTTTTAAACGTTGTATCAATTTTTTTTAGCAAATAATGATTTTATTTCATTTTTTTAATGGCATTCGTTCTAAAGGGATAAGAATCATTATCTATGCTTCATAGTACAAACACTACTTGCAATGCCAGTATTTATGTTAGTGAAACAGTTATCACAGTGTATGTTTGTTAGTTATCACTAACAAGAAGATGTTAGTCCATCAATCTAGTTGAATTCATCTGTTTACCTTTTTGATAACTCATTTATTTAAAAATAGTCATCAGTAATAAAACTGACAAACCTTATGTTATTCTATATACTATATAAATTTCATAATAAAGAATTTTTTAACGCTGAAAGTATACAAACAAGCTTATTTTTTATATTTATTCTGATTTAAAACTGTTTTAGCGTAATATTACAGCTAATTATAAAAATATAGAAATTTAAATATTTGTTTAAAAATTCATCGTTTCAATAAGTGAAATCCGTTATGCAAAGATTACAAGTTTCATATACATTGCACATTATTTTACAATTTGATATTACGTATACTATGCATACCTGAATTTATATGCAGAAGTAATATTTATTAGACAATAATTATGACTTATTTAGCAAATTTACAGGTAATTTATTTAGTATTGTACAATTTTCAATAACATATTTTCAAACTAATTTACTGGAATTAAATGAAACTAAATTTCATAATAAAGAATTTTTTAATGCCAAAACTATACAAACAAGCTTATTTTTATATTTATTCTGATTTAAAACTGTTTTAGAGTAAACATAAAAAAAATTGTGCATAAATCTCTATCTCTACATAAATAGAGCTGGGTGGTGCTTAACAGAAAGTGAATACCGCTTTAGTAGTGAACATCACAGGATCGAATATTGGACATGATCACATTTTTTTATATAAAAAATGAACTGTCTTATTCACGATGACTTGGAGGAGACGTAAATTGTTGGATAACGAGCCCAAAATAAACTTCAATGAGGTAACATTTAGTGTTCCCGAATTAACCAGGTAATCTACCATGCCTGCTAAAACATAGGTATTAAATAAGAAATCAACATATTTTCATCTATTTACATAGGTTTAGAAGCCTAGAACTGTTGCTCTCGTGCATCAGAATAAACTAAAAGTGAATGATTCTACGTGTGAGAGTTATAAACTCACATTCCTCCTACAAATCGTGAATGATTGTTACTGAAATAGTTCAAAATGTTTAACGATCGTAGCCCCAAATATGTTAAACCTTTTTGTAATACTTCTTCTTTTATTTTGTAAAACAAAATAGTGTAGTTTTCATAACTTATTCAGGCCTAGTGGTAACGTGCTCTCCTCAGGACTGGTAGATCGTGGGTTTAACACCCACTCTGGCCCTCAATTTATTCACGTTTGAAGTAAATAAATCTGAACACGTCTTCCATAGAAAAGGATGCTAAGCTATCGGTTCCAAATCTGTACAATGTCAGGTCCTCGTTAAAGATCCATACTCTAAATGCACTCGAGTTAAGCATTTACGACTAAAATTTACGACTTCCAGAATAGAATCAATGTTCACTGTGTGGTATTGCAAACGATCAATTAGACCGTTTTGTGTGTGTTTCTTTGTGAGACAGTCTCTGCAACCTATCTAACTTAAAGTAAATTAATAACACATTTAAGGCTATAACTTTTTTCCATTGTCTTATGGTAACTTAATTAACTAATTATTTTAAATTTATATTTGTATTGATCGCACCCAGATTCTGATTACTTAACTTAAAAGTAAGTTGAGAAAATAAAAAAAAAACTGTTGCCATTTGGGACTATACTGGAGCATGTTAAGCATTAAGACTGGCATACCTATGCTTCGAGACTAAGGGAAAGCACTTCAGGTAATGAAGGAAAACTCTTTAATCCTCTGAAAGGATTGCTAATGACCAACCAACCCTGCAGTATTGGATACACTAGGCCACATGAAAGCTTATAAAATACACATCTACTGAGATAAATAGCTTCATTAAGCCCAGTCATCTTTTATATAATATACCTTTTCTGCTTATACTTCACTTCAGTAAAGATAACTTGGTGTCCAATTTAGATATCCTGACTCATTTACGATATTTTACCTCCTACGTAATTTGAAATATTGTAGGTTCTAAAAATTATTATTACCATTTCAAAATTCATTTCTAAATAAGTTTAATATACGGTTTCGTTTTTTATATATCTGCTTTTATAAATAAAAATAGCAATAAACATAACATAATAAAATAATAGAAATAGAAACCTAAACTATGTAAAACATATATATTTTCTCTAGATATTTTGACTTGGGGTAGAAATATTGAAAGATGACAGTGCCTACGTAAGTAACATTCTAACATTATGCTGATCAAGTAATTATTATTTACCACCACAAACAAAACATAGTTGTTAGAATATCTAGTCTAAACAGATGTAGATGCAGTAATAATTTTTTTATAATGGTATTGCAGCCACGTTATAATAATTATTAAAAAGTATATATGCTCATGTTGGTAAATGTAATAGGTATGACAAAATAAATACTGTTTTAATATACTACTTTTCAAGAATACATATAATTAAAATCTAGTACAATAAAAAAATTCCGTTAATTTAATAGGTTTGTGTATGTCTAACTTAAAATCTCAGCTATGAATACATTTGAAATTCAACGCAGAAGCGAAGTTATAAACTTTAAGCCGTGTTTGGCTACCTACACAGACATGTTTATTTTGAACATATACCGGTATAGCAAGTAGGTATTGTTAGTTGATTTTAATATCATTTGTGTTTAAGCTCCCAACAGAAACTTATTAAGAAGGTGTTTCCCAGAGTTCAAGATTTACTAGCTATTCAGGATGACTGACTTTGTAAACCCTACTAATGAGCAGGTAGCAAAAATAAACAAACAAGTTTTTACGCTATATCAAGCCGAAGAAAGAACTGAGAAGTCAGTTAGCAGAGCAATTAGTGATGAGGAAGCAGTTTATTATGCAACTGAATTTCATTTGACTCCGTGGCTGCTCCTAGACTGTCTGCTCATGAGTAAAAACTGAAAGCAGGAGCACCAACCATGCTGTGATTTAGAAGCAGTAACAAATTGTATGATACGAAACGTGAATGTCCCAAAAATGTGCAACGGGACACGACTCTAAGTTCATTCTCTGTACAGATACACCATAGAGGCGGACTTTATGACTGGGCGTGGTACTGGGGAGTCTGGGTTGTATACCACGCATACCATTTATTCCGAACCACTATCCGTTTTTATTCAAACGATTGCAATGTCTCTTCAGCCTTTGTTTCGCAATAATGGTAACTAAGTCGTGGTTGAAGTGAGTGAGACCAAGTGTTTCTCACATGGTCAACTGTAGTTTGCTTGCTCAAGAATCAGAGGTTCCAACTCTCTGTTCTTCCATGAATCTGAAGGACAGACAGCTAATGTGCTACGAGTATATACAGAGACCTTACTTAACACTGTACTAATAATGATATTTTCTACTCTTATATAATTTCTAATCATAATTTGGAATACCATGTATCATCTCCGGAATTTCAATAATATGTAAGCGGTAAGGTAGAAAACTTTGTAAGTATTGAAGTAAAGGAAATTATTCTTCTTAAAAAGACATTTTCCTGTTAAATAAAGCGTGCCATGAACTTAACGTTAGTCTTTCAGAGACTGATACAACCATGCACTTTCATTCTTTCAGTTCCATTCTTAAAAAAAAAGTTCCAACATATTAATTATATTTTACTCTAATGTCTTTTTTTTAATTTTATTTAGTTTAAAGTAAACCTATCAAAAATTGACTTATTTTTTTCTATTTTGACTTTTATTATTACTTATTACAATAATTTAAATGTTATAAGTAAACCAGGATTTTACTGTAGTTTTGACTGCTAGTTGAAAACTAATATTTTTACAGCTCGAATCGAATTATTTTTGATTTTCAGGGTCAAATGTTCAAAAAAGTGTTTTGAATTGATTAAACAACTATTAAAGATCTTAAATAATACTGATATGAATTTTAATACTGAAAATATCTAATAAACTTCATCGAAATTTATGAAACTGAATATGAAATAGCATTAGTTTCGTAAAAAATATGCCTGGACTTTTAACTTATAACCACAAACTCAAGCTTTCTAAGGTAAAATAAACTCAGTTTCTTTATAAACAAACAAAAGTCTACAAACAAATGAAGTTTTATTCAACGCGTTTCAAACACTTTGTGTTCATCATCAGGAACACTATAATACAAATTATATCTAATCAGTTACACTCAAGTTTTGTTATAACCACAGAAGTTTTGTTCAGTTGCATGTAAAATCTGGGTTTAGATTGAATTTTTATTGAATAGTTACTTTTTAACAGGTTTCTAGTCAAAGTTATAAACATTGAATGGTCATTCTCTAAAACAATAACAGGAACAGTTATTTGATATTTCTACATTCATGTCAAGAGGTGAAGAGTTGGTCTAATTAATGAGAAGTGAAGACTGACAAGCAGTTAGCTTTGACCGGTTAGCTACAGTACTATTTGTAACATCAGCCATAACAAAACAGTACTTTGCCAAAAACATAAATAAGAGGATAAAAAAAATGATAAGCGCGGATATACGGAGCCTATATTCACAATATGTGATATCATCAATATAATACAAAACAAAAATATCAAAAGAAAAACAAAAAGGTATAGCAAGCAAGAAACACCAACATAAATAAAATTGGAAAAAATAAAGCATAATATATTAAAGAAATAAAAGAAATTTCATGGTAAAATCTGTGTTTCCAAGTTGATTGAAGCATATTAACGATATTATTATGTGCTTCTCCTGTAGGTCTTAATGTGTCATGAGTTCTGGAAATACAGATCTGCGTAAGAATTTGAACTGGGTTCAATCTTTATAACTCATACTGTGAAAGTTATATGCATTGCTATAAGGTTGTTGTGCTAACCGACGGAATCCTTATTATAATTTTCACAAATACTCTATTGTGAAAATTGAAGCAAAAAACAGACTTAGCAAAATATAATCTATAAAAGTAGTTCTAAAAATTACAGAATGTATTAATTATACCTGATATATATTATATTCATTATACCTGATATTTATGATTGGATGAATAATTATCAAGTGATAATTAATTACAAGTGATTAATTAATTATTGATACTAGGCTGCGAAATAAAGACTAAAAGTAGTAATACTCGTAGTTGGAATTTGGCATCTTCGATGTTCAAGTTGGCTTTTTCTATTAACATGTTGAGAATTCATAGAGGAAAATATGAAAAATGAATTTATTAATGATGACAAGATTTAGTAAAATAATATACTGTGGTTTATTGATGAAATAGGATGAAGAATATATAATAGCGAAATCACTTCTTGGTAACTTCAAAAAAAAAAAAAACTTATTTAATGAAGAAGGAAAAAATCACGTTGATACTTGGTGGGCATGAACTTGAGAGAATCAGAACAGGCTAAACACGACTTTTAATTAAATGGGAAGAGTAGCCGCGTTCTAAATATTCCTATACAAAAAAGTTTTTGCCGTATGTACGGTCGTTCAGTGACCTGGTTCTTCTCTTTTTTTCCTTCTTCCTCTTTTTCCTAATGCACGAAATCCAAGCGTTCTTAACAATTTTCCCTTATTCTGTCTTTTTTTAACCTATTTTTCCAATCTTTAGTTGATGTTGCCTATTTTTAATAGAAACTACTAAGCAAAAATTAATATATTTTTTAATAACTATTAAAAAAATGGAATGATGTGGACTTCGCAGTTGTCAAATTATTATTAATTAATTAATTATTATTAACAGTTGTCCTATTATTAATCTAATTCCTCTTTTATTCTTTACTGAATCACTATTTTTACATCACAGATTTTATTCCCTCCAGTAACTAGCAAACATAACTGCGTTTGTTGATTGGATGGTGCTCTTTAATTTTTTTTGTTACGTTAGATTCCAATCAGTTCAATCTTTGTATACATTGTCATAGAGATTTACTCAATCAGCGCAAAACTTTTCTGGTATTATTATTATTTTATTATTACATAATATATTGTAATGTGGAAAACAGTTCCAGGCTAGGTCTTAGGTGAAAAAGGGGGTGTTTTAGTTGGTAGTCTGGTTTATACTGGGAGCCCAGCACTATGTGCGTAAATGCATTTCACCTCCTTACCAAAAAAAAAAAAAAAATTACATAACATATTACTGTTTTATATAAAAAAACGACTTCCTTAACTAATAAACGACTGAATGAATTTTTCCGAAAGTATACTAATAAAAAATAAATATACTATCCAATGTTAAGAAATTTACACATTTTTAGTATTTTAAATGCACTGTTCATTGTACCTGATATTTATGATTGTATGAATAATTATCAAAAATAATTCATAGACACTATAATTCACATCATTTATTGTAATGATGTGTAATAACGTTTGAAAGGTATATATTTCCTAAAAAGGCATAACTTCTGTTCAAATAATTTTGAACCATGAGAAAAATACACTATCATTTGCACTATCTCAAACTATAATTTTATAATGTAATTATACAAATTATATCATACATTAAGTATTGCCTAATTATCAATAATATTTTAAAGACTCTATAATTCTCTTCAGTTGAAAAACTGTAATAAGGTTTTAAAAACATATATTTCTTAGTAAATGTCATAACCTAATTGTATTCAGGTAATATTGAAACAAAAGAAAAATACACTATCATTTGCATTGTGATTCAATCTTCTGATTCTATAAACTTTAAATAATAGTTCAAATATCGCCCTAATATATAATAGTTCACTAAAAGTTGCATTGTCAAGTTTAATCTCTAGTGAATTACTAGATAGTTTTAGAACATTGATTCTACATTCATTGTAACTACTAAAGTCATACTGTCACGTTAACTTAAATTTATTAGCCATGAGAATTTATATTACTTATACCACACAATTTCATCAAATGATTACACAAATTATTTGATGAAATTGTGTAATCATTTGATTTCATCAAAGACTTCAATAAAATAAATACAATGTTAAATTGCATTACAACAAGTTTGTTATAAAAAAAAAACACAACGTACAATTTAATGATAAGGTAATGCTTTTCAAGAAAAAAAAATGTATCTTAAATTTTTATTTAGTGATATTCAGAAACTATAAATTTTTACTATTCTATGCAAAGTTGCGCATATTTCCTTAATTTGATGTAAATATATTTGTTATATTAGTTAGAACCTTCAATATAGAGAGTTCTGTAGATAGAAAAAGAAGAGGGATATAGTAAGAGAGAGTGAATTGGTTAGATAAAATTAGAGAAATGGTCCTAGTTAACCAGTTTTTTTTTTCATATTTGAGGATACTGGTAGTTAGATATGTTGATTCCTTTCTCTGAAATCTAAGATGTAGTATAACCTTTTCAAAACGAGACTTCATTATATCTTACCTCGTTTCATAGATGTATATTTTTCTCCAATTATAGTAATAATCTTGACATTTGATAAATAATTTAATGAAAGAAGTATTTGTGTCAAAATGACTGTTTAGTTGGCATTATATCTAGGATTTTTCTCCTTTATTTAAAGTCAGACTAGATTATACAAAGATATATTGTCAAATGAACTTTTCAATAAAAAAATATTTAATAAATTGAATAACTGAAAACTAATTCGGATATAAAAACACCGTTTTACCTTACTTCAAATAATATTAAATCTAATCTCGTTTCCTTCGAGTAAATCTGTTATAATCAGTATCGGTAAACTGTTGTTGAGCTTACCAAATATAGACGATACTGTGGCTAAGTATTTTGTTTGAAGATGACACTCGATGGAGTTTCAAATGAAAACCTGCTTTGAATAGACTACTGTATTTAAGCATTATATTACAGACTTGGTGACGGCTATCGTGACTGAGCATCCCTGGAGACAAAGCACTCTGGCTAGCATCTCCTGGGAAATTTCAAGGGGGTGCTGTTCTGATGGCCATGACCCCTTATCCATCGAATGCATTAAGACACTTTGCAATGACACTTCTAACTTTATTAAATGCTATATCAGTCAACTGATACACAATAAAAGCAAACGATATATATATATATACATTGTTAAAAATTAGACCAAAATTAGCTGAAACTTGCTTTTTCATAAGTTTCTCGAGTTTCCGGAATAACGATCTTGTTACTGTATCCACAGACTATAGTAAGTTACCAATCACACATAGCAAAGGAACAAACACACTTACTGTCTCTAAATTTCGGTTGAACCATCATCAGGAGAGTTGAGATAAGGACACCAAGCGCACTTGTGAAGGGACGGTTGGAGACCAACAGTGTTGGTCAACAGTGATAACACTGTTGATCTCCAACCGTCGCTTCACAAGTGCGCTTGGTGTCCCTATCTCAACTCTCCTGATGATGGCTCAACTGAAAATTAGAGACAGTAAGTGTGTTTGTTTCTTTGCTCTGTGTTTGTCATTTACCGTAAAAAATTTGTTTCCTTTTGGATAGTTTTCCTGTTTACAATATGTATATAATATATATAAATCAGTTGGGTTTTTGACTGTGATGAAGACCACTTGTTACGGTTGAAAGATCTTAGTTTTGTTTTCCCATTTTCTTATTGTGGTTTTATATGTATATATATATATATATTATATATATATATATATATATATATATCAATCAACGTACAACCATAATAAGTACGTTGTTATGAGAGAAAAGACGAAATAAAATGAGAAGAAAGACGAAAACCATTCAACCGTAACAACGGTCTTCATCAGAGTCAAATCCCAACTAAATTAAAAGATGTAGAAACATTTGGTAAGAGTTTGAGAAGAGTGGGGGGCAAGAGAGGTATTTCAAAGAGTGTAAAATGCAGGAAAGGATAATAGTCCAGGGAGAGATGTTAGAGTAAACAAAAACGACTAGAAGAAAAAAATCGATGTCGTTAATAAATTTATCGAATCATCTCTGATTAAATTTAATAGATCAACCATTATAAACATTAGTAACAGTTCATTCAATCTTGACTCAGTACTGACGAGGAATATAGCCTAATCTAAGTAGTTTGACATAATATTATTTTAATGTTAATATTCGAAACTCATTGATAGTTTCAACATAAATTAATATATTATATTATAATAATATAGTATTAGAGGGTTTATATAATTACTCTCATTATTTATATGAAAAAATAAAGCTCTACATTTTCGTTTTAACAAATAAATTAATGTTCCGATACCTGCAAACAATTTAGCCCAATTATTTAATTTGTGTTTAGTTAATTGTCGTTTTAATTGAACATTTTTAAGTAAACAAATTTAATCTCGTCGTATGTAATTGCTTAATCAACCTTACTACGTATACGTAGTAATTTGATAATGTAAAACATAAAGTTCAACCGGATATAACCAAATTAACTTTTTTAATACATTGATGATATATTGTGCGTCTGTTCTAAATAAAAGTGCATTACTTACAATGCGATAATGTTTAAGTTCATTTTGTCCACAAATTTCCAACTCAATTCTCAACATGATAAAAAAAAAATTAATTACTCTTTTTAGGCAACTTTTTTTAAGGGTTCAAAAACATGAACAGTGACTGCAAGTTCTTTTTATTTTCTAATGTCAGATGTTTAAGCAAAGTTCTGAATGTTTAAAAAAAAAGTTATTGATTAGATTCTGAGATTAGTGAAACAGATGAGGGTAGGAAGTTTTTTTTGTAATGTGTCCTGAAAAAGGTGTACAACTGGTCAAAAGCAATCTGCAGTTTATTGTGTTCAAAATAAAACTTGCGGCTCAAATCAGCCAACTAAAGGCTACAGGTGGCCTATAGAGTACACGGCTCTCTTTTAGATTCCTCATACAGTTATTATATTCAGAAAGATTCTTTCCAATTCTTATGTAATAAACTAAACAGGTAGTAGCAATAACAAATGATTTTTGCAGGCAATCTTCTTTATGACTTATTCCGCTATTTTTGATTCAATCATCATGCTAAGAGCATAGAAATAATAAATCAAATTCAGCATATTTGAAAAATTGAAATTCTCAAGTATGTGAAAAAAATTTCATTATAATGTTGTTATACAAGAAAAGTATAGGCAAATGGTTTCAACAATTTTCATTTTCAACAAAAAAAGCTTGTTAAAATCAATCTCACTGATACCTTAACTTAAAAGTGAAAATATGCGATAAAGGTCGGTGTTAACTTGTGGTCAAGAAATGAAGCGTAAATAGTTTCTTGGATGAGCCCAGATTCATAGGTAACATAGTATTTTAGTGTTAAACTAACTACTTTCTTCACCTTAACTATCGGCATGTGTTGTGTCTGTTCTCTAAAGTCAAACTGAAAAAAAAATTGAACGCTGGAGCTGTGAAGCTCCATATCTTTCAGTGTCATATCATATCTTTCCAGTGGCAGACGTGCTTCGTGGCTCCATTATTAACAAACCAGTCTTGTTGATTGCACTTAGCTGACAGTTTGCAGGAGGTGGTGGCCAACAACATCATGTTAACCCCCTTTCCATGAGATTTTTGGGTAAATTTCTCTGTTTTTGGTGGTCTTCCATCAGAAATCCACTTTTTACAAGAAATCAGTCCTATAATAGTTCACAGAATAATAATTCTATCCAGTTTTTCTATCAGTATAAAGATAAGGATGGAAATTAGTATGAAAAGGATAATACCAAAATTATAATAGATACAAAATAAATGAAAGTCCAGTTTCACTTTCTCTACTTTCGTCTTCCAAATAGAAACTTTAAAAGTCTAAAGGATTGAAATTATAATTGAAAAGTACAATACCAAAATTACTATAAATATAAAAATAAATGATAGTAGAGTTTAATTTTCTCTACTTCAGTCTTTGAAATAGTCTTTTCTGCTTCCAAAATGAATCCTTTTGTAGAATATTGTTGAAGTTTTATATATATCTAGATTAGAACTGCTCACACATTTTCTGCATGACAGCTATAGATGAAATGAAAAAGGTCACAATGAACCACTCACTCACTATATGTATTTACACAATGTATAGAGGATTTTTACAATTTATGATGATGAATGTAATATTTCATGTTGAAGAAAACGCTCTTTTCTCATTTCGTGTAAAAGTGATATTTTCTTTTTCTTCTTGCCGGGTCCAGTCTCCCTACTCATTCATACACACTTTGAGAGAAAATATTAAAAGTTCAAAGTTAGAGACAACTTAATGACTAGCTTATTAACCTTATACACTTTGATTACTTTTGTTGTTGCATAGCGACCAAAGTATCAAAAACATACTTTGAGTATTCATTAAGAATTCATTCGACTGTTAGCTCTTTATATCAACCGGTGACGAGGTGAATTATTCATTCATTCATCCAATAATTCATTCTATAATTTTTTTTAAATGATATGTGATCTACCAATAATACCTGGTTAATTGACTAGAATATCACGATCAAAGTATTGAAAAACGCTGATCTAGAGATGCAATACTTTCATCAAAATTTTAACATTAAGACAAATTTGACCATATCTTCCCTTAATATAAGTTGATTCAGATTGATTATACCCATCTTTACACACATATCTCATTTCATTTAGACCATATATTTCAAAAACTAATTTTATCTAAAAAATCTTATATTATTTTCTTCGTTTTCATTCATTTGGCCTTAAATTGACATACCTTACGAACAATTACTATAAATATAAAATAAATGTCATTTGATACAGCAAACAACTTGAAAATTTAGAGTAGTAAAAGTTTTTAAATTTTATTAATTAATTCGGAAGTTTATAAAACTTTTCAATTAATGCAAACAGCAACTGCATTACTTTTTAATCAACTGTCTTCCTATGAAACGGCGTTCACTTTTAAAGCATTTCAATAATATATACCTGTTGATAATTTGAATTAAAAATATTCTTGACAGTATTTATATTATCTATTTTAACTAAAAGAATTCAATTTTTTGTTGTAATGTAAACAAAATAATTATAAACATTCATTCAATACAGTTTATATATGTCAATATTTTCTAAAGAAGTATATTAATAAAATATTAGTAATAATTCAGTAAAAATGTTTAACAAAATGAGTCTCCACATAAAAAAATCATTATTATATACATATATATTAATATAGCTTCTCGACTACTGATTTTTAAAGTTCAAAGATTGGATTCTTGAAGATTCTAAGGCTAAAGAAATTACATTTCTGTTTAACACTGACGTTTCACCAAAAATTGTTTGGCATTTCGAAAGCTTGCTTTTAAGGAAGAAACTATTTACGGTCCATGCCTCTATCTACCAGCATCTTATCTTTTTATCTGATATGATGCTGGTATATAGAGGCATGAAACGTAAATAATTTCTTCCGTAAAAAGAAGCCTTCAAAACGCCAAACAATTTTTGACGAAACGTCAGTGTATAAACAGAAGTGTAATTTCTTTAGCCTTAGAATCTTCAAGAAACCAATCTTTGAACATTATATATATATATATATAGGTGTGTTCTCTAATCGGGGTTCGGTCAATTTTCCAGCATAAAAAATCAAACTCTCGTTGCCAACGTTTCGGTTTTATTTAAAACCTTTTTCATAGGCCTACAAACAAAGGATAATAAGAAATCACATATCAACATCAAACATATACACAATATGAAAATGGATTGTTACAACTTATGAATATTACAAGCAGAAATATTTCAGAGATACATAAAACAATATTACTTACAGAAGTAAGAATTTTTTAACTAAGAAAATGAAATTTACATTATTTAAAGGAACAACAATGTTAGCCGGACAAAACCTTCGACTAGACTAATAAGATAACATTACAAATAACCTCAACACTGTTCACTCAAGGGAACTAAATAAATCAAATTTCACTAAACCTCAGCACAACACTTCAGAATAAATATTACTTAAATAGTAATATCACTTCTATGATTAATCGAACTTAGATCCTTTTTAATATATAACATCTCAAGTGTCTTCCTTCTTTGCTCATCTTTTTCTTTTTCTATTATAGTTGTATCTTCAAAATCGAACGTGTGACCTTCGTTTATGGCATGCCCAGCTAAGGCTGTTGCGTTACTTTTATTTGTTCTTATGGAATAATTATGTTGGTAGTACAACCTTTCTTTGAGAAAACGACTAGTTTCACCATAGTAACACTTGTCACAGTCTTAACATTTGATGGCATAAATGAGGTTACTTTGTAACTCCTTCGGTATTTTTTCTTTCAAATTTGAAAATAAAGATTTATTTTTTCTTTTATTATAAAATGCCAGTGTAACTTCAGGTACGTTTCGTTTGAACACTTTTCTGATTGATTGTGATAAGCCCTCAACATAAAGAAATTTGAAATACTTCCTATTTATAACTTCTAGTTCAGCATGATCTTCATTTGAATGTGCTGGTTGCTGTCTTAAATATCTTAACCAATATCGTTCAACTAAGTTCTTCGGATAACAATTTTTCTGTAACAATAATTTCACCATTTTCTTATTTTCATTTAGAAAACATGAACTACTTATTTCAATAACTTTTTTAACCAAATTTTGGACGCAATTTAATTTTTGGTTTATAGCATGAGAAGAATGATAGTTCAGGATTCTTGCAGCACTGGTAGGTTTTTTAAACCAATCCGTTAAGATATTGCCATTTTCACCTCTTATAACTTTCACATCTAAGAATGGCAGATTTCCATCTTTCTCTACTTCACAAGTGAATTGTAGACGATTATGAAAAGAATTAAATATATTTAATACATTCTCTTCTTCTCCGTTTTCAATAATTAAAAACAAATCGTCCACATATAATTTTATCAATTTCACCTTCGTACCTAATTTATTGATACTGTTTTCCAATAGTTCAATCATAACTATATTTGCGAGAACTGGTGAAATGGGTGATCCCATTGGTAATCCATATTTTTGTTTAGAAATAGTACCATCAAAGGTGAAATACCTTGCTTCACATATAAGGTCCATTATAGAAAGGAAAACCTTTTTCGACATTCCAACCTGTGAACTAATCTTATTCCACTGTTTATTTACTAAATCAAATGCTAGATCTAAAGGTATATTAGTAAACAACGACTGAACATCTAGTGAAATCATAATTACGTCATCACTTAGTATTTGATTTGAAAGGGCTTGTTTGAATTCTAATGAATTTTTTACATTCAATTCATTCTTGTTAGTAATGTAACTAAGATATTTCTCTATATATTTAGACAGTTCATAAGTTGGACTTCCAATGAACGACACGATAGGACGGAGAGGAAAACCTGGCTTGTGTAGCTTCACTAAACCATATATTCTTGGTGCTATTCCATTGTAAGATTTTAATTTCGAATTTATATATATATATATATATTATATATATATATATATATATTTCACTGAAAAAAACAAAACACGATCCAAACTGGACACAATACTAGTTCAAAATTCAAGAAGAGTAACGGACAGAGTAAGGAAACACACTTACAGATTCAAATTTTTGGGTAATCCGTTTTCAGGAGAAAAGAGAAAGGGAGACAAAGCACGTTGTAGACACGTGGTCTCCCTTTCTCTTTTCTCCTGAAGACGGAGTACTCGAAAATTTGAGTCTGTAAGTGTGTTTCCTTACTCTGTGTGTTACTCTTCTTGAATTTTGAACTCGTATATATATATATATATAGTTCAATGTACATAGAGAAATTAAAAACACACACTTACCGTCTCTAATTTTCGGTTGAACCGTCTTCAGGAGAGATAAGAGAGGGAAACCAACCACACTGGTACAGAGACAGCTGGAGACCGTCTATACATTGAACCGTATTTGTCCATTTCGGATCGCATTTTCATCGAAAAAGTGTATATATATAACAATTAAAATATGCAGTGACACATAAACTGAAACACAACAAAGACTCACTTTTCAATATTTCGACCGTAATGGCGATCGTCCTCAGGAGAAGAAGTGAATTGACGGAGGGACGACAGTCAACTTCTTCCCTTGAGGACGACCGCCATTACGGTCGAAATATTGAAAAGTGAGTCTTTGTTGTGTCTCAGTTTATGTGTCACTGCTTATTTTAATTGTTATTTGTCCTGCCGGACCGTTTTTTGTTTAACATGTTATATATATATATATATATATATATATCAATGATCAAACCACAATAAGAAATAGGAAAACAAGACTAAGATCTTTCAACCGTAACAAGTGGTCTTCATCAGAGTCAAAAACCCAACTGACTTTTGCTCAGTTGGGTTTTTGACTCTGACGAAGACCACTTGTTACGGTTGAAAGATCTTAGTCTTTTATTCCCATTTCTTATTGTGGTTTGATCATTGATTGTTATTTCACGTGTTTATGTGAAATCTTTATATATATATATATATATATATATATGTCTGTGTATGTATGTGTACGTGTCTTTTTACTTCATTATATTATTACAGAAGTGCAAACATTTTAAAGCTAAACTATTATCAAAAGAATAACATGAATTATTTAAACAATCGTTGTTATTTCTCACTCCATACGAATAGATTTATAATGGTCGAATATCGTTTACGTTATCTTGATATTTTCTTTCTTCTAAAGTTGTAACCCGATACTTAGCGCATTTGTTTGGGTTTTTCCATGACAACGAGTTGTATGGGCCGGAAGTTCTTGTAAGTCTACCACTCCTAATGTTAGTTTATAGTCTCCTTGAAATAACCCAAACCTTATTCTAATTATGTATATCAAAGGCATCAATTAAACGTAAACATAAAGTACTTTGTTATAATCTAATAAGTATAATACTTGAACGATTTATATTTAACATAATAAAATGACATTCATTTGTGCCAAAAATATGTCGTTAATTAGGCTCGTTAGAAAACATTTCATTTGCTTTCGTTTTATTAGCACATTTCATTGCTTGGTTGTTTTTAAGCGAGTAGATCACATACTAGGTGTTAAGTTGAAAAACTTGTGGTTTTGGACGTTATTTTGAAACTATGCAAAACTTCTTTGGCTGTACCAACACCATTTGAAACAATATATTAATACAGTGGTTCAGGATTCAGTACTTGCTTCTCAGTTATAATACAAAAGCTAGGGAACCGTTGACTTGATGCCCTGAAGACTTGTTTGTCGCTTTTAATAATATTGTTCCAGGTTTTAAAAAAAAACTTGTAGACAATATTGAGGAGAAAATATAGGTGGAACCAAAGTTATTGCAAATCTTTTAGAAATACTAATTGTCATAAAATTACGTTACAAATGTTTTAAAGAAATTAATATGTTCGTAAAGTACACCTTCTTTGTTAACATTATATATATATATATATATATATATATATATATATATATATATATATAAAACAATTAAAAGAAACGGTCCACCGGACTTTTTTAAATAAAATAAATTCAAAACGAAGGAAACACACAGAAAGACACAGACATAACTCACATCGATATTTCGACCATCGTCGTCATCGGGAGGTGTGAAGGACGAAGAACGAAGAGTGCCACAGGAAGGCAGAGCAGCGACGCAGCAGCCTTCCTGCGGGACTCTTCGCTCTTCGCTCTTCACACCTTCTGATGACGACGATGGTCGAAATATCGATGTGAGTTATGTCTGTGTCTTTCTGTGTGTTTCCTTCGTTTTGAATTTATTTTTTTTATATATATATATATAAAATAAACAATATTGTATATTTTATTTTGTTTACCTATATACATAACATTGTATGACATGTATACTTAATGTGTTTAATTATTGTTTGATATATTTATCCTTAAGCATAACATGAATTACAGGAGGTAAGTGGTTTGAGCGAAATTTCTTTAAGGATACGGGGCGAAAAAGGCTAGGAACTAGTAATTCAGCGTCTTAAATATAATTTATACAACTCTATAATTCCAGTTAAATTGTCTATCTATGTGTTTACATAAAAAGAATTTAATAAACCTTGTTTAATAATAGATACCAAATTCTAAATTGAAAATGTGCATTAAATTCAATGAACCAGAACATTCTGAATGAGAACTCCGCTTGATAATAGTGATTGAAAAACCTTGATTGTCGCATCATATTAAAGGCATTGGTAGATTTTAATATTTGTTCATAAAGTTATTAATGTTTGGATAAATTTTGTCCCTAGACATTCCAAGACATGAGCTAAATATAAAAGACTAAGGTAATGAATTTCATGAATATTTTGTTTATGTCATACCAGTATGGTTATAAAGGGAACTCATTAATTTTCCTGCTGATACGAGTATTTTGAACAATATCTTTAGAAATGACATTCTTCTTTCTCTTTAAATTGCACAGGATAACAAAACTAGGAGATGTTTGCACCCCAAGTGCAAAGGAGTTAGAGATAACATTCCAGTGGATACAGAAAGATTTCATCTCGTTGACAGGCAATTAATCAATCTGTGTACTCCTTTTCTAAAACTGTAGTCAAATACTTACTTTAATTGAATTTTATTCTTGTGAGTGATATTTCTCTAAAATATATGTCAGATGCGGCATTAAGCGTCAGTCACGAGCCTGTACAATGTCAGGTTCTCATTAAAAATGCCTACTATAAATATACTTGGGTTAGAAAAAATTTAGGACTGCCAATGTAGAATATTCTCTGAGTGGTATTACAAAGGACTAATGTTCGCACTACGCTTGTCCTTCTGTCGGACTGCCACTGCAACCTAATCTACTATATTTACAATATTTTTTATTTAGTTTTTCGCATAATACCCAACTAACTTAATAATTTATTCTTTTTTTGTAACTCATTTAAATTACAAATTTAAAAATTGGCAATAGTAATAAATAACAAACTCTACTTCACTTAATGGATGAAAAATCCTGTACATGTTTTATCACTTTCGTTTTCAAAAAAAAGCTAATTTACTAATATATTTTGCAATAAATTTTTAAATCTATCTTTATAAACGTGATTATTTGTCTGATTTTATAGTAAGAACATTTTTGTTTGCAAAATCATAACTTTTAAAATAATGTTAACACTATTTTCTTTTTGTCTATACTGAATTTCAGTCAATCAAAATAATACATATCTTATTTGTTTTTTCATACTGATAATAAATATTAGAAAAAAACATTCCCATTTAACATATTTATTATGATCAGCAAAATGTGTCAAAGTTCTTAAAAAATACAAGTTATTTTATTGAGTTTTTATTATTTTCGGTTTTTTAAAAAATAAAATTGAGGGTAGACAATTGAGGATTTCTTCTTCTAAACAAGTTAATCTTCTTCAGACAGTTCAAAAGTCATAAAATAGATATATTTGTTACTATAAATGTATAAAGGATAGTTATTTTGAAAATATTTTATAAATATTGAGATTAATCTTCAGGATGTATAAAATATTGGAATAAGTAATGAACAAGAGAATTCTCTCTGAATTTACATAAAAACGATACCTTAAATCAGTCGGAGTAATAAACTTATTGCTTCATTGAATGAATTTCTCAATAGAAATTTTCATTTCTATCAAATTACTTATTTCATTCTGGCTTTAACGGAATGAATCAGAACAAAGTTTTTAATTATGAAGATGAACGAGCAATGTGTACATTTGTCCGTAGGACTCATTTCAAATTCAATGCATATTGCATAAGACTAATTGCTAGCTAGGCCTGAATATCAAGTAAACCGACATTGATTTAAACATTGTTTCCCTCAAAGAAGTTAGCTGATTTTCAAAGATCAAGAAATTATTTCAATATTTTTTTCATCAATCTTCATTATTATTAACGGAATTATAGAATAAAGTGTAAGATTAATATGAAATATTTGTAAACTTTGAAGAAAGTTGAAGTAAATATAGGACTAAAAAAGACGATGACATTAGAAATTGATTGTGCACCACTTCAGAACTCATGACTGTCCTACTCGGTTATTCTTAACAGAGGTGGTGAAAACTTCACTGTTCTTAAACAATTTAGTTAACTTTAACTCTCTAGGCTACAGTATGTTAGCCAAGATATATTGGAGCATATTTAAGAAACGTTAATCTCACATTCAAGCTGCTTAAACTGATTAAGGGTATAGAGCGAAGGTGTCAAACTCATTTTGGTCAGGAGCAGAAAACAGCTTATCTGAACTCAAGCAAGCCGGACAAGTCAGTCATTCCAAAATTACATAGAACTAACAGTAAGTTACTTTTTCCTCTGTATTAGTCCTAATACTAATAATTAGAGCAAAGAAGAATAATTCAGTTATAAAAACGTTTATTAAATGTATTTTCTTTTTAGTAAATTCATTATAAACAACCTAATAACTTAAGAAAGTATGTGTAACTTTAGCAAAAACTTTTTGCAGTTTAACATTTATTTAAGTACGTTATGCATAAAACTGATCACAGTGATAGTAATATTGTTCGTAACATTTAGTCATGGCTTTGAGAAACTTAATTACACTGTTTTTTTTAACATTGGAAAGCAATTTGAACAAATAAATATCAATACTGCCATGAATCACAATAGAAAATGGTACATAATGGTACTAAAGTAGGTACAATTTGCGGAGAATTGTGACAGCAAGGTGGCTTCTGAGAAATTGGGAAAAAGTCACCCGTCACAATTCTAAAGCAGAGTATCCAAGTCTACTCTTCAGGGTGGGAGACTTAGTGTATGTATGTGTGTGTGTGTGTGTGGTGATGTGTGAACGTTAAAATTTCAAAGTTTACCAGCTAAGAATTAATAAAAACAAAAAATCCAGCTAGACAACAGCCATGCTGTTAATATGTATAAGACTGAAATCTGTTTTAAGCAAATATCAATTACATACTGCCTCTATTTATTTCAAAGAATCGGAGATTCGATTAAAATTCTCAGATTCCAATTCCGGTTGCGATACCTAGAAAAGTTCCAATATTTCCGCTTCTCAATTCCAAGTACTTGTCCTATCACTAGTAAGAGACTAACTTTGTTTCGTGTGCACCATTGCAAAAGCTGCGTAGCATTCGTTAAACAGTAGCATATGATTTTGCGATTACTCAATTCATTAACAACTGCAATTTAGTTTTATTTTATGACGTACTATATGTTTTTATTTTTAACTCAGTAAACAATATTTGGTTAGTTTTTTGTATTTTTCTTCTTATCGCAGTATATTTATGTCATTCTTCTTAATATGGAATTATTTTTGTTTGTCTTTACAACATTAAGCAGCGTATCTTATGTTATCTCTGAAATTTGTATTCTCTGGAAACTTAGATATCACTGAAGATTGAGCCTAAGAGAGGGGAGGGTAGACTGAAAGAGCAGTCATCTCTCGGACGGACAGGGTCTTTGTTTTCACGGAGTTATCAGTGTTTATGAATTACGAGTCTGCTTGGAGGCAAGGGCAAAACTGATCGGGCTCCCTTTGAATAGACTTCTTTATCAAAACCTTTGTTTTAATCATACTGAACCTCAATTATAGATATCCTAAACATTGAAGAACAAATTAAAAATCCATAATGACAAAATTATTTCTTTCTTTTGATTTATTTCTGAATTAATAAGTGCAATAAAACCAATGCATTTTAATACGTTAAATTACAATATCAATACATGTAAAACCAAATAAATATTTTCATTTTTCTTATATAATGTTGAACAGTAACAATATGACTAGAACAGGACTTAATTATTTCCTAATTTTATTGGATAGGAACATTTTTGGTAATAACTGATCCATAAAGTATTGAAAGCATCCTCAAGTTGAGCTTTCCCAACTTACTGAAAAAAGAAGCAGAAAATATGAAGCAAGTGCTCATATATTACGGCTATAGCAACAAACAGTTTGATTCCATTGCAAAAAATTTGAAACAATAAATTATGGTCAAATCGCAAAAAATATCTCTCTTTCAGGGAATTTAATCTGCTATCAAAAAAAAAATATACCAATACTGGCAGTCAATTTTATATTTATACAGATATATTAAAATTATCTAAATATTGATAAAAGTATGAGGTGAGGTAGAAACAAAATTAAAGTTTATCAGGACTCAGTTGGTTCTTCAGGTTCATAATAAACTTTCATTGCCAACGTTTTGGTTTTTATTTAAAAATCTTTTTCAGAGTCAGAAATATAAAATTTTAAAAAAGAAAAATTACAGTAGTAATGTAATGTAATACATACATTATACATTATAATTAATGTAATACTAAGTATTACATTAAATATATTTTTTCATTATTTTACATTAGAAAATCTCTAATGTAATACTTAGTTTTTCCGTTTCAAAATTTTATACTTCTACCTATGATACAGATTTGTAAATAAAAACTGAAACGTTGACAATGAAAGTTTAATATGAACCTGAAGAACTGACTGAGTCTTGAAAAACTTTTATTTTGTTGAAAATTATCTATATTAGTGCAAATATTTATTTATTGATGGCTATAAAGCACATCTTAGTGTTTTAAACTAGACTCATGTGGCTATACATATTTTAAAACTGCTTAAGCCGGTCTTCTTGGAAATGTATTGTATCATTTGTATATTTTATAACGATGTCATACCCCAATTTGATGCAAAAATTGGAATTTTTGTCATTCTTTTGTCTCAGTAGGTATGCCAATAATAAACAAAATGAGTAATGCAATGCCTTTTTCAAGATATCAATGTTGATATGTTGATAGATCACCTATCAGTAATTGAGGTATTCAGGTCGAACATTTTGTAAAAAAATTTCTTACTCTCATTTATTAATACTTTATTTATTTGTTCTTCAATCTTTTTATCAAACAAAAAACTGTATTTTTTTAATATTAATTGTTAAAAAATAATAAGTTGATACTTATTTCAAATTTTTCTACTTCTTAATGTCTAAAGCTTAAAAGATTTGAATATATAAAGTTGATGGTGAAGTATTTAGATTAAAATTAGTAATAATACAATCCGTCATACCTCCTAAAGTCTCAGAAAAGCTCGACCGGTTTCGGGTCCGTCTGGATCCCATCTTCAAGAGCACCTAACTGACTGAATGTTATTTTCCTATAACCTACCTAGATGATATATATAGGTAGGTTATAGGAAAATAACATTCACAGTCAGTTAGGTGCTCTTGAAGATGGAATCCAGACGGACCCGAAACCGGTCGAGCTTTTCTGAGACTTTACGAGGTATGACGGATTGTATTATTACTAATTCTAATATTACTAACCTCAGTGGAACTAACCCATTAACTATACTTAGATTAAGATATTATAAAATCAAATTATTTTAACAGAAATCACGAACGACTTTGTAAAGTTTCATTTGTATTATTGTTTTCTGTAACTTCGTCAAAGCAGGGACCCTGAGACGAAAAAATGTATATTTTCTGGGCCCTCGTTTCTAGCACTCGTCATATCTATAGAATTCAGTTACACTATATGATTTGAGAAATAAAGAGTCTTATTATAAGATCTGTTGAAGTTTTAAAGCCAAATAAAAGACTCAATGATGTTTTAATGTTATTAACATTGTAACTCAAAAATGATTAAATACTTCATCGACTTTTAAGTAGTCTTTACAAAAAATTTGATATGGTTTATTTATTATAGTTCTTCATGATTACATCAGTATAACAATTCTCTCTATCAAATCAGATCAAATAAATCTATAATCTTATAACAGTGCACTCTAATTCCATTTCTTCTTCTATTCAACTATAGGCAGGTTCATGCATAATTGCCCATTTCAGTTTTTAACTTTGACGTTCATATGTCTCCTGGACTGTTAAGGACCCTGGTTCGGTGCATCGGCTGCACCCGACTCTTGTGGTGCTTGCATCTAAGCTATATTGACCTACCAGTAATTGAGGTATTCATGTCGAACATTTTGTAATAAATTTTCTTACTCTGATTTATTAATAATTTATTTGTTTGTTCTTCATTCTTTTTATGAAACTAAAAACTGTATTTTTATTAATATTAATTCGTAAAAATTATGGTTTTCTAAATACATGCATTTTGTTTAACTTTCTATTTTAGATATATTTTCATCCATTATCATCAATTACATTTATTTTTAATTCATAATTTATCTCAAACAAATTGCAATACACTTAAAATTAAGGCAAACATTTTACGATTAAGAAATAACAAAAAGTGTAAACTAGTATTTTAAGATGTAAATTTGTGATATTTTTTCTTATGACTGTTAATTCACTCGTGTGAAGGTGGTAAACGGATACTGCTTGCAAAACAAGTTGATGAATCTCGCATAATGGCCAATATCAGTTTTGTTTTGAACAGTCCTTGAATAAGGGTTGTGCTAAACCCTTATTCCAAAGTGTATTATTATATAACAACCACGGGGAGGACGTTGATCCTTCAGTTCCTGTCCTGTATGATGTTACATATTCGTGAAAGATCTCAAGTTTAAATACACTTGAGTTAGGCAAAATTCAGGATTCCTAATGCAGAATGTTTACTGCGTAGTATAACAAAGGACTGCTGCAACCTAACATAGTCATTTCTATTATTATACAATTATCTTTATATTAATTACTTAAAGATAATGTTTTTCAAGTTGATTGTGACTTTAAATATTAATGTATAAAAATAATATTTTCTCTATGCTTTGGCAATTTCTTATTCATGATAAATGACAAGTTCTAACTTATTAGGATAGAAGATGGGGAGGAACAAAATCTAGCAATGCCCAGACGATACAAGCTCTTCAGTCAAAAATTCTTCATTGTTCTTTCTACCTACCAAATCAAACAATCTATTCAGACCTCAGGATTTCAACAGTTCATCAAGTGGCAATATCTCGCTACAAAGCCTTCCACAAAAATCTTTTTAGCAATAATAATCCCTTAGTCCTAAACATCTCCTCAACAAATATCCCAGGAAATCCCCAAAGGCGCCTGAAGAGAAAGTGGCCAAGAGACTTATTGGTGTGAATTACTCTAGTGACTTATAAATTTAATCTAATTTTTATAACTTATTTTTCACGCCAGGAAGTATAATTACTGGATTATTTCTTCCCTCCTGCCTCCATGTGCAAATTTATATATTTCTTTCATCGTTGTCACCAGTAATGTTACATTTATGTTGTTGTATGTAAAATAAAAAAAATATAAAAAGGATAGAAGTCTTGTTTTTGTACGAGTAACTTTTATGGAGAAATTGATCATTCAATTCAGTTAATGTCAAGAATAATAATTGTATTATTATAAATTAAAAATATGGATTAATCCATGTAATGCAATGTGGAACATGCTACAATTAAAAAAAAAACAAGAATGAAAAAATTAAAAATGGATTTGGCGTTGTATATTGGAATATTGTTTTGCACAGTGAAATGTCATATTTATAAAATAAACAAAAAGAAGCATTTTTCTTTTCGTTTTTCCAGGTAGTTAGTTGAGACAGGAAAGTGGCACAGGGTTGTTAGGAAGCAGATGCTTACCTAGTGCCTCGTGCGCTTGCCAGCTGTTCTGCCATTGCACCCACGACTGTGTGACCAACCTGAAAACACCCTTGAGTTATTACCACCCCCATCAGCCCCTACCGCCTGCTAATACTCGCCAACTCCACCCACAACAGACATTACTTCATCAAGGTACTTATCTTTATCATCCTTGAAGATTTGTTAAACCTCAAAATTTGACATTGGTCTATCTACATCTTTTTTTTTTTTTATCATCTTTATTTACAAATATACAACTACGCATATTATGCGTAACAGGCATATGTAGTAATAGATTACACAATGACATCGATGGACATGAGCAAAGAATGAAACCCACTGGTTCAACTTCTCGCTTTGTTTTTTTTAAGTATATTATTGTTATAGTAGATCCCTGGGCCATTTTCTCTTGAGTCATCTTGGGGGAATTCGGGAAGTTGAGGAGGAAGTAAAGATTCGTACAAATGGATTTGGGTGAGAGGAAAGATTGTTGTGAAATGACTTATAACGATCAGAGGCAAGGTTTTGGATGAATGGAATTTTTAGGTCTTTATGAAGGGTGTAGTTTTTGACCTAATAATGAGCATTTCTGATAATGCAGAGGATTTTAGATTGCAACGATTGTATTCCATGAATACTGGAAGGTTTTGCAAAACCCCATAGTTCAAGTCTGTAAGTCCAGGTCGGTCGCAGTAATGTTTTGTATAGTAGTACTTTGTTATGTAGCGTCAATTTCGAGTTTTTCCCTAGAAGTCTGTACAGTAGTAAGAATCGTCGTTTTAAGTCAAGTCTCTTCAGTCGGATATGAGGATTCCAAATTAGCTATCTACATCATAGTGAAATTTTAAGATCTAAGGTATTCAATTATAAACGCTTTTATATAAGCTTTCACAATAAACAAAACAAAAAATTTTAAAAAAAATACCTTTTTGCATTAAATCCTGTTTCGATTGTACCACTAATCATATCATACATTAATTCTTTGAATCATAAAACACAGATTATTATAAAATAACAGATTATGTATTCAAAAACTACTGTTAAAGATAAATAATCCGTTTTAATTATTTAGTGTAACTTGGTTGTTCGGCATTCTTGGTTGTACAATTATAAAACTTCTAGGAACAACCTAGAAGTTTTGTAGGTATAATACTTGTTTTTAGGTATTTAAGTTAATATACAAATTCCTAAAACAGATACTAACTGTATTACAATGTAGTAGCAATTAATTGATCTTGAAATAACGTAATAGTTTTCACTTAAACATTTCCTTACTAATTAAGCATTTTCTTAATTAATATTTCTGACAAACAGGAATACTAGAGATTTGTTTAATAAAGATTTTATTTCATATGTCTCTATTTTAATTTTTAAAAAAGTTGGTAGAAGAACAAAGAAAAATTATTAAAAATTAAAAAAGTAATTTCTCTAAAAATAGTTGTTTCTATTGAAAGAATGAATGCAGTATTAAAACAAAAAAAAAAAGAGAGAAGAATTGCCGGGAAAAGTTTAACTAGGTAGATAGTTCTAAACAGTGGTGTCAAGCATCAATTAATCAAACTTTGAATACGTCCATACCTTCCCAGTAATATATGCAGCTAATTTGAATGTTTATATCAGCTACTCAACAATATCGTATTTTGTAATATTTAAAACTTTGTGCAAGTTTTGATGATAAAATTATACTGGAGTAAATGAATAATAAAAATTCTTCATACAAAAAAGTTTTTTTTTTATTCAAACCATACGTTTCAAACACGTGTTCGTTTTCATCGTCAGAAAAACTTCTACTATACATATTACAAATTAAACGTTCCTAAATAAACCAGAATTATATACAATAAAAGAAAATAATTCAGAATGAATGCCATACTCAATGGAAGGAGTGGTAGACGGACTACTATAAAACGTTGAATGGAATTTAAGTCATGTGTGATAGAGTGGGGAGGAGTAGATAAGAGATAAGGTGACAAAGCAGTTAGGAATGCTTTCAAACAGTAAAGTGCTATACAGCAAGCCAGAAAACACTATTGTGGAAAAAAGAGTCATTTTTTGTTAGATTGATCACGTCTTACTATAAAAACAATTGGAAAAAATATTTAGACAGTCCGAAATATTGCTCATTGAGATACAACGATGATGAATTTTGATAAAAGGCTTTATATATTTCAAAAGCTTCTTAGTTTAAAAGAAGTTTTTTTTTAATAAAAAAAATTCTTTTGTTCGGAGTTTTTTCTTTTATCCATTTACCCCAGTATGAGTAAATACCCCACAATTACAAATTGCACAACTAAAGAGAAAAAATTTGTTCTATTCTGAGTTCTTTGTTTTTAAACAAATATTAAGGATAGTTTTTATAACCAGTTTATTTATCAAATATATATTTATACAATATTTTATAAATATATTAATATTTGTATAAAACTTAATGAAATATAAAGAACACAACACAGCAAAGAGAATTTATTTTGTGTTGTGTTTATAATAACAAGTTGGACGAAAACGTATTTTTCTTAAAATAAATATATTATTAATTGATAGTAATGCGTTTCTTGACTACCAATTAGGTTAAAATAAACTAAGATCTATCTATCAATCAAGCAGAGATCAAAGTAGTGAAGCATGAGGAAACTTCGGTCCAGTCGTTCCCATGAATGAAGTTAAACTGCCTATCTTCGAGAGGGATCTCCACAAAATAATGACTGTGTCTACAGAATTATCAGATGAAAAAAAAAAAATTTCTGACACTCAACATATTTTCCCATTTAAATTAATTAATGAAGCTTTCTTCTTCACATTAAATAAATTACTCTTTTTATTCTGTTTTCTTTTTTAAAAAAATAACATTATGTTATCAAGAATTGTTCATTTCATCATAATGTTGATTATTTTTAATAAATTATTGCACTAATATCACAAAATATTATGAGAAAACTTGAGTCCAGACAAAAAAAAGTAACAAAGCGTTTTGAACACTTAGTGTTCATCTGCAGGTTTAAATCTAAGAAATATACGTGAGCTTTAAGAAAATCAGATTGAATTATTTGAAGTATTGAATTCAAGAGCTGTGTTTGTCTTTATTCCCGCATAGAGTGTAGTCAGACGACTACATTTTTATTCAATTTATTGAATTATTCAGGTTTTTAACAAGGAGAATTAGATTAAAAAAAATGACTTAATTAATCCTTAAACTTAATAAAACTTGACATATATTGTATTCAATTTCAAATAATTCACTGTGAAGTTCTTAAAGCTCTCAGATAAGAACACTAACTCAGGAAGAAGAACACTAAGTGTTCGAAAAGCGTTGTTAGTTTTCATAATCAACTTTTTTTTTTTTATAGAAGAGAATTTATTTTCCCCCATTATTTAAATATCCCACTATAACATATTGGACAAGTAATGCATTATTTTATATGTGGTAAGTGCTATATGAACCAAATAAAACTCTTAGTTTATTGGATAATTTTAATATGACATCCTTTCCACAAAACCTTTTCTTCTGATCTTTCTCTAATGGCAAACTGCTTCCAATTTGAAAAATCTTACCCAATGTAAGCGTTTTTTCATCTCCTTCAGTAAGTTTCTTGGTTTAACCTCCTTTGCTCACATCATTCAATTCTATTAGATCTACTACAGACAAAAAGACTAAAACAGAATAGATGATAGCCTCAAATAGCAAGAGCTGGACCAAGCTAGCAACAGAAGCACCAATCAATCGAAGTCTACAGCGCCAAGTGGGATTGGCCCTATTCTAGTTATCTACAGACCGCAATTATCTGGTGGTGCACCTACACGAAATCCATGGCCTGCTATCGTCTAACTACACTCTATACGGGAATAAAGACACACACAGCTCTCGACCACAATCGAACAGAAAACTTAAACAGGTCAGCGGGCTACCTAAAGCCCCAACAGCCAAAAATAGGCCTTGCCTATTAAAGTAAAGTAGTTTAGTGGTATTATTTTTAGATCATACTTTTAAAATTGCATATTTTAATGAAATGATCAAAGCACAATAAGAAATGGGAAAACAAGACTAAGATCTTTCAACCGTAACAAGTGGTCTTCGTCAGCGGTACGTTGGCGGTCAGTTGGGTTTTTGACTCTGACGAAGACCGCTTGTTACAGTTCAAACATCTTAGTCTTGTTTTCCCATTTCTTATTGTGGTTTGATCTTTGATTGTTATTTCACATGTTTATGTGAAATCTTTTTATATTTAAATGTACTCGTACATATCCATGCAAAATATATATTCTTATGTCAGTTAACGACCTCATTTGGTAGTTATGCTAGTGAAATATTTTAAGAGACCTTCATCTATAGTCCATTCACTGATATAGTTATTCATAAATAATACAAAAGTTCAGCCTCTCCAATTACTTTATGACAAAATTAAGAAGTCGTAAGTTTCATGACTCTTAACTCTTGCAATAGGAAGTGAAGAACAAACGACTTTTTAACGACTGGTGCTCCAAAAAGTCATTTCAGTACCCTACTATTTATTACTTTAGCTTAACAAAAGTGTTTATCGCTTACATCAACATTTTATTTAATAAATTAAGTACAAGATTGTTTCATTTTAAAAAATCTCTAATTTTCAAACAAATTAAAATCGTCAAAATATTACTTTTTATGCACAATAGTCCCTGATAGATTTACTACTTATAATTATTTTACGGAGTAATAATATAATTATTACTACTGCACTGCAGAAAAAAATGAATAAGTTGTTAATATTAATAGAACTACAATCAAGAACTACTAGTAAATGACCATATATTCTCTCGCTAACACCAATATCACGAACGAAACCGCATTCAGCATTAAGAAATTCACTACGTCTCAGTTTAATTAGGGGTACTAATTTCTTGAGGTAAATTATTGCTCAATTACCTTGAGGTAAATGTTCTTTGAAAACTTATTTAATAGTTTCCGATAATCCTTCAACATATGGAAATGATAAAACCATTTTATCAAGAATTTCTAAGTCTGCATTTGTGTTATTATTTGGTTCTTATTGTTCCTTAAATATTTTGACCAAAAACGCTGAGTTAAATTTCCTAGATAGTTATTTATCTGTAACAACTTATACTTTTCTTATTTTTATGTAACAAGAATAAAGAACTTACTTCTATGACTTTTTTCACAGGATTCTTAACGTAATTTTATTTCTGGTTCATAGGGTTCATAGGGAAGAACAAAAATTAAGTATCCTTCCTGCACTGGAAGGTTTTGTGTACCAGTTATATTCTCATTCCGCCCTTATGACTTCTATATCAAGGAATTAGAAAATGTCATCTTTTCTTTCTCGCAATTTAAATAGATTATGATATAAATGAAATACATCAGTTTCACTTTTGTCAATAATAAAAAACAAATTATCTTCATAAAGTTTAATGATTTCACTATTGTGCCTAACTCACAATTACAAACTTCAGTAATTCAATCATAACTACATTATCGAGAACTTGTTATATAGGATTGCTCATAGGTAATCCAATTTTTTGTTTGTTTATGAATAACTCCTTCAAATATAAAATATCGGGTCTCACAAATAAGGTTTAGGATGGAGAGATAATTCTGTTTTTACGTGGCGATATGTGAATCAATTTTACTCCACTGCTTATTTATTGATTCAAAGGAATCATGATTACATTTTCACTTAATACTCCTTTTGTTAAATCTTCCTAAACTAGATAGATGATGAAATTCTCAAATTGTCTTCATTTACAAAGTTTCTAATTGAACACTTAAGTTTTTTTTTTGTTTCAAAATATTACACTTCTGTAAGTCCTCTTACGTATTTGTTGTCTCAAATTCTTACCATAGTTTCACATTGTAATTTGTTTTGCTTTTATATCTGTTTGGTTTTTGAATGATTGTATTATTTCTAATATTTCCTCCGTTTTGTAAGTCTGGTAAGTCCAGTTTATTAATAAAAGTTATTAATACCAACCAAAACTTCATTGACAGTTTAGTTTAAACCTGAAAAACTGACCGATTCCTGATAAACATTATTTTGTATAAACATAAATGGAACCAAAATGAATCAAGGTTTTGACAGCCTATCAATCTCAAATTAAAGTCTCAATGCCATCATTTTCATTCTACTTAAAATTTTTTTTAAAGTTACTGAAAATCTTAAAGACGAAAATAACTTTTTACATAATAATATTTTTCTGAACATAGAAAGCTATCTCATGTCAACGCAATCGAAATATTGTAGTTAGTTTTTGTAATCTACTGTATGGGTTTTCCTTCTGTGAATTAAGTTTATATATATATTATATATTATCAGCTTTTAATTTTATTATAGTTAAATGTTTTCATTCTTTTCATTTTTATTTGGCTTTTGTCTCTTTATCTTCCTTATCTACCTTTCCTCTGAAAGTTGGCTACACTGTTTGAGTTCGAACTGCTTCGGTTCGAACACCAAGCCAGTCGTTGTCAGCCTTTGAAGCGATTCACATCTATTCCTGACGACGAGGACATCGAAATATAGTAGTGAGTTCAGTGATTTCTTTTCTATGTGTTCTTTTGAAAATTCTAGTTTATATATATATAAATCAAGGATCAAACTACAATAAGAAATGGGTCTTACAAGCGGTCTTCGTCAGAGTCAAAAACCCAACTGTTATTTATATATATATATATATTTATATATATATATATATATATCCTTTTCCGGTTGGGTATAAATACCCAATATATACCGAACAACAACTGTAGTCTGAATGAACACGTGACACTAATGAAAGTTGTTGAACATCCCGATAAACTTTAGTTTTATATATATATATATATATATATATATATATATATATACACTTTTTCGATGAAAATGTGATCCGATATGGACAAATAGAGTTCAATGTACATAAAGAAACATATAGAAATTAAAAACACACACTTACAGAGTCTAATTTTTGGTTGAGCCGTCTTCAGGAGAGATAAGAGCGCACTGGTACAGAGACGGTTGGAGACCCATATACCAGTACACTTGGTTTCCCTCTCTTATCTCTCCTGAAGACGGTTCAACCGAAAATTAGAGACTGTAAGTGTGTGTTTTTAATTTCTCTATTTTTCTTTATGTACATTGAACTATATATATATATATATATATAAAAACTAAAGTTTATCGGGACTCGGTCAGTCCAATAAAGTGTCGGTAAAGTATATCGGTACTGACAGAGTCCCGATAAACTTACATTTTGTTTCTATTCCACAGTCGATACTTTTATCAATATATATACATATATATATCATACCCTTAAAACTCTATTAGCAGTCTTTATAGTTCCAAAGTACTCAATTCTATTGGTGTTAAAAAATTTGATCGAATACTGCTATATTCTCACCTCTTAATGTTGCACATTACTTCATCGGTTCTGTTTTGTGACAAAATACAAGAATAAAAGGTAGATGAAGCATTAATTAATAATAACAAGCTTCCTGAGTGTTGATGTTTATTGTTCAGTTAATATGTACTTGTATTACTTCTTGTTACCTTTATATCAATATATTAATTTGAAAAACATTTTAAGCTATATTATATATATTGCTCTTTTTTTAAAGATAATTTTGAGTTTTATTTAGATATAATAAAAAAGACATATTTTACTTTGGAAAGCATTTTTTTTTTTTAGGAAAAGAGATGATAATTTGCGGGAGTCATTTGAATGAAGCATGTTTTGGTTTTGAAATGGGGGGAGTGACAAATAGTATTTGCACCTGGCACACTCCTTTGCTTTACCACCTTATTTTTATTGCTCAAAGGTTGATAAATCTTGCTATATCTGTCAGAAAGATGTTTGTCCTGAAGAGAAGGATCTAAAATTCTTGAGATATCATTAATCAAGAAAACATCAAGTGGTTAAATTGTTATTTTATTAATAAAATTAATATCATTCTTCTTTTCAGATGAATCATTATCTTTTGATTGGTTCTCTGAAGAATCATTTATCATTTTCTTTGATCCATATTCTTTTATCAATATATGGTCTGATAACTGTGAAGGATTTCAATGTTGAATATACACTATTCGTTATTTTTAATTATTATTTATTCCGTGTAATATAATTTCTTTTCCTCTTATATTTCTGTTTGTTTATTTATAATTTTATACCTTCTAGCTCTTCTTTTTTACTCTTTTTTTAAAAAAAAAAAACAGCTATTGCCCTGACAGATATTCTCCTTGTCAACCCTTATCTCAGGATGATGTGGAAAACTTTTGAAGATGACAGTCGAAAATTAGAGCTGATATATAAGTTCTTTTTATGTGTTTAACCTGTTACCATCAATAGTTAAATAAGAACGATTTCTTATCATTTTACACATAAAAAGCACGTAGTAATAAATAAGATAATTCACAGCTATAATTCAAAAAATCGTTGTCTATCGGATAAAATATATGGTCTGTTTTAGTAACAAAAGGACACGGAAAAATGCTTCCGTCCTAGTAACAGTTTGAACTTTTTGCTGCCAACTAAAATAAGCTCGTTGAAATTATTGCAGATGTATGGGAATAATAAACAGTGATCTAAGTATCTCTTTCATAATTCCTCTTTTGCTGTCGATGTTAAGTGCTTTGTGTCCGTTTCCTCTGCGTATTCTTTCAGTGAAATTTGATGTATTGTCCAAGATGACCATTTCTTTTTTGTTTGCTGCCTTCTGATCTAAAGTTGCTGACGGAGTTACCGCGTCTGCGATTATTTTCTCCTAAATATATTTACTTCTTTCATTTATTTTGTTATTTATATTTACCTATTTTCCTTAGTTTAATAAAATATTTTCATTATGTTCCCCTTAAACGAGATATTTTTAGTCACTTAGGTTTGTATAGAGGTCTGTTACCTTTCTCGAAAAATAACCCATTGTACTCTTACATAATAGAAACATTCTGTTATAAATCTCAACCTTATATCCATGTAAAACTTGTTATATTCTTACCGAACAAATTATTTACTGTAAAATTAATGAAAATATAGCATGAACACTCAATAAATGTAGAATTTCTAGTCGAATTGATTCAATTTTCTTTTTTAAAAAAAAGACAAGCGAGTTATTTATTTAAGACGTTTAGTTCTTCCATACATCAATTTTTTTCTATTAAATTTGTAATAATATATATATATATATATTGCAAATGGAAAAAACCAAGGATACACAATAGACTTCCCAGGTAAACAAATTTAAATCTCTGGAAATTCTCATCAATATAATACAAAACAAGACTGGAATATGTAAATCCATAGTTTATCTTTTTTGTTACATATTAGCAAACAATAGAGCTAATGTAGTTGTAATAATTGTGCTCAATGTATTAATGTTTTAGCTCTGAGGAGGACATAAATATATGTCGAAACGTTGGCGAAGAAGCGTTTTTTATATCTAGCACAAAACCCTCAACAAATCTCAAAACCTATATATATATATAAAAAGATTTCACATAAACACGTGAAATAACAATCAATGATCAAACCACAATAAGAAAATGGGAAAACAAGACTAAGATCTTTCAACCGTAACAAGCTTGTTACGGTTGAAAGATCTTAGTCTTGTTTTCCATTTTCTTATTGTGGTTTGATCACACACACACACACACACACATATATATATATATATATATATATATATATATATAATATGCTTTTAAAAACTGGATGTCTGTTTCCACTTGATTTAATTTTTGTCTTATATTTTTCCAAAATACGAAATTTTTTCTTTAACTCAGAACTCAATTTAAAAATTAATTCACCATAATTACTTGTTTTATTATTGAACATGTTTCGGTGTACGTTCACCATCTTCAGCAAACACACGATTAATTATAATTACCTTAACAATGAATCTAATAGTTAAATTACATTTCAAAAACAATGAGTGAACAAGTTAACTAAGGTTACACTGACAGGTTAGGGGTTGTCAGTGTTGGCAAAACTAGCCCTAGGTTTCCAAACAAGCGCAACTGGTTGGCAAAATTACCTTTTTGATCGTTCATTCTAGGAGCTTTTTCTAGTATGAACAGCGCTTCTAATATCCTAGTCTTCTTCCGTCCTTTTCTTTTGCTATAATTCTAGTATTATTCACCATAGTTTCCCTCGAAATTTTTGTTTTGTGAATCTTTTGGAAGTGTTCTTTGGGGGCTCCTGAAACCAGATGCATCGTCAGCCTCCTAGAAAGGGTAGTAGTTGTTGATCCTATATATGAGTATTTTATATTATCTTCAACAGAGCGATAGAAAATTTAAAGCAGGTTTTTATCAACAATGGCTACAAGAACAGTGAATTTGATGAAACTCTTAAAAACTATATTAATCAGAAGAAAGAAAAAAATGAGGAAGATGAAGTAACAAAGCAAACTACCTACAAGATATACTATGAAAACCAATTTTCGGACAGCTATAAAACAGACGAAAGAATAATTAAAACAATATTAAAAAACAATATCAAGGTTAAAAAGCAAGAAGACAGGATCCAGCTTATTATTTTCTATAGGAACAAAACCACCACGCAACTGATTATAAGGAACCAGCATGAAAAGAAACAGCCGCTGAAACAAACGAACCTAGTATATGAGTTTCAATGTCCACTGGGAAACTGTGAATTCCAAAAATACTCATATATAGGATCAACAACTACTACCCTTTCTAGGAGGCTGACGATGCATCTGGTTTCAGGAGCCCCCAAAGAACACTTCCAAAAGATTCACAAAACAAAAATTTCGAGGGAAACTATGGTGAATAATACTAGAATTATAGCAAAAGAAAAGGACGGAAGAAGACTCAGGATATTAGAAGCGCTGTTCATACTAGAAAAAGCTCCTAGAATGAACGATCAAAAAGGTAATTTTGCCAACCAGTTGCGCTTGTTTGGAAACCTAGGGCTAGTTTTGCCAACACTGACAACCCCTAACCTGTCAGTGTAACCTTAGTTAACTTGTTCACTCATTGTTTTTGAAATGTAATTTAACTATTAATTCATTTGTTAAGGTAATTATAATTAATCGTGTGTTTGCTGAAGATGGTGAACGTACACCGAAACATGTTCAATAATAAAACAAGTAATTATTGAATTAATTTTTAAATTGAGTTCTGAGTTAAAGAAAAAATTTCGTATTTTGGAAAAATATAAGACAAAATTAAATCAAGTGGAAACAGACATCCAGTTTTTAAAAGCATGTATTGAAGAAGGACTGCTCCCAACTTTTACAAATATTAGAACATATGATCCAGCAGTACGACAACATGAGGTAACCATAAATTATCGAAGAAGACTTCTGCAGTATGAATTAGATAAACATGTAAAAGAAAAATTATCCCTTAAACAAAATATTACGGTAATAAATGAAGACAAAACAATAGTGACATTGAACCAGAGTTAAAATCATCTCTAATATGCACATTAAATGAAATACTTCATAATAAGCATCAAATTAACATAAGCACAAAAATCAAAAAATTGAACAAACTTTTGGAGGAAAAGTGTGCTTACCTAACAACAGCAATAAGGCTTACTTAAACTTATCTACATATGAACTTAAAGAGGACGAACAAGAATTCCTATCGTTGGGAATGAAATGCCATATAAAACCAAAATTCAACATGATGAAAAAAAAACAGAATTAGAAGTGCTATACAATTCTTTGTTGAAATTACAGGATGACGAGGTAAAAGTATTCATCCCAACTTACACCACCAACTGAAAGCCGAAGCTACAAAACAAAGAGACTTCAAGCCAAGCAAGATACTTACGAAGAGGCTTAATATCGCAGCTAAACGGCTGAGAGAAAACCCTGACATAGTAATTCGACGAGCAGATAAATCCAATACCTTCGTAATTTGGATAAAGTACGGTACAAGCAAAAGTTAGATGACATTTTAAAAGATGAATCTAATTTAAACGGTTGAAGAAGAACCCATCAATGAGCTAAAAATCGAGGTAAATAAGCTCATCAAAGAAGCCAATAAAAACAAGAAGTTAAGATCTTAGAACCAATCATAGGCGAGTAACCCCGGTTACGTATGGAAACGTCAAGATTCATAAGGAAGGTAATAACCTACGACCAATCATTTCCCAAATCAACACTCCAACCTACAAACTTGCAAAAACGTTAAATAGTATAATATCAAAATACTTACCTGCTAAATTCTTACTACATTCGACCAATGATTTTTTGGAAATAATACGAACCTGCAGACCTAAGGGACTTCTAGACTAGAAAAAGCTCCTAGAATGAACGATCAAAAAGGTAATTTTGCCAACCAGTTGCGCTTGTTTGGAAACCTAGGGCTAGTTTTGCCAACACTGACAACCCCTAACCTGTCAGTGTAACCTTAGTTAACTTGTTCACTCATTGTTTTTGAAATGTAATTTAACTATTAGATTCATTTGTTAAGGTAATTATAATTAATCGTGTGTTTGCTGAAGATGGTGAACGTACACCGAAACATGTTCAATAATAAAACAAGTAATTATGGTGAATTAATTTTTAAATTGAGTTCTGAGTTAAAGAAAAAATTTCGTATTTTGGAAAAATATAAGACAAAATTAAATCAAGTGGAAACAGACATCCAGTTTTTAAAAGCATGTATTGAAGAAGGACTGCTCCCAACTTTTACAAATATTAGAACATATGATCCAGCAGTACGACAACATGAGGTAACCATAAATTATCGAAGAAGACTTCTGCAGTATGAATTAGATAAACATGTAAAAGAAAAATTATCCCTTAAACAAAATATTACGGTAATAAATGAAGACATAAACAATAGTGACATTGAACCAGAGTTAAAATCATCTCTAATATGCACATTAAATGAAATACTTCATAATAAGCATCAAATTAACATAAGCACAAAAATCAAAAAATTGAACAAACTTTATGGAGGAAAAGTGTGCTTACCTAACAACAGCAATAAGGCTTACTTAAACTTATCTACATATGAACTTAAAGAGGACGAACAAGAATTCCTATCGTTGGGAATGAAATGCCATATAAAACCAAAATTCAACATGATGAAGAAAAAAACAGAATTAGAAGTGCTATACAATTCTTTGTTGAAATTACAGGATGACGAGGTAATAAGTATTCATCCCAACTTACACCACCAACTGAAAGCCGAAGCTACAAAACAAAGAGACTTCAAGCCAAGCAAGATACTTACGAAGAGGCTTAATATCGCAGCTAAACGGCTGAGAGAAAACCCTGACATAGTAATTCGACGAGCAGATAAATCCAATACCTTCGTAATTTTGGATAAAGTACGGTACAAGCAAAAGTTAGATGACATTTTAAAAGATGAATCTAAATTTAAACGGTTGAAGAAGAACCCCATCAATGAGCTAAAAATCGAGGTAAATAAGCTCATCAAAGAAGCCAATAAAAACCAAGAAGTTAAGATCTTAGAACCAATCATAGGCGAGTATAACCCCGGTTACGTATATGGAAACGTCAAGATTCATAAGGAAGGTAATAACCTACGACCAATCATTTCCCAAATCAACACTCCAACCTACAAACTTGCAAAAACGTTAAATAGTATAATATCAAAATACTTACCTGCTAAATTCTTACTACATTCGACCAATGATTTTTTGGAAATAATACGAACCTGCAGACCTAAGGGACTTCTAGCCTCACTAGATGCAGAATCTTTATTTACAAACGTTCCTGTGATTGAAACTATTAATATAATCTGTGAAGAGGTTTATAATAACGCCACTATCGCCCCTCCAAATATAGAACGACACATATTGGAAAAGCTATTGCAAGCTTGTACAATGAAGAACCCTTTCAAACATATTGACGGAACGTTATACCAACAAGTTGATGGCGTAGCGATGGGATCTCCACTCGGTGTCACTTTTGCTAATTTTTATATGTGCAATTTGGAGAATAGAATTTTGAAAGCTGATAAACCATACAAACCTAATATATATTGTCGCTATGTAGACGATTGTTTTCTAATAGTTAAGGACCTAGAAATGCTAATGGAAATAAAAAGAAAATTCGAAGAAAAGTCTGTGCTGAAATTTACCCATGAGGTAGCTGTAAACAATAAAATTAATTTCCTGGATGTACAGATATCTGCAAATGATAGTGAGTTATCAACAGCGATGGTTTTCAAGCCAACACACAGCGGTATATACCTCAACAACAAGAGTGAATGTCCCTCAAGATATAAAAATGGCACTATTAAAACACTGATAGACAGAGCATTTAAAATCTCGGCCGATTGGGAAACCTTCAACAGAGCGATAGAAAATTTAAAGCAGGTTTTTATCAACAATGGCTACAAGAACAGTGAATTTGATGAAACTCTTAAAAACTATATTAATCAGAAGAAAGAAAAAAATGAGGAAGATGAAGTAACAAAGCAAACTACCTACAAGATATACTATGAAAACCAATTTTCGGACAGCTATAAAACAGACGAAAGAATAATTAAAACAATATTAAAAAACAATATCAAGGTTAAAAAGCAAGAAGACAGGATCCAGCTTATTATTTTCTATAGGAACAAAACCACCACGCAACTGATTATAAGGAACCAGCATGAAAAGAAACAGCCGCTGAAACAAACGAACCTAGTATATGAGTTTCAATGTCCACTGGGAAACTGTGAATTCCAAAAATACTCATATATAGGATCAACAACTACTACCCTTTCTAGGAGGCTGACGATGCATCTGGTTTCAGGAGCCCCCAAAGAACACTTCCAAAAGATTCACAAAACAAAAATTTCGAGGGAAACTATGGTGAATAATACTAGAATTATAGCAAAAGAAAAGGACGGAAGAAGACTCAGGATATTAGAAGCGCTGTTCATACTAGAAAAAGCTCCTAGAATGAACGATCAAAAAGGTAATTTTGCCAACCAGTTGCGCTTGTTTGGAAACCTAGGGCTAGTTTTGCCAACACTGACAACCCCTAACCTGTCAGTGTAACCTTAGTTAACTTGTTCACTCATTGTTTTTGAAATGTAATTTAACTATTAGATTCATTTGTTAAGGTAATTATAATTAATCGTGTGTTTGCTGAAGATGGTGAACGTACACCGAAACATGTTCAATAATAAAACAAGTAATTATGGTGAATTAATTTTTAAATTGAGTTCTGAGTTAAAAAAAAAAAATTTCGTATTTTGGAAAAATATAAGACAAAATTAAATCAAGTGGAAACAGACATCCAGTTTTTAAAAGCATGTATTGAAGAAGGACTGCTCCCAACTTTTACAAATATATATATATATATATATATTAGTATAAATAGAGAGCAAACCTTCTTTTATACAAATTGTGTTGAACTGAATTGCCTTAATCAAACATACCTTTCTTTTGAGCAGTTTTTCATATTTTCTTGATAATTTCAAATCGGCTTGATTTAATTGGTGAATTATTTGAGCAAAACTCTGGTTGGCCATCAATATTTATTGATTAACATTTGACATGTTTCGGTTGTCTCCAACCATTATGATGGTTAAGTAAGTAAATCAAGACGATTTGAAATTATCAAGAAAATATGACAAACTGCTCAAAAGTAAGGTATGTTTGATTAAGGCAATTCAGTTCAACACAATATATATACATATAGACATTTGAAAAAACTTGATATTTGATATAATTTCATAGTCTCATATTTATATGCAAATCATATGTTTTAAAAAATTAAAATTATTTTGATATATAGATATACAAATAGAATGTATATTGATATTTATATGAAAATTATATTTTTTAGAAAATTAAAATTATTTGATATATAGATATACACAAAATAGAACAGGCTGTATAAACGACTTAAAATGGTCAGAGAAATGATGGGGGTTTTTGTAATAACAGAGAAGTGTTTGGCGGTGATTGAATATTTATGAGGTTCTCGTTTATTGATCACCCAAGTCTACAGAAGAACACTTGTTTATAACAGTTCTGCACTGAGTTATAAGATGAAACTTTTCGACCACAACTTGTTACTTTGCAAAGTTTGTGGCATGTGGTCAAGGAACTCATTGTATAATTGTTTCAATAGATTCACTATTTTAACTAGTCATCTATATTTTGTACCTAATTGTTTAATTAAATATTTACCAGTCTAATTTTATAAAAAAAAATTGTTTCCGAAAAATGTATCTATTGGTTGTTATCATTATTTTTATGAACTTTTTGAAATGTATATGACCTTTAGGACTACCTCAATGAATATGTCCTCTTAACCATTAGAAACAACTAAGTTTGTCCCAGTTTATTGCAACTACCATTGGGAGGTTTGAGTAGCCCAATGGCTTACATGCTCTCCTCGGGACTGGTAGGTTCGGAGTTCAATACTCACTCCAGCTCTCGATTTATTCACGCAGGAGGTCAAACAAAATCTTAGGAAGTCCTAACTCAGTGAGGGTGGCGATCTTGTACAATGTCAGGCACTTTTTAAAGAACCCTAGTCCAAATATAGTAGAGTTTGGTATAATTGAGCACTCCCAACGTTCTTTTGTGATAATACACAAGGTCAATCTTTGGCCTCTTTTGAGGGACTGCCACTAAACCTAACATAACCTATGGAAACAGTGTTATCGTTGAAGAAATTAATCAAAAATTCATGTGCTAGCAATGTATTTTCACAGTACCACATATTGTATTGACTCAATTTTTGGGAACTAAGATGGAATAGACGCCAAGTGGACAGTGGCATAGGAGTCACTGGGCTGACCCCTGCAGGCTGAGGTTTGACTCTCTAAATTTGTTTCGTTCTTTTGTCATGCTTTTAAATTCCTAAACTTGAAATGGCTTTCAATCATTTTTTAAAATATTTAAATACTGAATGAATATATTGAATAAATGAATGAAATATATTGCTAGTATTACGCGGCTTTTTGGCCTGGTTAGAATTTTTTTTATTTTTCATCATAGAAATCTCATCAACATTATTAATGCTAATTATATAAATTAAAAGTATTGCATAAAAATTATTATGAAAAAAAATAGTAAGTAAAAATATTAGGTAAAAATAAAAATTATTATGCTAGGAAAAGTGTTTTCAATAACTTTAGAATTGACACATTAATATTTAATAGACGAAAATAATATTCGTTGCATACCTTCAATTACCCGCTTTTCAGTTTAAAATTGTTGATTTAAGTAAATGTTTTAAGCAAAAGTTGTTAAAAATTTACATTAGAAACAGAACAAATAACATGCTCACTGAAAATAATTAATAAATGAATAGGACTCATGCGTATATAAGTAATAGCTTATTTGAAAATATTTTGTTCCAAAAAAAAAAATTTTATGCTTATGGGTACAATGAAAGCACTTCTGAATAGTGAGGAAAAACACATTAAGTCCTCACCACAAAGATTTAATTATGCAGCGTGTTAGTGTTCATAAAGTATATCTACAATCTAAACACAAGTATGTATAAATACATTTCAGTTAAACAAAGGAAAAAATAAAAAAAATCTGTAGTGGCCTACACTCAATTTTACTATAAGTAAACGTAATATCAAACGCCTTAGGCATATAATATATAATGTCCCATTTATGCATAATATAAATGTCTAAATGGGATGTCTTTCATTCCTGGAGGTTGTACAGATGGTGATTGATCCACATATCAATATATACGCTTATTTTTGATGTTTCATTCCATATTTATTGAAATTGTCGATCGCAATGTTACTTTAATAAATTACACTTGTATAAACATGCGGTATTGGACTGTCTTCAAACTTCCTCTACCAACAGACTGCCTTCATTCTTCCAAACTTTGAAACAACTTTTTAACAAAAGTTCACTACATTTCAAAACCCTCTCCATTTGAATAAATTACTTTGTATTTACTTCTATTTTCTTTATTTTTTGAAGCAATAATGGTTCTCGGTTCAATAATTAACTGATTTTTGACGATCTGCTGAATTATAACCATTACCTCCTTGAGCAGACATTTCGTGATATCAACTTACATCGACTAGTTTTTGTGACAAAATTAAATCACTTTTCCTGAAATATCCTGTAATGTAATCATTTTTTCCAGTAAGTACCAATCATCCCTTTGTCACCTCAGGTTTCACAGTCACCAATGAAAATTAAATAACAACTATCAATTAATTTGAATTAATACATACTAATTTTCTTTTAGCCTTATTATCCGGTGTTATATTAAAATATATTCGGTCCCCACCTGGCCCTCGATTTATTCACACGGGAGGTGAATAAATCTGAGCACGTCGTCCCTCGGAGAAGGATGTTAAACTGTCGGTCCCAAGCCTGTACGATGTCAGGTACTCGTTACAGATATCTACTCTAAATACGCTTGAGTTAGGCAAAATTTAGGACTCCCACTGTAGAATCAATCTTCACTGTGTGGTATCACAAAGGGCCAATGCTCGGCCTAAGTGTGTTCCCTTGTGGGACTGCCACTGCAACCTAACCTAACCTATATTAAAATATATATGAACATTTTTCTATAGATTTGCTATAAAAATTCTAATTTCCCTGTTTATGTAAACTTTTGTATACTGCTACTTTACATTTTATTTTATTTATTTTATATAATTATAATGGTGCAGTATTTCACCATAAGTGCAAGTCTAGGAGCAGAAATGAGAATGATTTGTTAATTGTAACCTAATTATTTAAGTGCCAAATGACTGATGATTTACCATGAGTTGTCCGATGTTAACAAATACGATAAAAACTAAGTTTATTTAGGGTAAGAATCTTATGATAGTACCTGCCATCTTATAGGCTTGCAAACTGTGTTTTGAGGAGTCCAATGCTCAGAATCTGACCATCTTGCATAATAGTAAATCCCCGGATAGAGTCAGTTCTGAATGCGTTCTGAACGCTAACCGTAGTCAATCCTGGTAAAGTTATTAATGTGATTAAATAGACAAAATAGAATAAACATCAAAATTTCTTGTTCTAATCTTAATTAATCAACACATTATTATCACAAACATATTAAAATCAGAGCTATGATTAAGCCTAATAATTTAACTGAAAATAAGTACAAAACAATGTAATTAATTATTTTTTTTTTGCCAAGTTCACACTTATAAGGGCGGAAATTGTGGCTCATTTATTATTTGGCTAACCATTGTAGTAATGGGTGAACCACATCTGTTGATTCTACTACATTTGGTGTTTTCATTTTGTCTAACTCAAGTTTATTTAGAGTAGGGATGTTTAACAAGTTCCTGACATAGTACAGATTCGGGACCGACGGCTTAACGTCCTCTCTGAGGGATGACGTGCTCAGATTCATTTAACCTCCCACGTGAATAAATCAAGGACCAAGTGGATATCGAACCCCAGACCTGCCAGTTTAGAGGCGAGTACTAAACAACTGAGCTAACCTGGCCTCTCATTAATTATGTTCAAATACATTTTAAGTAATTTAGAAAACGGCATACAATAACATGTTACTTACATTCATTTAGATTTATTGCAAAATACTGCCATACCTTTGGTTCATAATATTAATAGAGTTTCCAACGTAAAAATGCACGTATTAAGTTTCCCTCATTCTAATGAAACAGGATTTATATATTGATTTGATGTATGCGCTGCGCGTGTAATTGGCAGGATTTCTTGAAAACCAAATCGAATATATTTACCAAATTTGATATTTAAGTCCCTGTTGAATTAGACCACCTTCAATGTATTCATAAAAGGCGACTCCTCAAAACACAGTTTGCAAGCCTATAAGATGGCAGGTACTATTATAAGATTCTCACCCTAAATAAACTTAGTTTTTATCGTATTTGTTAACATCGGACAACTCATGGTAAATCATCAGTCATTTGGCACTTAAATAATTAGGTTACAATTAACAAATCATTCTCATTTCTGCTCCTAGACTTGCACTTATGGTGAAATACTGCACCATTATAATTATATAAAATAAATAAAATAAAATGTAAAGTAGCAGTATACAAAAGTTTACATAAAACAGGGAAATTAAAATTTTTATAGCAAATCTATAGAAATTTGTTGATATATATTTTAATATAGGTTAGGTTAGGTTGCAATGGAAGTCCCATAAGGGAACACACTTAGGCCGAGCATTGGCCCTTTGTGATACCACACAATGAACATTGATTCTACAGTGGGAGTCCTAAATTTTGCCTAACTTAAGTGTATTTAGAGTAGATATCTCTAACGAGTACCTGACATTTTAGAGGCTTAAGACCGACAGTTTAACGTCCTTCTCCGAGGGACGACGTGCTTAGATTTATTCATCTCCCGCGTGAATAAATCGAGGGCCAGGTGGGGACCGAACATATAGATAATAAGGCTAAAAGAAAATTAGTATGTATTAATTCAAATTAATTGATAGTTCTTATTTAATTTTACTCCTCAGGAGGTAAGTAGTTAGTGTGTAATGTGTGTAATGTTATAATTAGTATTCATAAAGGATAATCTAAAAAACTCAAGGACAAAATTTTTGAAATATGTCTTAAAATAGAAATAACGAACTTTTAAGGGACTATTAAACTAACGCAGACATAAAATTAAAGATAGTTAAATACAGGTTATTAATATTGCATCCTATATTTGACTTGATTAATGTCAACCTATATATATTTAATATGATTGTCAATACGATTAATATTGTTCTTTGTAAATAAAGTGATATTTAAAAAGCTGGGTGGTGGTTAAACATGAAAATGTTAACACTTATGTAGTAAGTATTATGACTACTTCATAAAATATATACATATATATATATATATATAATATTATATATATAAGCGTAGGTCAGCTGATATGACATATGTATATATTTTATGAAGTAGTCATAATGCTAACTGTATAAGTGTTAATATTTTCATGTTTAACCTGTGTTGGTGCGTATAAAGGTCAACACAGGTTAAACATGAAAATGTTAACACTTATATAGTAAGCATTATGACTACTTCATGAAATATATACATATGTCATATCAGCTGACCTACGCTTCAAATGTTAAACAACTCAAATCCTTCAAATACATGTTTATAATAAAGTAACTTAATATTGTGCAGAGCTTCGCATCAGAGTTTTACAAATAACTACATTTTATCCACTTCTTCACAAACCACTTGTTGCAGTTTAATTGGGTTATATGTTTTCAATTATAAAAAAAAAGGGGAAGCTATATTGTTTTTTCTTTGTTTTAAACTTAATTATCTCATTCTTCAGTCATTTTTTTTCCCTTTTTTTTGTACTCATTGTTTAAAATATAGTCCATTTAATACGATACCATTCAAATGAATTTAGAATAAAAAAAAACCACCTTAATAAGATCTCAGAACTCAACTGGAAAAAGAGTCCCTTAACTTTCATATTACCTTCAAAGTGGCATGAAGAATTTAATTTGAGCGTTTATTATTTTTGTTTCACTTTATTTTTATTTTATTTTTAATAAAATGCACTAAAAAAAAGACTTCTCTAAAATACTTTCTGTAGTTATTTAAATGAATATCATTGTTATGTTTGAACAAAATAATTTATAGCAAAAAAACAAGCAAAGTGTTCTATATTATTATACTACATTATTTTAGGAAATGCAAAACTGAAAATTGGAACTTTATTATTATTAAGAAATTTATTATTTATGGTCGAGGAAATTATTTTATTATATTTACTTCTCAGTCTTATTCTAAACAAATGAAACTTACAATAGAGTTATATTCTTTATATTAAGGTTTCAAAATTACTCGAATAACATTAAAACATATTTATAATTAGGAAATATTAGTTTCAATGCGAATTATATAATTTTGCATACAACAATTCAATTTGACAAAAATCACATATACATAAAATGTTTTAGCGTTAACGTGATGTTCATTTGCCTTCACTTATGAATGCTATAAATAGTTATTGCGTCTGAGCAAATGTTGTTAAATACACAAAAGGTCAGACAGGTAGGGATTTTAGGGTTCCTGGACTAACTTGAATTCATGAAGTGAAGATTTAGATTATTAATGCGAGATACAGGAATACTGCCTCAGGGACAACTACCCATTCTTGATAACTGCCACCCAGCAAATTCAACTGCAGTCAAATGGCAGCCGAGCAAAGCTTTCCCTTGGATAACTGCCCTCTAATCAAAATCCTACTAGACACTTGCAAACATAACACTTGCTTCAGTTGGAATTACAAATCAGTTAGTTTTAGTTAAGATCAAATAGTTTTCGATTAGAAAATTAGAAAAATGACACAGATTTAGATGTTTTTTCCACGTGTTTATTGTGAATCTTATTTATATGCATATTATATAAACGTCCAAATCAAACCAGTTGAGATTTGACTCTAACAAAGACCGCTTTTTAAGTTGATGACTGTTTGTAGCAAAAATATAATTAAAAATTAAAAATAAAATAACTCTTTTTTTCTAATCATCTTTATTTACAAATATACAACTACGCATATTATGTGTAACAGGCATATGTAGTAATAGATTACACAATAACATCGATGCACCTGAGCAAAGAATGAAACCCACTGGTTCAACTTCTCACTTTGTTTTTTTTTTTTTTTTTTAAAGTATATTATTGTAATAGTAGATCCCTGGGCCATTTTCTCTTGAGTCGTCTTGGGGGATTCTGGGAAGGTGAGGAGGAAGCAAGGATTCGTACAAATGGATTTGGGTGAAAGGAAAGGTTGTTGTGAAATGACTTATAACGATCAGAGGCAAGGTTTTGGATGAATGGAATTTTTAGGTCTTTATAAATGAGTGTAGTTTTTGACGTAATACGGAGCATTTGTGATAGTGCGGAGGATTTTAGATTGCAATGATTGTATTCCATGAATATTGGATGGTTTTGCGCAACCCCATAGTTCAAGTCCGTGTAAAATTACTAAACAATAAAAAGGTAGAACAATTCAATTATAAAAGACAAATGATATAGATAACATTCATTAAAGTGTATACGTAAAATCTGTTTGTATGTTTTCGTTCATATGAAATTTACCCTACGTTTTCTTACTGAAGCAGTAGGTTTTCATACCCTCATAGCAGTATGTACATGAACTATGCTGCTTGAAAATCTGTCTTTCGTCATGTGTTGCCTAATGACGCAACACGCAATACCACATTGCATTTTGGTTACTATTTTTGATTACTTTATGGGGTCGTACTCTGTATGAACACCACTAAGGAACCAAGTGCTATCACTAACTACTTACCTCCTGAGGAGTTCTAAGTTGATGGCTCTATAAACATCTAAATCAATGAAGCTTATAAATAAAAAAATATATATAAAGAAGTATAAACCGACATATTTAGACCAAAATACTTCGAAAACTAATAACTTTATAGAAAAAACTCAATGGCTGTTGATAACAAATACAGTTTTACACAACTTTTTTACGGCAACGTTTATGTTTTGTGATTATATATAAAAAGCTTTCACATAAACACGTGAAATAACAATCAATGATCAAACCACAATAAGAAATGGTAAAACAAGACTAAGATATTTCAACCGTAACAAGTGGTCTTCGTCAGAGTCAAAAACCCAGTTGGGTTTTTGACTCTGACGAAGACCGCTTGTTACGGTTGAAAGATCTTAGTCTTGTTTTCCCATTTCTTATTGTGGTTTGATCAGTGATTATGTATAGGTCTTAAAATTGCAAAAGTAAATAAGATTAAAATTAGCATTGTTTTTTTTTAAATTTTAGCTATCATCTGATGATGCAGGTGTTTTAAATTTTGAGCTTTCATAACCATGTTTCAACTCTGAATCATTCAAATATATTCAATCACCATATATTTACATCTTTTTTGAAAGTTAACTCGAAATTTTTAGTAGCTCCAACATAAAATGGGAATAAGCAAAGAAAATAACTTTTGATAATTAAAGATTTTTAGCTATAAAATTCAATAACTGGGTATTTCCACATCTTGAATCAGATTTACTTAACAGTTGGCTGTAATAAAGTTTTAATGAAGGTAAAATTAAATCATTTTTCCTCTTTATTTAAATAACTCTATCCATTAATACTCTTTTCAATAAGATTAAAGCACTCAATTCTTCTTTTTTTTTTTAGGACAATAGCTAAATTTATTTGGCTAAAGTGTTTCAAAAAAAAAAACTTTTAAAGATGAAATATAAGGAATTTTTTTTCCTTTTCATTTCTACAAGAAAAAACGATTACAGTAAACTTAGTTTAAGATTTTGCATTAGAAAAAATTAAATTTCTGTGAATAATAGAAAAATAAAATGTAAATTTTTCTACCTCCAAGTGGATGATAACTTATAAAAAATAACGACCAACTTACGTATCAACTTTAAAAGAACTAAATATTTAACTATACAGAATTTGCCAAGATATTGCTAACATTGAACAAAGTCAATTTTTGTAATTATACATGACTATATGTTCATGGTTAACGATCTGAACTCAAAATTAAAAAGATTTAAAATTGCATGCCATCTTTTTTTTTATTATTGTTTGAATGTTGCATTTTTTGCAGCATATAACTTGTAAAACTGTATTATCTTTAGCTCTTATTTCAAAAAAACTTTTGAAATATTTAAACATAAAATAATTAAATATCACTTTCATTTTGTTCAGAAAATTGTTGAATTATTATAGAATGCCAATTAATATACCAAACTTAATAAATAGTCTTGTATATATGCAACCAGGCTTGATATATTTTTTTTGTAATTCAGAAAAATTTCTGAATATTTATTTTTTTATAAAATAAAAAAATATATAAAACTGCCATTAACTCATACATGTAAATATGTACATTCTCTAACTTTAGGAAGCTAAAAGAAATAATCTAATAAACTTGTTTCAAAGTACTTGTACGTATAAATTAAAACATTTTTTGTCATATTTAAACTGTAATTATAGAGGAATATTGAAAAAATATGAATAATATTTGATTAATTTATTGGATATTTAAGGTATCCGGAAATGGCGTGTGTGTGTGTGTGTGTGATGTCTGTGTATGTGATTTCAAACCATTACAAAGAGCTTACTAATGAGAAGCATGAACTACCATATATGTCTGCATCAAATTTGATTTATTTATAGTAATAATAAAAATAGTAATATTATGGGGGGAGGGGGGGGGGCTAAGGAGGTGAAATGCATTTACTTACATAGTTCTGGCCTCCCAGATATACTAGACTAACAACAACTATAACACCCCCATTTCTACAAGGACATTAGACTGAAACTGTTTTCCAGATTACCTCAGGCTAGCCATTTCATTTCCTTACGTAAGGCAACCTAACTTCAGAATTATTTACTCTAGCTCTTAATAAAAATAATAATAATAATAATATTTTTTTAGTTTTGGCACCATCAATGCATGTAACGGATAATTCATTATGTATTATGACATATAGTAAATACCTTTTTACATTACTTTAGAAATCATAGATAATTAAAACACTTAATTAAACTTGATCACAACCTGGGTAATTCACTGAAAAATTGTAATAAATACTAGTACTCAGAAATGAATAACAAACACACAAAAAATAGCTATTTAATCAAACATGATAAAGACCAAACCACAGTAAGAAATGAAAAAGATCTCAGTATTTTTTTTTATTTTTTACTGTTGCTTAGACGTTGAATTATATTCAATATATAGGCTAAGCTGTATATTTCGGGTCCTAGTATAAAGTATAAGAAGTTTCTCCTTAGTCTGGGTAGAAGAAGGTTGAGAAATCTTATTGGAATTCTCACCGGTCACTGTAGACTGAGAAGACATCTAAATATCTTGGGTATAGGAAACAGCGCGACTTGCCAAAAATGTGGGGAAGAAGATGAAACCTCTGTCCACTATGTGGCTGAATGCCCTGCATATAGTCTCCTTAGACTTAATATTTTAGGTTCAAGTACCATAAAAATAGATAAGTTAAGGGAAATGGAATGGAGAAACCTTCTGATCTATATAGAAAGATCAGGAGGATTCTCCTAGGAGTAGGATCTGGGATACATGGGGAAGGCAAAAAGGGCCCACTTGACTGGCCCACTTGGCTGGCCTACTTGCCAGATCTTAGATCTACCCGCATTACTACTACTATATTCTATATATTTTTTCTGAAATGTTTTTAATGGTATATTCTACATTACTTTTACCCTACCATTAATTCAAATGATAAACATATGGTCTTCGAAAAATATAACAGAGATATACATTTCATTGATTTAGTGTCATTTGAATAAACTTCAATCCCATGCTTATTAGGACGAGCATTATGTCAACGTGATAATATGGTCTTAATGACTATAGCCGTTCCTCATTGTTTCATAATTGTAATCAACTTACTCAGTCTGTCAAAACTTAAAACAACTCATTAAATTTTCATCATAACTGGGAAAATAATGTCAAGCCTATTTTAATTAACATTTAATTAAAACCTTTATCCATGAGTTTGATAATAAGCTTTAAAATGACTGCGATCTCCAGATATTTCTAAAAAACGAAAATATATCTTCAAAACTTATCAGTTAAACAATTGACGGATTTTTTTGCGACACTTTAAAGGTAAGTTGTGGTAAAAAAAACTTTTAGTTGTAAAAACAAAATTTCCGTTTATGAAAGGAAATATTTATGATTTTTTCTATAAAATTAATCATTTTTATGACAATTTTAAGTATTTTTGGTGTTGAATTGATCTTTAAGAAAAAAGCCACAACAGTTTGTATAAACGAAGATTTAAACTAATGAATTATAAGAAAAAATAACGCATGAGTCTTGTTCACTTGTTTATTCTCAAAAAGTATATGTTAAATCAATACTTCAATTTAACAATTGCTCTACTTTAAAAGATTAATAAATAATTATATAGTTATATTGCATTGATTGGCTGTAAACATAGGATATAAAATTTTGTTGAATCATTATAGAATTATATTGTCTTATGATTCTTTAGAAACACAATTTAAATATTTTGAATTTTTTTTGCCATATTTTATCAATAAAAAACACAATATTTTATTCGTATTTGTTGAATTTAATGATATCGTCTAACTAAACCTACAGAAAATGAAAGTCATTATGACTTTATGACTTATTTATGACATTATTTAGACATTATTATAACTTTATGACATTATTTAGTCATTATGACATCACTAATCCATTCACTATACCTGTAAACGATTAAGTATCTGAGTAGAGTGTTGCCAATCATTTTGGATTGCAAGATTACCCATTGGTAAGAATGGCAAGGTAACTCACTGAGAAGATAGGCAAGATATCTCATTGCCAAGATTACTCATTAGAAAGTTTGGGAAGATAACTCATTAGAAAACTTGGTAAGGTTACACATTGGGAAGATTGGTAAGATATCTCATTGGCAAGATTACTTATTAGAAAGATTGGTAAGATATTTCATTGGCAAGATTACTCATTAGATAGATTGGTAAGATAACTCATTAGGAAAATTGGTAAGGTTACGCATTGAGAAGATTGGTAAGATATCTCATTGGCAAGATTACTCATTAGAAAGATTGGTAAGATAACTCATTAGAAAACTTGGTAAGGTTACGCATTGAGAAGATTGGTAAGATATCTCATTGGCAAGATTACTCATTAGAAAGATTGGTAAGATAACTCATTAGAAAACTTGGTAAGGTTACGCATTGAGAAGATTGATAAGATATCTCATTGGCAAGATTACTCATTGGGAAGATTGGTAAGATAATTCATTAGAAAAATTGTAATGAGTAATGAGTAATTGTAATTGTAATGAAAAAATTTAATTGTAACAAACTTTTAACGTATTATCATCTCCTGCCAAAAATAGCATTATTTCGGGCAGGATGATCAACAGCATATAAAATTTGTCTATGCATATAAACAACATGTCCTGAACACGCTCTGTTCTTTTTTAAGATCTATTAACTCTAAGTGTATCTACCATTTATCCCAACAGTCAATAAAACTGAAGAAAATTATATGTTAAAAAGGAATTCCGTATATAGAAACATTGGTGCTAACTGATATTTCTATTGTACTTCCATACTGGTCTGAATACCAGATAATTGCATTATCTGATTGAAAAACTTTTGAAGACTTCTCTACTTAGCAACGTTCTATGCATAAATAAATGTAAAGAAAAAATAATAAGATTAATTTGAAATAAAGTTATTTCAAATACTGTTTATATTATATATTATTTTGACATTTATATATATAAATATTGGTATAATTTAAGAGCAGACCTTCTTTTAAACATATATCATTAAATACTTTCCAACTTTAAGTCTAGTATGTTTCTTACATACCTTGTCGAGTTTTCTTATATTATTCCTCCATCTTTCCGGTACCATATAAATCAACTCACCGAATGATTTGGTTATATTTCTATTTTCCATATTTACACAGGGTCGACGTTTCGGTCTACATTGACCATTATCAAGGAAATCTTTTTACAATATTGTTACAATCATAATAAAATTCTTATTTACATTAACAGTCACTTCGCTTCATTCAAATATAACTAATAAAATACACTTTTCCAATTTGTGACTGTTAGAGTGACTGATTGATGGAGGAATAGTATAAGAAAACTCGAGAAGGCATGTAAGAAACATACTAGGCTTAAAATTGGCAAGTTATTTAATAATATATATCATCATTATATAAACTAACTTTACTTTATTATGGTATATATATATATATATATATATATATATATATATATATATATATATATATGATCAAACCACAATAAGAAAATGGGGTAGTTGGGTTTTTGACTCTGACGAAGACCGCTTGTTACGGTTGAAAGATCTTAGTCTCGTTTTCCCATTTTCTTATTGTGGTTTGATCATTGATTGTTATTTCACGTGTTTATGTGAAATCTTTATATATATATATATTTGTGTATTTTGGGAGCAGACCTTCAATCAAACATGTTTTATTAAAAATTATGCCAATTTTAACTTTTGTTAACATGTTTTATTAAAAATTATGCCAATTTTAACTTTTGTTGTTTTGTTTAACAAAAGTTAAAATTGGCATAATTTTTAATAAAACATATATATATATATATATATATATATATATAATATATAACGATTAACACAAAACAAAACATGGAATTCACTAATAATATAACTTTAATTATGATAATGTAGTCTCTAAAAAAATAAAAATGAAGTATATTGTTTTCAGGCAAAATTATACATTTAAGGAGGTAATGAATGAAACTTTATCTAACAAAGACATCTTAAAATAGATTTGAAACATAACATAGTTTAATAATTTATTTAATATTAGCACATTGCTCCAAATAATCCTTTGTTTTTATTAAATTTCATCTTGAAAGTAATGTACTATTTTCATTATACAAATATTGAAAAAGAGAAATCTTGATAGTATTTAATGGAATTAAAAAGATTGAGCTATGCAAGGTTTGTTTTCTTAGAAAGCTCTCTTTTCAAGAAATCTCTTCAGTAGAAGAGAATTATATCTAAGCAAGTTTTCAAAGGGTAGAATCAATAAAGATCTGGCATAGGATACTAGGATTGTGAAATATGCTTCATTCATTTATGCATGAACTAAGCATGTCGAACTTCACTTGTCATACATTGTTCAGTGCTTCCACTTTATTTAATGTATTAATTCTAGCAAATTTATCATAAAATGATATATGAGAACATGCAATATCTAAATATATTAGTCATAGTATGTAATATAATAAAGAATAAATTAATATCAATTTCAAGTTATATTAAACATTCAATTCTTACTTTTTAAAGTAATTTTATAAAACTTTATAAAATAAAATAATATATATAAAAAATATTATAATATATATATATATGTATATATTACTTCGAATAAAATGAAAGGTCCGTGTGAACAATAAAAACTTTAACACATAGGAAAGAACACAGAAAGACACTACAGAACTCACTTCGATATTTCGTCATCCGTCGTTATCCGTAAGAAGTAGCAGTAGCAGTTTGCTTCTCAACGCGAGTAATTCACACTTCTTCCCGATGACGACGGATGTCAAAATATCGAAGTGAGTTCTGTAGTGTCTTTTTACAATTTGTCATAAAAGCAGCTGGGATATTTTCAGTTTTGCAGCAATCTCACGTTGACCCATAGTTCTTTAAAATTGTAGCTTTTTTTTTATGCTTAAATCTCTGCGTTCCTTCATCTTGAAGGGGTTGATTGAAAATAAAAGAAAACGTCAAAAAGGACTTTGGGGACCTCAAAACATGTAAATCCTTCAACATTTTAAGATCAAATTTCCTCATGATTGCTATATTTTACTATTAGTAAAGTAAAAAAGAACATCTGTTCAGTTCTATCAGCATATGTCAGATTTTTAGAGGGACAAATAACGGTGATTCACTTATGTTATGATTGACAAGTTAGAGAAAAGATTAAACTAAATCAACTAAATTAAACTAATTCAATTAACTAAATTGTTAAGATTTTCATATAGAAAATTTTATTCAACAACATGCAAGTTTTTTCGTATAACCCTTTTTGAGTTCTTTATCACGTTACTTATCCTTCTTATATTCCAATTGTAATCTAATGTCTATTATTGAAGACCACGTTATCATAATGGCTTGCCTATAGACTGGTAGATTAAAGGTTCAATACCCACTCTGTCACTCAATGTATTTATGCGAGAGGTAAATAAATCTGAGTACGCCGTCCCTCGGAGAGGATGAAAAGCCGTCAGTCCCGAGCCTGTACGATGTCAGGTACTCGTTAAAGATTCCTACACTAAATACAGTTGAATGAGGTAAAATTTAGACTCCTAATGTAGAATGCCCATTGTTTGGTATCACAAGCGGCTAATGTTTGGATTATGTGTATCCCCTTGTGGCACTGTCACTATGACCTAATCTAACTCAACACTTAATTTCGTTTCCGTTTAAAATTAACATTGCATATACTGTTTGGTTTTCAATGCTTACACTTATAAGCAGCCACCTTAGTGTTACTCAAAGGTAAAAAATATGGCTTATAAGTTATTTGGCAACCATTTTAGGAATAACAGAGCTACATTACAGAGTTCATTTTATATTGTAAGTTCAAAATGTTCTCTAACTCAAAAGTATTTAGAGTAGGGATCTTTAAGAAGTACTTAACATCGTATAAGCTCGGGACCGACGGCTGAGCGTCCTATCCAAAGTAGGACTTGCCTCAGATATTTTCACCTTCTGGGTGAAGAAATTGAGGCCGGAGTAAAAATCGAATCCGGGATCTACCAGTCCATAGATGAACACCTGGCCTCACTTTGCAGATGCTAAAGAAACATGATTCTCAAAAACTGAAATCACTATCAATTTTTAATATTGCTATCTTCAGAAAACTTCATGCGCACTCAAAAAGCTTATATAAATAAAATTGATTAAATAGGGAAATTCTTTAATATAAATTTATTAAACATAACTTTTTTTTAAATAAATTGATCAATATTGTTTAGATAAATTACTCAAGAAAAAAAAAATGTCTAAGAAAACTGAAAATGCATACGTTATTAGAATAAGAGTGATTATTATTTCAATCAAATTCTATTTTTAATGAAATATATATCACTTGAAATGAATAAGTAATTATTTGAACATTTTATCTGATGTGTTCATTGCTATGTTTTACTTTAATACATCATGAAATTTACTTTAAATTACTGTGGTACTACTTTGTTTTCATTAATTTAATATACATTTCTTTACTACTTTTCTTGGCTTTAACCATATTCAACCTTGAATTAAAGACATTTACATGAAAGTAATGAATATGTTTAATCATAGGATGAATGGATATTGGATTGTTTGAGACATGTTGTACATGTTGTTGGTGTTTTGTCTTGACATGATAATGTTGTCGGTAAAGTTCACTGATGCAGACATAGTTCCTCTGCCCCATCAATCTGACTCTCAGATATTTCGTTAATGAGACAAAAGTTTTACTGATAGAAGTTTCCGCTGAAGATGTCTGTTATAAGAAGCGCGGATCAATAGCGTCTTTTGGTCTAACTGCAGGCCCACACGAGGCCACGCTCACTTGGATAGTAGCAATCTCATTTCGACACGCTCTCTTCATTACACTTGGTGACCTTTAAGTGAAGTAGCCCCACAACCATTTTCAATCACGGCCTCTTCACAGCTCTGCCATGAGAGGTTCCCTAGTTTTTCCTCATCAACCAACATAACGTACCTGAAGACACTAATTATTCATCTTTTCTTTTAGACAATAATTCATTGCATTCATAGTTCAGCCGTTTAGAATATAGATATTAAAGTTATCGTAGAGATTCACCAATTGTGATTTCTCAATATAATTTCAATATAAAATGTCGATTGCTTACTACCACGGCTTATGCCTGAAGGGTATTGCCTTTTAAAATTATATAAGACTTTCTGTTTGCTGTTCTTACTAGAGTATCTTTAAAGGAGTAGTTCAGTAGAAGAGAATGTAGAGGTTAAAAGGTGGAATAAGTTTAGCTTTGTGTTGCTTTGTACCTGACTAGTATCATGGTAGCTTTAGGAAGCCCTGAAGCACAATAATCATTCACAGCTTTACTAGGAGTTAATACGACGGAATAAATTTTCAGCCGATTCTTAGATTAAGTTGCTATGGTAGTCTTAAAGAGAGAACACTTAGGCTGAGTAGTCCTTTGTCATACCAGATAAAGAAGAGTGACTCTACATTGGGAGTCCTAACTCTTTCCTAACTCAAACATGTATTTACACCAGGGGATCTTTAACGGCTACTGAACACCTTACAGACTCGGGACCGACAGTTTAACATCCTCTCCGATTGAGAACGTGCTCAGATTTATTCACCTCTCACGTGAGTAAATCAAGGGCAAGAACCCCTGTTCTGCCAGTTCAGAGGTGAGCCACTACCCTGACTCCTTAAGCAGTTGTCTCTGTTCTCCAGTATTCTATCCATTTTATATAAACAATATTTGAGTCCAATTTTTAAATTTTTCAATAGGGCCAAAGTGAATTAATATTCTATAAACAATTTTTTTAAAACCATTTCTAAAGTGTTTTAAGGAAATTAATAGAAAATAGTGGATTCATTTTTTGTAAAATAAAATGATAAGTCTAGATTATAAAATCCTTTAAACCTATGAATGAATGATAATTAAAGAATTACAAAAAAATTTGCTTGCATATAGCACTGTTTTAAATAGTCAGATAGTTTGATTTAACTTACTTCAGCTGATATTGTAAAGTCTCATGAAACAATTTTTTAAATTACAAACCACAACAATACCAAAAAAAAAAAGAAGAAAAATTAATCATTTATCTACAAAGAGAAAACTAATATCAACTTTACTGGAAGTTCGTTTCTCAAAGAACATTCCTAATATCTAAGCAAACTGAAAACTTAATATTGAATAAAGTTAAGCTTTTGTAACTAAAAACACAGTAAAGTATGTTGGATAATGAGTTAGCATACGGCCTGAAATAGTCCTGAATACCGCATGAAGTTTCAGTCGTTGTTAATAAATGTGTATTGTGTTTCTATAATCAACACTAATTAATTAATTAAAGACATAATTTATTTGATAATCAAATGTTAGATTTGTGTTGAGCATAATAATCATAACTTTTTCCTTAATATTGTCATAAAGAATTTATAAGGAGTTCAAAACAAAAAAATATAAGTATTGAATGGGTCGCAGGAAATTGTTGTAAAGATAGAATAAAAGACCAACAGTAAAGACAAAACATCTTGAAATAGGCACCGAATCCAACTTTTATCATTTTTATTTACAAAATGTAAAAATTGGACTCAAATATTGTTTATATAAAATGGATAGAATACTGGAGAACACAGACAACTGCTTAAGGAGTCAGGGTAGTGGATCGCCTCTGAACTGGTAGAACAGGGGTTCAATTCCCACTCTTGCCCTCGATTTACTCATTTGAGAGATGAATAAATCTGAGCAGGTTCTCAATCGGAGAGGATGTTAAGCTGTCGGTCCCGAGCCTGTAAGGTGTTCAGTACCCGTTAAAGATTCCCTGGTGTAAATACAGTGGATTCCGGTTAATTGGGACACATCGGGACCGAGGGGTTTTGTCCCAATTAAGCAGCTGTCCCAATTAAACGAATTTCACTTGAGGGGGGGGGGGGGGGGTTGTTTTGCCGCTGCACTGGCTCGAATGGAAAAGATAGCAAATGTGAACATGAGGCAACTGCGGGTTTTTAAAACACGGGCATCGGGTTCAGAAAGAAGCCGCCTTTCTGGCTTTCCCGGGATTTAGAAGGAGGTGGTGTTTGTTTTGCCGCTGCACCGGCTCGGTTAAACCGGAACTCAGTTAAAACATACTCGGTTAATCAGGACTCTACTGTACTAAAATCTTAAATTTACTGTCCCATTTAAGCAGAATGTTGTCCCAATTAAACATACAAATTTACAATTGTAGTTCATAGTTTGGTTTCCGTTCTTTGAGATTTGTCCCAAATAAAGTGGCTGTCCCAATTAAGCAGTGTCCCAATTAGGCGGAATCTACTGTACATGTTTGAGTTAGGAAAGATTTAGGACTCCCAATGTAGAATCACTCTTCTTTATCTGGTATGACAAAGGGCTGCTCAGCCTAAGTGTGTTCTCTTTAAGACTACCATAGCAACTTAAGCTAAGGATGGGGTAAAAATTTATTCCGTCGTATTAACTCCAAGTAAACCTGTGAATGATTATTGTGCTTCACAGCTTCCTAAAGCTACCATGATACTAGTCAGGCACAAAGCAACACAAAGCTAAACTTATTCCACCTTTTTACCTCTACATTCTCTTCTACTGAATTATCCCTTTAAAGATACTCTAGTAAGAACAGCAAACATAAAGTCTTATATAATTTAAAAAGGCAATACCCTTTGGGCATAAACCGTGGTAGTAAGCAATCGACATTAGGCCATCGACATTATCTAAAACTAGATGGCTTCTCCAATAAGAAGAGCGTGACGATACTCTTGTAACTTTGCCAAGTAGATAATTTCAATTCAGTCATGAGAATGCTTTTCATATTTGAAAAATATAATACCAATATTATTTGATCAATTATAAAAGATTTATATATTATAGATTATCATTTCATTATAAATATAATTTCAACATTTCTTTTAAAAATCGTTTAATTGCAAGAAATTACAATTACTAGTATTGCTTTAATATTATCAGTTCCAATAATTGGATTTATAATTTCATATACTTTATATAATTATGGATAATGGCTTGTTAAAACCAACAAAACAAATCTTATAACGTAAGAACTCATAAGAATTTAAACAATATTGTCGAAAATAACTGTTTTTACTTGTAATTTTAATTTAATAGACAAAGAATTCTAAATTGCACCCTATCTTTTGATTATGACCACGACTAAAGAACAATCCTAAAGAATTTACACATTTTAATACTATTAATCTTATGATATTGCAATATGATGTTATATTACGCGTTTTTTTTTTTTAACAGTTAATATGACAAATTGTTAGAAACAAAGCGTTTTTAGTAATGTGAACATACATGCAGAAACGCCCAGTCAGTGAGTGGAAGTTTTTTGTTCCCACAGAAATAGCTTCACGAACATATTTTACCACAACAATACCCGTCTACTAAATTTTTTACCAGCAATTATTCTCTGGTTTTAATGCTCATTATTTTTCACTCCCTAATTTTAAATATGGTACCTAATTTAATACTATGTTCTTCCCATAGGGTGAAAAAATCATTGAGTCACAGTCCACATTAAACCGTCTTTTTTGCAAACAAACGATACAAAATAACTAGCTTATTTCAAATAAACATTATTAATTACAATAGACTTTTTGTACTTTATTAATTTACTTTTAAACTTATTTTGTACTAAGTGAAATATCAGCTGAACCTTGAATAATACATTTAGCAGTAACGACCAAACCATAATATTTTGCAACTTTCAAATTGTGGTTGTAAATAATCAACTTAAATAGGTCAATAAAAAATATCCACTTGTATAATTATAACTTATATTAACATTTTGTTCTTTTTACTTTTGAAATTAATTGCATAACCTATAACTAAGGGTGCTATTGACAATTGATTGTATCTAGATTTTTTAATTAATGTTTTTATCAAAATGGTTTAATAGTTTAACTATTATAACTGATTTTTATATTGCTAACCTTATCCATGCTAATATACATAGAAAAGCCATTACCGAAAGAGTAACTGATTCATCAGCACAGTAGAAACTTCAAATATCACAGATGTGAAATCTAGAGAGCGGATTTCATTCAAAACCCGAAGAATCGATGAGAATAATTTATATCAAATCAGTCGCTAAGTGTGTCAGATTGGGAAAAACTTTGTTGCTCTAACCTGTTGATGTTTATAAACAGATATATTTATCGGCTTTCTTCTGAGGTATTGTTCGAAGACAACACACTTTCTTGTGCTCATGTTTTTTAGCAGATATGTCAGTTAGTGCTATGCAGTAATAGTCGGTTTATTTTATATCAGTAGTATCACATTTTGCTTCAGTTATATTTATTGCCGTTGTGACTTAAATATCAAAAAGGTCATGATGAGTATCTCATAAAGTACAATCTCGGGACAGGTAGCTTTATATAATTTAAAGCTATCGTCAAAATTTGAGACTCCATCCACACTACTGAGGATGAATGGAGCACAAATCTACAAATACCTAAAGATATTCTATCTTTTGGTCTCTCCACTGCCTTAGAGAATCCACTCAGAAGAAACAATTGATATCCTTTTGAATTGATCTTTCTTAAACTCTGAATACAAGACTCTGAGAAGAACAGTAAACAAATATGGTCAAACTATTTGGGCATTACCTAAATAGTGCTAAATAATTTAGTATGACCAAAGTTCACATAAATGCAAAATAAAATACGGGTATCTCCATAATCGAAGCTCTTCATTTAAAATAATAGTTGCCTTTTGAAAAATGCTACAACTTTTCATTTAATGACATTTTTCTACATTTCCAATTATAATCTAATATAATTGAATTTAATTATATTATACATAATAATAATAATAATATGTAATATCAGACGCGTTTAAGTGCGCGCAGTGCACTTAGCCTTAATCAGAAGAGACAATGTTTACTAAGTCTCTTGTCTTTCTTTATTATTTGATAATATAATAATCTGTTAATTGAATGAAATTTAATCTTTTCTAGTGAACTTTATATCATCCAATATCTAGGAGATAGGAGAAGAGCTCTAAAGGATCTTCTAGTATTGATAAAGGTTATTAGTATGTTAAATAACACCTGGCCGTTTCTAACGGTCAGTTAAACATTGATAAAAAATGTTTAAAATTTAAATTATATTAGATTGTTTAAGATGGCAATTACTATATTATGTGATTGATTGAAATATTTTGAATGAATACAAAACTAAATTTTAAAAAAAAATTATTTAAAAAAAACTTCAAGAAATAACTTCCCTGGTTGTTTTTTTTTTAATAATGACTGAAATGAAGGATTGTATTGATTACTAAGAAAAGAGAATGGACTAAAGGCAGCGAAGGAGAAGCCGGCTGAAGTTCGTAATGCCCTGGGGAGCAGAGAAGTGGCGTTAACAAGCCTCAGGTGTCGTGGTCCGAACAGATTAACTGTCCCATATATCTCCACTTAGTTGTTTAGTTAAATCATTATTCATTCATATAATTATTTCAAGAACCAATTCAATATATTTATAATCCAAGCTTATCATTTCACAATTTGTTTCTTCTTTGAAAAATGTATGCAATTTTCAATTATTGGATATTCTACATTTTCAATTTTATAGTAATAATTATTTTCTTTCTTAATTCAATAAGATTGATCCTTTTTTATTACTCAAGTCTACATCCTCTTATATACAGCAAAACAGGAGAAGCAGTGCTTAAAGGAAGGAACTGGCAGTATTAAAACGCTTTACATTAACGACTCATCCAAGCGGCCACAAGTGTACTTGTCTCTGACTTTCTATTCCACCACTTGATTTTGATGCTGCAGTAACCTCCCTTCAACTAAAATAGTTCTTTTTATAGAAAACAGTTCATTCTCAAGTTGACAAGTTCGGTAGCTTTTTTTTTTTCTTACTTAGAAACTATTCACAGTTAGAATGTAATTTCCTATTATTTCATCTTATTAATGGAAAATTTATTTCCTTCTTATAAAAAAACTCTTCCTCTCATAAATGATAATTTACTGTAAAGTTTTAACTACATTTATTTATTTTTATCTAAACAGTGAAGGCTCTTCAATAGTTTAAATAGAAATTTCTTCAAGTCTAATAACTGCTAAACACCTACAAAACAAAATCAACAAAGATGTCACAGGAGATTTCAAAAAATTTTGCAAGAATCTAGTCGGTTAAATAATGAAATAAAAAAGCTTCATGCAACATGATTAACCTCAGTATAAAACAGTACTTCATTTGAAATGTAAAACTGGCCAGAACTATAACCTTATATATTTTCATATAGCTACAATTCGCACAGTAATGGTTTTTGGATTTTAATTTTAACTCATTATTGTCCTAATAATGTATTTATTAAATACATTAACTTACAATAATTGGAAATTTCCCATTATTTATAATTTGTTAGCGTCTTAAACAGACCAGTACTTCCTTGGTCTGTATAAAAATCCTTGGTTCCTTTTTATAAAAATCCGATATTCCGATATAATAAATCGATATTCCGATATACTAGTATTTTAGTATAGTTGAATTTTATTTTTTTTATGACCAAAATTCCTTCTTCCTAGTATAGTATATTTGAGTTTTGCGTTTTTAGGAGCACAATTATTTTCTGATTATTCAAAATTCTCCATAAATTTATTTTAATGCACTAATTTTAAAAACACGATATATTCAAACTTTTATCACTTTTGTAATCTTTAGTTAAATTGGAAGCTTTTTTTTTAATTCACATTTAATTTCATCTAAGTCCATTTGATGCAAACACATAAAAATATTCTACAGATCATTTACATTAAAAAGCATTTTTGTTTTCAATTTCATTGTAATATGTCAATTATATCGCGTTTACAGCTCACAATCTTATAAAACTGTTTATATGTCAAATGTTTTAAATGTTATACAAAACGCACCTCAGCTGTCATATGAAATACGACGACATTTTCGACATTTATTTAGGTTCTTGTTTAAAGTTCCCTTGGCGATTAATTTCAGTGTCCTACATTAAAATACCCAGCTGCATGATATTTCAGGACAGCGTAATGATTTATTTAAATATTAGTTTAAATAAATTTTACGTTAATCAATTTGACTCAAGTCTCTAAATTTTCAAAAAAAATAAATCTATTCAAACAATTTACGAAAGATAAAAAACAATAAACAGAATTAGGTATTAAAGAGCAGTCCTAATTACTACGCTGGGTGGTTATAGCAGTGAATATATAAAGTAAAAAGAAAGTAAACCAAATTTTAAATAAAATATAACTTTTTATATAAAGGTGATTACTTTTTAGATTATTTATGATTCAAAGTAAGAATTCATTTCGGTGACTTCACAAAATCCATTAAATAAGCAGGAGAATTTGAGAAGATTACATAGAAGAACTTGGTTAAAATCTCTTTTGATTTTCTTTTGATAAGCACTCGTGCAAAATGTTCAACATTCACGGGGATTCTACCAATATAACAATATTTACAATTAGCTCAAACAATTTAAAAAAAAAAACGTTTTTTTTTTACTAACCTGTGTGGCAGGTGTAAATGTTTTCATTTCTTCTGTTATCAACCCTAGCTGTCATTTTACCTCATCTAGTAGAAGACGTTAATCTATCTTAAGACTTTGCCAGTTTCTACTCGTCCAATAACTACATTTATCCTTTACATTGTGCTAGACATGAATCATTGTACTTTGGCTTGTCTTCGATCTCACTTAGCCTCCTCATGAAGGTCTACACTAACTGTTAGTCAACCAAGTAAGTTATTTGTTGTTTGTCACACTACACAGTATTCAATGAGTGCTTCAAAGTCAAGATATTACAACTTCTCACGGGCAGTGCCTGCATCTCATTAAGAGAGGGGAAAGGAAATTAAGAACCAAATTAAAAAGTAAAAAAAACAATAAAAAATAATCATTATTCATGTAAAATAATAAACAAATTAGAAAAAAAATGTATTAAAATAAAGTTAAATAAAATAAGAATAAAGAAGACTAATTTAAGTTAATATGAAGTGAAAGATGAAAAAATACATTGATTTAAAAAAAATTAACAGATATAGAGTATAGGAGATGACCGAGCAGCAAACGAGCGTATGTATACTGCCTCAGAAGCCCTTAAGGCAACTTTAGTATTAGAATCGGGGATCTGTTTGAGGATTTCAATTCGGAAACAGTCATTAAACTGAGATCATGGGAGTTCTCATGGATGGCTATATGTAGGAGAAGCCCTATGACCATTCATACGAAGATTCAGTATTGGCTTAACACACTGAGTGCAATCCAGTCGTTAAACGCAATTCCAAGATGTACAAAAGATATTAACATGAATAGGGTAGGAATGATGGTTGAGAGGGGAATTGAAAGAAGGATTGATAATCAGATAAGTCTGACAGCCACGGCGTCCACAACGTTTCATTCCATTCTTTTCTCCTCAATCTTCCAATACTGACTTTGTAAAGCTTTTTAGAAAAGTTTTACTTGGTCTCAAAACGTGTAAATTCACCAGATCTCTATATTGAATATACATTGAATCTGACTTAAATATATGAATCCATATTGTTAAATTAGTTTTAAATGTTATGAAATGTATCGTTCAAAGAATATAAAACGGTAAATAACATGAAATCGTAACATTAATTATTTTAACATATACTTCTCTAAATACCAAGCAAAGTTAAAAATAACTTGGAGTTAATAAGTTGAGTGAGTGAGAAAGTAAGAAATAAGCAAATTTCTTTCAAAGATGAAACAAATTGGCGTTTTACAATCATTGGTATGTAACTTTGATAACGCATTATTCATATTTCAAATAATAGAGCAGTACTTTGAATACTTTATTACAGATTCTGTTTTATATTTGTATATCACGACAGATAAAGAGGTTCAAATAGTTTTTTTAATATCGATCAATGAAAAATTAGGTTAACCAATAATTTAGATGTCTTTGACGGGATGCGATTCTGTTTTCCAAGACTGCTAGTTCTTGGAATTGTTGAGTAGCGTTTCCTGTTCAACTGCCTTCCAGCAATCATTTATTTAGGCTTCTTCCTTTCCATATTGATTTTTTCTTTTTAAATTTTTTATTCGATCTACAACTCTGACTAAAAGTTGTATTGTGAAACAAAGCTGCTAGAAATGTAACATTCAAACAGGCAGAGTAAACAGATTTGTTTATGTAACAGAAAACATTATTCCAATTGAATTATATTTGAGTAAACTACAAACAAAAATTCCAAAAAGAGAAAAATGTAGTATAGAATAAAAACTTGTTGTATTTGATACACCACTATCAGAAATAATGCGTTAAAATGAATTCAGAAGTTGTCATCTTTTAAAAGGTTCTGTTATTATTAAACGTTATGCATCTACTAATTGTATAGCGTCTTTTAGACACAATAATCAATGATTTACTCTCTTTTAAAGCCGTCATTTATAAGTTTCACGTGAATATGAATGACATCAATAACATTGAACAAAATAAAAAGGTATTGTATGTATCCACCAGGACTAAAATGTTTACGTTATTATTTAAAAAAAAAAGTTTTCAAATCATACATTATCTTCATCACTTGTTTCTTTTTGAAACACTTCTAGTTTAAAATAATTTAGAAAATGAACTGTGTAGCTAAAAAAACAATGTACAACCATAAAGGGTGTGTTTGCTAATAACATTTTACTGAATCATATTCATTATTTTAAGTTGTATTCTCTAATTTTCGTTTTTTCCAACTCTCTGGTATATATAAACTCACAGTTAATGGTATTCCAAGGCTTTGATGAGAGTTATTCTTTTTAAATGGATAAGAAACATTTTTGGTTTGATTTTACATGGGGAGTTCTTAGCTGTTTGTTATTTAAGTATGTCAGAAGAAACATTTTCACAAAAATTTGACATAGTTCATGATCTAAGCCAGGGGTCTTAACCTTCGGTTGATTCCATTGAATTGTCCAATATGATGGCATACTTTCACTTGACTGTTGAAATAATTATTGTCAAACCAACTATTTACCAGTGTGTCTTCGAAATATGTCAATACCTTGAATATCGAGTACTTTAGGTATGAAATGCGAGGGAAAAGACATAAAATAATCATAAGCAGTGGTAATTTATCGATTTCTAGTGAAAGAAAAATTAAAGTAACAGTCCATTTTCTGCAGGTTTTAACGTTCAGTTTAGATTGTGACATTTTAACTTCATACAAGCACCATTAGAGTATGCGGACATAAGCATAACTAAAAAAATAACTTGTGTACAATTTTATAAAAAGAAAATAGAAAAAAAGCGAGAGATTCTAAAAAAAGACCTGATTACCGGAGTCCAAGTCCTATACTTTCAATCATTTGGGTCTCATATCCCATGGGGTATGGATATCCCTGCTAAGAACCCCTGCTCTAAGCTGTCAGCTGCACGTTTTTTCCGTGATGCGGTAGGGATAAGAGTTTTGATGTCCTACATAAAAATCTAGGATACTATTTTCAGTCCATACCTAACCTCTTTTAATCTTGAAACATATATTTTATTAATGTAAACTGCAGAAGAAATACTTAAGATCTTTTGTCTGAGATTCGATATTATGAGCTAAATTCCTTATATTACGAGGTACTCAAAATCAGAGTTGTCTAATATTTTTTATAACAACAAAAGAAGAAGATTATCTATAAATGTAACTGAACATGGTAATTAATAAAACGACAGTAAAATTTCTACAGGTTTTTTATTATCACTTTGTAACTATGTTTTATATATTATTACATATTAATCCTGTCAATGATCAAACCACAATATAATATGGGAAAAAAGTCTGAGATAGTTCAACCGTAACAAGCGGTCGTCATCAGAGACTGTAATCATCAAAAAATGATGTAACAACGTGATGTGACAGTTGTCTTCATCAAAAACCCAACTGTAACACTAACTCAGTATATATAATATGTATTATATATTGTTATTATATATAATATGTATTTATATAAACGCTTTTTGTAATATGCGATTATAAATAGAGTTCACAAATATAGACACAGTCATAATTCACTTCTATATTTTGATGAATGTCGTCATCATTAGGTGAACAGTCCCACCTGAATAAACCCACACCGCTCTGTTCACACCGACCAACGACCAACAACCAACGAATATAACCGCGCACTATAGTGCACATAGTAACTAGCAGTTCCAGACCAGAGGCCTTCTACTGCTTTACTACTGTGCTACTATAACATGGAATGTCAGTAATTCATGTCGGACATTAAGTTAGTCTGTACAGTAATGATGTCGTATTCGCGGTCATGTGGTCTTGTTAGTCATAGTTTTCAATGTTTTTAGTCATGAGTTCGAATGGTAGTCAGATAGTCACTGGATGAAGTGATTTTTCAGTGAGGTTGAGGAAGGTTGGTGGCAGGATTTAGAGTTTGTACAAGGAGGTTTGGATGAGTAGGTAGTTTGTTGTCTTCATTGGTAGTAAGTCGGGTGATGTAGCTATCTATAGATTCCATTTTCAAATCATGGTGAATATCAACATTACGGGTGTACCAAGCAGCCCTGGCTATAAGGCGGGCACACTTATTTTGAACAATCTGGATGCACGCCTTGTTCCTTGGTGCAGCTCTAAACCAGACGGAGCATCCATAAGTCATCGCTGAACGAAGAACCCTCTTATAGACAAGGTCCTTGACCGAATCAGGAGAATTCCTTGATTTGAAAAGAGAATATAGATTACACATCAAGCAAATTCCAAGCTTGGATTTATTTTGGAGGTGTTGTTTGAATGTTAATCTAGAGTCTAAAATAAGACCCAGATATTTTACATGGGTTTGGTAGGGAATGATCTGGTTACCAATGAAGACAGGAGGAGGACGGAGAGGGACACCCTTGCAGAATCGAACATGGGAACTCTTTGTTGGGTTCACCGCTAGTTTCCACTTTGTGAACCAATGCAAAGCCCCATCGAGGAAACATTGCAATTTCCTGGTGGCATAGCTCACATTAGCACATCTATAAGCTGTTCACACCGATAATATTACCACCACCCAGCGGGAAAAAGGAAGAAAAGAAACAAAAAAGGATATAATAAAGGAATGAAAAAATAAATGATACAAATTAATTCTTATAAAATTAATATTAAAATGAAAACAAAAATAATTATTACGACTTCACAAACAAATAATTAGGTAATTAATAAATATTGATAATTAATACAAATGAACTTGAATACAAATGCAAAAATAAACCTCTGTGTAAACACAAATATACCATTCATTTCAACCTTCATCAGTAGAATAAATAGAGGGGCACTAAATGCATCAATGTAGAAACAGTTGAAAACCTCTTCACGGCTGTTCTATGTCTCCTTTTATTTATTCTTCTCTTGACTTTTGAAACTAAAAATTCTTTACTATAAGTAATAGGAATTCTTTATTTAGTTTCACTACTTTTATCAAACTATATATATAAAGTTAAATGTAGATAAAGAACCATAGAGAAATTTAAAACACACTCTTACAGTCATTAATTTTCCATTTGAACCGTCTTCAAAAGAGACAAGAGAGGGAAACCAAGCGTACTGGTACAGAGACAGCTCCAAATGTACCAGTGCGCTTAGTTTCCCTCGCTTACCCCTTCTGAAGGCTGTTCCAACAAAAACCAAAAATTACTGACTGTAAGAGTGTGTTTTTAATTTTTTCCATATATCTTTATCTTTAATGAACTTTATTTGTCAGCCTTGGATCGTATTTTTATAGAAAAAATATATATATAAACGAGTTGAAAATCAAAGAAGAGTAACACACAGAGTAAGGAAACACCCTTACAAATTCAATATATATATATATATATATATATACAGAAAAATACAGAAAATCAACAATCAATGCATATATAAAAAGGGCATTCACCCACTGTAGTGACTGGACATTAGTACACCAAGAAATAGAAAACTCAACACAGTTACTTATTAACAATGGATACTCCAACACTGAAGTCACCAAAGCAGTCAAGTCATTCTTGGATAAATGGTGCACTAGTAAAGTACAGTCTCCAGCCTCTGGTGAGTGTCTAACCCTCCACTATCGTGCATACATGCATAGTGAATTTAAACAAGATGAAAGAGCCCTCCACAAATTAATAAAAGAAAACGTAAAGCCTACAAACGAAAAAGATAGTTTACAGCTTAGAATCTATTATAAAAGCAGGAAGACTAGTGAACTTGTGCTCTCAAATAAACCGAAAGTCGACACCCAAAAGCTTCAACGCAGCCACCTAGTATACCAGTATTCTTGTTCAACAGGGGACTGTGCAACCCTGAACTTTAAGTATATTGGGATGACTACAACGAAGCTCTCAAGACGTCTGACTATGCATCTCTCGATAGGAGACTGTCCAAAATTATGACCTTAATATTATTCCAAGTAGCACCACTTCTGATAATAGTTTAAAACTTGTTAGAAAACCAGAATCAGTAGTGTTTGCAACAATTGAGAGTCTAACCTGAACGTTGTCGCAACCCTGCTAGAACCTATTCTTGGTTTTGTATTCACTTGTTGTATTGTTTCCTGTTTTATTTACGTTAAAATAGTTATGTTCAGCTTTTTCAATTTTTCATTTGAAAATTGTTATATTCACTTAATAGGATTTTGACAAAGTGTTAGACCCGAAGATGACCTATGATGGTCGAAAGCTTGTCTGTTCTTAAACATGTGAGTATTTATTAAAGTCGTTGTTTTACACATGCTTTTAATAGTTTTGTTTGTCACGTTGATATGTCTCTGGCCCATTATATATAGCAATTACCTCCAGAACATCGTAAGATAATAAGGAAAATCGAGGCTGCCAGCAAAAAGGTCGTAAATGCAGAAGCTGCTGCACATTTTAATTCTATTTGCTTACAAGAAGATGCTGCCCACTTATACGAATATATATATATATACAAAACTAAAGTTTATCGGGCCTCGGTCAGTTCTTCAGGTTCAAATTAAACTCTCATTGCCAACGTTTCGGTCTTTATTTAAAACCTTTTTCATAGGCAGAAGTATAAATTTTGAAACAGAAAAACTAAGCATTACATTACAAATTAATTTACAAAGAAAAATAGTATGTGGATTTTAACAACAACTGTAGTCTGAATGAACACTTGACCCTGAACACTGAATAATATATATTAACGTCAAAACCACAGTAAAAAATTGAAAAAAAAAACTGATTTTAAAGTCTAAGGGTAACAAAGTCCATGAGACTTAGTAGAAGTCCATGAGCGCCGACTAACTGAAGATCTGTGAGCATGCATAGTATGACTCAGCTTCCTGGGACCAAACCAACATAAAAAGTATCACACTGAGTGCAAATCAAACGATAATCACTGTTCCAGGAAGTGTCGACAGAGATGAGGTAAACATTAGTATTAAGGTAGGATGTAAAATAAGAGGCAGGGTTGATAATGGGACAGGTTTGTTGGCCACGCAGTCAGCACTCTTCTATTCCTCTGCTAGCGTTGGGAATATTAAAGAAGTGAGTGATAACAGTCCTGGTCTTAGACGGCTTACGGTAAGAAATTGATGGAGGTTTACTAAAGATGGATGAGGTAGAGGAGGAAGAAGAAAGTATATTGAAGAACTCTCTAACAACAGTGCCCAGTCTGTGGATCCTGGGGAAAAAAGTGGTAGATAAGGTATCACTGAGATCCCTCTAGAAAATAGGGCGGTGAAATACATTGGCTGGCACAACAATTAGGAAAGGGGATAACCCTGTGATATGAATTTCTTTTAATATATATAAAGATAGTATACAAATCTATTAGTTTAAGTAGGCACCAAACTTCTTTTAGACAAATTATATTAATTTTTCAGCAGTTTCTGCATTGACTAACCTTTTACTGGTAACCTATTACTTTAACTACAATAATTTTCTTAATGACTTACGCTTGGTTGCCTCTAATATCCATATTAAATTGCCCAGATAGATTCACAACACAATAACACTGCATTTGACTATAATACAAATATTTGGTTTATTTCACAAAACAAAAATATTTATTTAACTGTATTTTTCACCATTATCACTAAATTTTAAAATCTACTCATAAAATATTGTTTAATTATTATTACAAAAACGAAGATACTTATTGCTGTATAGACTTCTCGGGAGACACTCAAAATTGACACTCCATAACAAAGTGTTGTTATATAAATCATTACTGATGTCGATCTGGACTTTCAAACTTGAACTATAGGGTTGTTTGAAACCTTAAAAAATTCATAAAATTCAATCACTGCAATCCAAAATCATCTGCACTATCACTAGTTCTCCTTATTATATCATAATTCACATTCTTCGTAGAGACCTAAAAATCCCATTTATACAAAATATACAACATTTTACAAAGAAAAATAATTTTTCAGTGTAATACTTAGTTCTTTTGTTTCAAAAATTTATACTTTTGCCTATGAAAAAGGTTTTAAATAAAAACTGAAATGTTGGCAATGAGAGTTTAGTTTGAACCTGAAGAACTGACCGAGTCCTGATAAACTTTACTGTTATATATATATATATATATATAATAAATTCAAAACGAAGGAAACACACAGAAAGACACAGACATAACTCACATCGATATTTCGACCATCGTCATCATCATGAGTCGCCGCCCTGTCTTCCTGCGGGACTCTTCGCTCTTCGCACCTCCTGATGACGACGATGGTTGAAATATCGATGTGAGTTATGTCTGTGTCTTTCTGTGTGTTTCCTTCGTTTTGAATTTATTTTATTTAAAAAAGTCCGCTGGACCATTTCTTTTAATTGTTATAATATATATATATATATATAATATATATATATATATATATATATATATATATATACATCATGATTTGTTTTCTTGACCCAATATTTATATGAGTAATTTTCTTGAGTTTGAGGTTCAATGATTAAAACTAGTCCATTTGCCGACGTTTCGACATATATTTATGTCATCTTCAGGGCTAGACATATGTAGCCCTGAAGATGACATAAATATATGTCGAAACGTCGGCAAATGGACTAGTTTTAATCATTGGACCTCAAACCTCAAGAAAAATTACATCATAATATAATATATAAATATATATAATATATAGAAAATTGTCACAATAACACGTGATAAAATATTCAGGTAACTCACCACAAATTAGAGAAGATAGTCGCTCTAAGGCCTTTCGTTTTCACGTCGTCAGAGAGCAAGTGAATACTCTCTAATGTATCCAAAAAAATTAATTGATAACGTGATGAAAAAAGCCAAACAATCTTTGATGTCATCTGTAAGTGAGGAACGTTTTTCAAGAAGGAATTTGCTGGTGTTCCCTACAGCCCATGTTTAAAAGACATTCCATATTTGTTGAAGAAGCTAGATATCTCATTACATTTAGTAGTGGGGTAATTTGTCAAATAGACTTGTCCATAACTCTAAAAGAAGCCGAAAAACCTGTTGTGTATACAGAATTCCTTGCAAGGATTGCGAGTTGGCTTATATTGGACAGACGGGAAAAGGAATGGATAAAGGATTAAGCAACATCAGTATTCAGTTAGAAGACAAGATGATAAAAGTGCCTTTTCCTATACATTAGAGACAAAAATCACATAATTAACTGGAAAGAAGCAAAGGAGTTTTTTTTATGTCATGTGAAAGAAGAAGAAACTTGTTGAAAGCGCCCTCATAAAAGACTTTTCTAAGAATTGGTCAACACTATCCAGGCTTTTTAAATTAGATGAATTTCTAATTGAAGGAATTATCAAACAATCAAGACTATTTCAACAGTTATAGGGAAAAATACTGTCAATGATGCCAATCTTACTCCTTCTTTAAATCAAAAATTCATAACCTGTTTACAACTTGTATTCACTTGCTCTCTGACGACGTGAAAACGAAAGGCCTTAGAGCGACTATCTTCTCTAATTTGTGGTGAGTTACCTGAATATATATATATCAATGATCAAACCACAATAAGAAATGGGAAAACAAGACCAAGACCCTTCAACCGTAACAAGCGGTCCTCGTCAGAGTCAAAAACCCAACTCTGACGAGGACCGCTTGTTACGGTTGAAGGGTCTTGGTCTTGTTTTCCCATTTCTTATTGTGGTTTGATCATTGATTGTTGTTTCACGTGTTTATGTGAAATCTTTTTGTAATATATATATATATATATATATATATATATATATAACTTCAAACAACTTTTCGTCAACAATGGCTACAGCAATAGAGAATTTTAAAAACATATCAAAGAATTTATAGATAAACAAAACAAAGCCCAAAAGAGGAAAGAAGAAGAGCAGGGTAACAATTTTAAAATCTTCTATAACAACCAATATTCTGAAAGCTACAAAACAGACGAGCGAATTCTAAAGACTATTATAAAAAAACATATTCATTGCAAAAAAATAGAAGACAAAGTAAGCAGTATTGTTTATTATAGCAGCAGAACCACGAGCCACCTCATTATAAGAAACAACCCAAGAAACCATCAGCCCCTTCAACAAAGAATCTGATATATGAGTTCACATGCCCGAACGGAAACTGTGAGTTCCGCAATCCTTCATATATTGGATCCAACACAACAACCTTGTCGAGGCGTCTCACTATGCACATCTCTTCAGGTGCGCCAAAGAACCACATGCAGCAAATACATAAATTCAAAATAAACCGTGAAACCCTTGTTCAAAACACAAAAATAACAGCAAGAAAAAACGATGAAAGAAGATTACGAATAATAGAAGCATTCTATATCCTAGAGAAAGCTCCAGATATAGATAACCAAAGTACGAATTTTAGCAGAGTTCTTGGGTTATTCACCAACGCCAATACTTAGTGCGAGGTACTGCAGGGCATGACCCACTACATACCTGAAACCACCCAACCCCCTCTCATCAACCACCCAAAGGCTGTCTCAGCCCCAACTAGGAATAGTTCAGTTCTGTGCATTGACTCTCACACGATGTGACATTACATTGTACTACACCCTATAATTTAGTCGTAAGCTTAGCCTGATGATGGTCTACGAGACCGAAACATGTCCTTGTTTTATTAAATAGTTTTAGATATAAATAGTATTATAATGTGTATTTATGAAAAGAAAAGCTTGGGCCAGTTGATTTTTTTATTCCTCGAGGAACTGAGAAGAGCCTGTAGGACATTATAGAAACTCTCAAAAAAGGTAACCAAGCATGAAATTGGCATAAAAGTTTTATAAATATGTTTCCAAGAAGTATTGCTACCAACCTTCACTAATATATATATATATATATATATATATATATATATATATATATAATATATATATATATATATATAGATTTGTGTACAATGGCAGCAGGTCTTCCCTTAAGCATATGTTATTAAAATAAGCAGCAGCTTCTGCATTGACCGGTTTCTTGTTTACACTCTCTAGTTTTCGTATCACTTTGCGGTGAGACTCTGGTAGCTTCCAAAGAAGGTTTGCAAAAGACATTAACACACACAATAAACTTTAGGTCAAACACGAAAACACTTGAATAAACCACTTTTTTTGAAATGCCGTTTTAATCATTAAAATAAAATTAAATTATTTATCTTAACCTGAAGATGGCGAATGACAGCCGAAAGCTCGTATGTATTGTTTATTTAGTTTTGTTATTTTAATGATTAAAACGGCATTTTAAAAAAAGTGGTTTATTCAAGTGTTTTCGTGTTTGGCCTAAAGTTTATTATGTGTGTTATTGTCTTTTGCTAACCTTCTTTGGAAGCTACCAGAGTCTCACCGCAAAGTGATACGAAAACTAGAGAGTGTAAACAAGAAACTGGTCAATGCAGAAGCTGCTGCTTATTTTATATATATATATATATATATATATATCAATTAAAAGAAACGGTCCAGCGGACTTTTTTAAATAAAATAAATTCAAAACGAAGGAAACACACAGAAAGACACAGACATAACTGATATTTCGACTCTGAGTCACCGCCCTGCCTTCCTGCGAGACTCTTCGCTCTTCACACCTCCTGATGACGACGATGGTCGAAATATCAGTTATCTGTGTGTCTTTCTGTGTGTTTCCTTCCTTTTGAATTTATTTTATATATATATAGATATATAAAGCTTTCACATAAACACGTGAAATAACAATCAATGATCAAACCACAATAAGAAATGGGAAAACAAGACTAAGATCTTTCAACCGTAACAACCGGTCTTCGTCAGAGTCAAAAACCCAACTAAGTTGACGAAGACTTAGTCTTGTTTTCCCATTTCTTATTGTGGTTTGATCATTGATATATATATATATATACATATATATATAAAATAATTAAATTATAGCTTATTATTTATAAGCTCTAAATCAATTCAAAACATCTGTGTAAAGTATATTTGCCTACATATGTGAATTGCATATGTGGAAGTAATGTTTGCTAGCTGAACTAGTTTTAGGTATGAAAGCGCTGTAGGAGAGGATATGTAAATCTGAGACTAAATACCCTTGTACATTATAAATGCATGAGTGATGCGAGGGTCTTAGGGTTGAATGAAACTCTCATTACAGCTTGCCAATAGAAAACCTCTTTTTATGTGTAAATGTTTGAATGCTTCTGCCATGAAGGATGTTATCTTGAAAGTAGAAACATAAAAGACAGTAGAAAGCATGTTTCCTATTGATGAAGACGACGTTAATACATTTCAATTCTATCTCCCTCTCATTGAAGGTAGAATCTTATTCACCGTTACTTAGAATTTACAAAAAAAAATTAAACGTTCAGCTTTTATTTAGTGATAATTTATTACTGAGAAAACAATTATTACAGTACATTATAATTCATTATAATTGAAAACTCTCAATGAGCTGATAGACACAAGACAATGATCCTCCGCAATGAATTGTCCTTTTCTCTTCACTTGAACTCATTTAGAATAGCATTTATTTCTTTATTATTATCATTCCAGAAGAAATTTATACCTGTTCTTACTAAATTTAAATATTTTAAATATGTGAATATAAATTTAACAATTCCTTTATTCCAGTTTAGTATTACATTTTTATAAATAAACTATTTTTACATATCTGTTTTGTATATTCTTTCATTGGATGTTTTATTTCGTTTTTTTATTTAATTTTGTGCGTAAAGTAATCTTATTCTGACAGAATATTCTTCCGTTAAAACGTTTCCTGTGATTTGTATTTTGTACAAAATACATTTTGATTTTGTACAAAAATGTACAAATTTTTTTATAAAATATTTATAACAATTAAAATATTTTTAATATTTATTTATTAAAAATAAAAATATTTTTATAAAATATTTTATAAAAATTTAGTGGACACATATTTTTATATGTCCACAAGATGTACTTTGATTTTGTGGACATATAAAAGGGTTTGTAAAAAAAAAACTATAAGAATCCTAAAATATTTCACAATAATAAATTTATGACCAATAATAATTTAAATTTTTTGTAAAGCTAAAACACTAAATATAATTATTTTGGTAAAAAAAATGCTTGTGATGTTCATAAACATTCTGTTATAGAAGGCTAAGATAAAACTTCATTTAATAATGCTGACAGAAAGTGAAAATTTCTTATTGATGTTCAATATCAGATATTTGAAGAGCTCCCCACGTAACCACTTGTTTCATAACCGAGTTAGTAATGCGGTCGTTGAAAGAATATTTTCTCTTATATATGTACTCTGCTAAAACAAAAGCATGGAAAAGAATGAAGTTAAACCTTTTTGATGCTATTGTTAAAATAAGGGTAGAACTATTACTTTTATGCAAGTGTTACAAAAGCATTCTCTACAACCTTCACTGTCTAACAATCTTTACGATGTAATCCTTTTCTTTTCATGGAGTTGAAGAAATATTGTTAAACTGACCACTCGTGACCCTTTGTGTCACTCAGAAATTATAACAATCGGTATTGAAAGTAACTCACTGAACATGATTGACAGGGATAATTTTAATTTTGTTTCTTCTTATTAAGGCACGGAAACAGATTCTCATGGCCCAAGCTTTTGGTATAGTATTCTTAATATGATTCAATATATACTCGTATACCTTGTAACTATATTTAGCAAAATAAAAATCATTTAAAAATAAAGGCAAACACGTAACCAACTGGGCTACCCTGGATCAATGATTTTACTTTATTACGATTGCTTATATTATTCAAATTTTAAATTCAAAAATTTTTTCTCTTGCATTTATGTTTAATACATTTGTGCTACTGTCATCAGCGACTGCGCAAGCCACTGGGCTACCCTGACTCCATGCCTTTAGTTTATTATCAGTGTTTATACTACGCAAATATTAAATAAAAAAAAATTTTTTTACATTTATACATAAATGCACTACTGTCATCGGCGAACACGCAAGACACTTGCTACCCTGGCTCCAATTTTGGGAATATAGCGATAATTTTCTTTTATTTAACATTATTCAGGTAATAAATAATATATATTTACTTTCAGGTCATTTTTAACCTCTAATGCAGTAGTTTATTATATATCTGTTACATTTATTTATAATACATTTACTCTACTGTCATCAGCGAGCACGCAAGCCTCTGGGCTACTCTGGCTCCATGCCTTTATTTTATTACCAGTGTTTATATTTCGTAAATTTTAAAGCAAGACAAAAATTTTTTTGTTACATTTACATATAACACATTTTCACTACTGTCATCGGCGAGCACGCAAGACACTTGCTACCCTGGCTCCTTTTTTAGGAATATAGTCATAATTTCCTTTTATTTAACATTATTCAGGTAATAAATAATATATATTTAATTTCAGGTCTCTATCTCCACGGAAAATGGGTGAACAAACAAACTCACGAGCTTTCCATACAGAAATTTATTTAGCTTTCAGCAACGGTTTTAGTAACTTTATATTTATTTTTATTATATTTGTTTAATATATTGGCTTTTTAAGCACTTTCATCAGAAGTCTGTGCTCATACAACAATCTTGTTTTTTATTGAATGGCAGAGTATTGTTATCTTATTATAGTTATGCTAGTATCTCGTTTGTTAAATTTTTTATATCTATTATTTTTATTAGCATAAAATCATATTATATGAGATTTAAATTGTCATTATTTAAAAATAAGAAAATATATTTCAACATTTTGAATAGAAGTTAGTCTTCATTTTAGGCGAGATTTTGTTTCAGTGGCCATCCCACTTGAAAACATATACATACAGTGGTACCTCGGGATACGAGTGCCCAAACATACGAGTTATTTGAGATACGAGCTGTCAAATGAGCAAAATTCTGTTTTGAAATACGAGTGAAATTTGAGATATGAGGAACAGCCAATTGTTGTATCAGGTCATTTATAAATATGTACTCGTATTTTTCTTTTTTCTACGATGCCGCCTACGGCCCACTCAGTTCTCAGTTTACATGTGAAAATTAGAAGATCAATTCAATTGGAAGATCTTCGGAATATGGATCTTCCCAATTTCACAGTTCGTGGCAAAGAAACACCCCGAAAAAGTTGTAACTGGTCGTGCATCGGATCTATTTAATGAAACTTGCATAACTCATTTCCGTAGCAGTCAGAAAGGGAGAAAGAAACAAACCTCCTTGGACAGTTTTTTTTTTAATCCTGCGAAGCTACTGCATTTTTTTAACACAGTAGCATTTAAGTTATGTTTAAGCTAAATTTAAATAACCAAAATACTAATTACATATGTACGTAAACTTAATAAAACCAGCTTTCTAACCACCTCTACATTCTCTTTTATTATGTTTTTATACAATATTTGTCATTTATAAATACATTTTTCTTATTCAAAATCACGTAACAAAAACAATTAGAGGTAAGTATTTTTGGCGTTGGAAGGGATTAATGGCATTTCAATTGATTTCAATAGGGAAAATTGCTTTGAGACACGAGTAAATTGACATACGAGCAAGGTTACGGAACGAATTAAACTCGTATCCCGAGGTACCACTGTATACGCAAAGTATCACTCTTTGTGATATGGCCAAATGAGCATACTACTTTGGTTGTCCTAAATTTTGCTTAAGTCAAGTTTGTTTAGATTACAGATATTTAATGAGTACTTGATATCGGACAAGCATGAAACGGACGACTTAATTCTGAGGGACGACGAATTATTTTTGTTTTTACCTTCCTTCTGTTGAAGGCCACAGTAAATATCAAATTATGGATCTACGAGTACCAGTCCAGAAGCTTCTATTTCACTAAGCTACTCTAGCTAGCATTTTTCATGTTATCCTAATTTATACCTAAACTATTTATTTGAAAACAGCATTACATATATAAAGATAGGAAACCTTCATTAATTTTCAAAATAATCAACATTTTGCATAGCATTCGTTATAAAAACCTATGATAAGGAAAGTGAACATCGTACGGTGTGACTATGTTGTAAGCAATATCTCTTTATTTTTTTTAAAAAAAAATACCATGCCTCTTACCAGTTCACAAAATAAATCACATTTTGGTGGCTATCACTTTTTGTTATAGTTATTTTACTATGACAACTAATATTTATCAAGTGACATATTCATAAAGTCAAAAGTGAATAAAGTAGATTTTAACAGTGCTCAATTAATATCTCAAATAAAATGAAAACACACTATTTAGCTTTTACAACGTTTACGTAAAATTGAAGAAAGGACAGTATGATATAGTTATTGATAAAATCATTTTTGATTTCTGATATTAATATATTGATCGGATTTTAAAAATTTACAGTTCACCAGATTCAGTATAATCTAAATTAGAAGAAAATACAACAGAATTAGATTTGACGAGCTAACAAAAATACAATATTGAAGTCACGTTCTTTCTTCTAACGAGACTTGTTCAAGATCCAACTCAAATTGCCTGCTAATTTTCAAGTACAAGTCAACTAAACATAGCAGACAGAAATAACTGCATTAATTTCTAGAAAACACCGAAGTTAGATTTACTTAAATATAATTTATTCATTTCACATTTAGCAAAATAAATCATGATGGTACAGCATGCATAACGATTATATAGGTTTTTAATTAATTTTATACTGATAACAACATCTAATTCCATCATTTTTGCTTAGTTTATTAAAAAGATGCTTTCATTTTTTTCCATCAACGATGATAATAACAGATTCCTTAAGAAATTATTTTGACATGTTCTAAACATTTACTTGTCGAAAGAATTCTAATAAAAATCCACAATTTATTCTGAATTGTAAAACGACCTATACATGCGGCCAACCCATTCAAATTAACTGGTTTGTCAAAAATTATTAAAAAAAAATTATTATGAAATGAGAAAAAATAAACTACTTTTCATTAATAATGGCTGCATTAGAATATTAATTCTTCTATTTGATTTATAATCCTATTTAAGAAGCATGAACCTCAAGAGTACTAGGCGAACCTTTTAAGTAAATAGCCTTATTCCGGTATGCGGTGCTCTGCCGGAGTGGACAAAATATCACCGATAGAGATTCAGAGATTTTCCTCTGTATGATACTAAGGAGAAGGAAGTCCGGAGACCATCCTTTGGAAGTGCAGAGGGTTCAAAAGTGTTAACTAGTGGGAGCCAACATTCCACAAGTGCACCTAAGAACTCGAAGAAGACTGCTCCGAAGAAGGAGAAAGGAAGTCACGTTCTAAACGGATATTATCAATGATGGTTTGTGCAGATTCTGCAAAGAAGAGGAAAAAACACCGTTACACCTGCTGACTGACTTTAAGGCAACTTTGCTGCACAGAGGTAGGTGCTTCGGAACACTCAACAAAACCATAGAAAAAACTTTTACCGTAGGAACCAGCTAAAATGCTGAGCTTCTTGGAGGCGTTGAAGCTAACTGCTAGAGTACTTTAGTACAGAAGAGGGAAAGTACAATAGTTTTTTTTAAGATGCAGTGCTATAGTCCCCCCTCAAATAATAATAAAAAAAAAGAAAAGAGCAAGAAATTAAATTCTATAATTTTTAGATATGTTTATAAAATATTTCATTTTTATAAACTGTTTTATAAACTGAACTTGCAATGTTTGACTATTTTCTTAAAACTTAGGCCACCTCTAATGAAGTTGCATAAAAAAATAGGTCATCGTTTTACTGTCAAAATTTTCTTCATTGCCAAAACTTTAAAACTTTGACTTATTCACTATCATATACAAATAGTTTAATTCTTTAGCATAACTGATTTTACTAAATGTTATTGTATTCTACAGACACCATAAAAATTATAGCGGTAAAGCTGAACTAGTTAGATATTTTATTAATTTATTTCATTATTTCAAGATATTTTGGAACTTACTTGAACAATATCCTTTCCATCAACTTCTCACAAAGACAATTTGATCATAGTAAAAACTCATATTGCCAATCCTGCAATTGCAATCGATAGACTAGCTGCTAGGGCAACTTGTTTATGTCTAAATTCGAGTTTACCATCAGACAAATATGGTTAATATTGACAATAATTGACAGATAGACGAGTGGGTGGAAGGCATTCTAATTACTGAATTTCCTGCCCAGTTCTATTGCACGATCGTATTTTTTCCTCTTGGTTCTCTCGATGTAGAACTGCGTTAATGATTCCCATAGTTAATTATCAACTAAATAATAATGATAAATAATTATTAATTATTGATTAATTATCTCTAATAATTAATTATTGGTTGAGAGTTAATAAGGTTTAAGAACTGTGTCAAAATAATGTGATCCTCTCTTCAACGGTCTGATGGAACGTTTACATCGTTGACTCAAAGAAGTTCAACAAACGACTAATTTGTGTACTAATTGGTGTACATATTTTTAATTTGTCCGGGTTTATTTATAACTACACATTTTAAATCAACTTCTACAGTACTAGTTCATTGAGAATACCTTTGATTGTTTGGCAATTGTTTTCAAATAAATTTCAATGAATGAAATTATCAAACGTAAATTTGCATTCTATGAAGATTCTAAAAAGTTAATAATAAACTTTTAGGCTCCAAAACATTGATACTGATTTATTTGTATTTATCGAACAAGACATTTCCAAGAAGGCGCTTTAAACGTTATAATAAGTGTATTTCTTTTCCTATCATTATCTCTACTGGAACTCATTCCAATTCACGGAGTCAAATAATGCTTTATTTATCAGTCATAATTCCAATAATAATTAACTTAGGCAATCTGGCTATTTTTTTTCTCTAATAAAACAATCATATATGATAAAGATTTATTTTTAATATTTATTATATATGTCAGTTTAATTATCATAAAATCCGTGGAATATTATTATTCGGAGTAGTAATGGAGTGATTAAGCACCTCTAATAGCCTCTAACACTTAACTCCGACTTTCGGCCTTCTTGAGGATACCCTGTTAACCTGCTATATGCAGGGACAAACGAAAGAGGAGGAGAAGGTGATCAGGGGCTGGGCCTGGCCACCTTCATTTCCCATCCTTCCTAATCCCCAAATCCCCTTCTTTTATCCCAGCCCCAATCTAAGGTGTTATGCAATCCGTGCCGAAGGATGGATGATACAGGGGTTTCTGTATTATGAACGGAGCTTCAAGGGCACCAGGCGACTCCCTTGAGTAAATAGCCTTACTCCGGTATACGGTGCTCTGCCGGAGCGGAGAAAATACGACCGATAGAGCTTCAGGAATTTTCCCCTGTAAGGAGAAGGAAGTCTGGAGACCATCCTCCGGAAGCGCAGAGGGTCTAAAAGCGCGAACTTGTGGGAACCTCCCACAAGAGCACCTGAGGACCCGAAGAAGACCATCCCGAAGAAGGAGAAAGGAAGTACTTCCTACCAAAATATAGGGAGCCTGAATGGACATTATCAATGATGGTTTGTGCAGATTCTGCAAAGAGGAAGGAACACCGTTGCACCTGCTGATAACTTGTAAGGCAACTTTGCTGAAGAGAGGCAGGTGCTTCGGGACACTCAACAAACCATAGAAAAACTTTTACCGCTGGAACCAGCAAAAGTGCTGAGCTTCTTGAAGGCGTTGAAGCTAACTGCTGGGGTACTTTAGTACAGAAGAGGGCAAGTACAATAGTTTTTTTTTAAGACGCAGTGCTATAGTCACCCTCAAATAATAAAAATAAATAAAAAAAATGAAATAAATATTAATATTCCGTTAATTAATATTAACTAACGTTAATATTAACTTAACGTTAGTTAATTTTTCCGTTAGAAATATTAAGTGTTCTTATTATTTCTTTTGTGGTATTATAGTTTTGCTTTGTTGTAAAAAAAGAGTGAATTACTTGGAAACAAAAGAACAATTTTGTTTATGATGAACACACTAAATAAATACTTTAGATTGTTAATTAAATTGTGCAATTTCAGTTCAATTAATAAAACAAATAACAATGACTTTAACATTAGATTATTAAAAAGAGTAGCTAAATATAAATCAGTTCATGTTATTCACATCTATTAACAATCATTGTAATCTAATAATCATTGCATTGAAAAGCGACTGTCATGTTAGATTCAGACCTTTATTATTCATGTTCTTTTCTCACGCCAGTAGAGCCGTCTTTTTAACATTCTGCTAGAGTAGCGTTTGCTTGATTTAATTTCCCCTTAGACCAATGCGAACAATTTAAAATCACCTCAGCTCACCAAAATAAGTTTAGATATCATTTTTGATAGAAGAAATAAACCCTTAATATTAGTATTCATGAAGATAAATTGATTTGAAGCCAAATTTTTAGTTTGAAACTGAAGTATTTCTTTAAGAAATATTTGTGTTATATATATATAATCCCTAAGAATATATATATTCCTTTGGATCTATCCCTGATTTTCATAAGATAGCTAGCTTTAATGTTTAAAATAGACATTTAAAGTAGGACGAACATTACCAATAAAACTGTAATCCAGAGAAAATGTACTAAGCCTGTAAAATCCGACATTGGATTATCATAAATCTTGCAATATTGAGCCCAACCACATTTCTAGTATTCTCAAAGAGAAAACCTCAGTAAGGCCTCAATTTTAATAACTATTTCACACCCCTGTTCCCAATACTCATCGCGCCTTGATAGTTTATAAGGTAGTAACACAAACATATTTTATATTAATCAATCTTTTGTTACAGTAGATCCTCCCTGGGGACTCACTTTTTAATCATAAAATGTTTATTCAATTGATTCTAATATTCTTAAATTGTTTTATATAAATTATTTACTTATTATTATTCCCAACTATTTTTTTATGTGCCATGTAATTCATTACATTATTACTATTCCTTTTACTTCTTTGTTTCTATTTTCTTTTTTTTCCTTCATATTTCATCTTCTTTCTTTACTCTACTCTTGTGAATAATGAAATATAATTAAAACTTTTCTGAGTTTTACTGTTTTAATTACGTATTTTAGATATTTGCTAAATTAATTTTGTTTTCTTTAAAAGTATTCATATCCATACCTTTTTTTTCCATATCATATAAATAATACTCTTTTGTATGGATTTGCTGCATTTATTATGTATGTTTTCCTTCACACAATGACTGTTCACTCGAATTGTTCAATTTCAATATCATTGCATTCCCTGGGAACCAATCGACGTCACAAATCGATAGTTGCCTCTCTTACTTTATCTTTTTATCCCTAATTTCTTCTTTAGTCATAATAATAGACTAAGAACTTGTCAGTGCTCATAGCTACCTAGCCAACCAATTCTCTCCTGATTTCGTCCTGTTGTCAAAATATTGAAGTGAATTATGCCAGTACTGTTTATCTCTGCATTAGAGATTATAAATGAATAATTTTAGTAACAAACTAATTTTTCTATTCTACATTTTCTACTTTTTTATTTTTCTCTTCATAATGTTTTTCAGCTTATCTCGACTTTGTCCCTTTTAATGGGGATAAAAGTTGGTTCTGTAGGTTATTGGGACTTTACTTACGAGGTGTCATTTTACTTTGCTGTTTATCTCTTCTAATGACCGTTTAATCGAAAACTAGCAACTACAACAATACATGGATGTCTTATAAACGTTTTGCGTTTACTTTGAAACCTAAACTACCAGTAAACACATTTATTGATTATAGTATTAATGACTGCTTGACTTACCTCCAATTCGGAAAAGATATTAATCGTTATCCACTTGAAAGATATTTTTATCAGGATAAAAGTAAATTACAATCCGTTGAGACAGCCAAAAAATATTAATGCCTCAATGGGTGATAAAATGTTGAAAAAAATTAATAAAACAAAATATTAATAACTTGGTCTATACGTTATCGCATGCATTTAAAATAGAACAAAAATTATGAAAAAAACTATGACATTCTGGGATTCACATAATCCAAAAAAGAAATGCTATACCTGAAAAACACTACATGCATTATCATAGAGCTTCCAAGCGGTCAGAAATGATGCCTTAAATGAAAACTTCGTTATTTCAAGACAGAAACACTTCTTGGTAATACTCAGAGGATAATGATTTTTAGAAAAACAATAGATATGATAGGTATTTAGACAAGAACTATTATAGACTGCAATATTGTTCTTAAATATATTGCTGGTTTTGAACACTGCAAAGGGAAGCACAATAGAACACCATCGCGGTGTGCACCACACCGATGAGACCCAGTTATCAGTTAAATAATATATGTCAATATGTTACATAATTGGATCAACGATTTATTGTTTGTTATCTATATTAATAAAAGAAAGATTTTGTCTGCACATTGCATACTATAGAACAGACTCATTTCAAGTTATCTTTACGTTTTATACATTAGAGAAACCGAAGCCACCCTTAGAAAATGTCTGTCTGTTTGTTTGTCCACAAAATTTTGTCACAAGTAAACTGAACCACCTTTAGTTATAGCAAGATGAAACTTTGTCAGTAGATTTCTGTATGCCTAAGTTAAAGCATAAAATTTGAACAAATTGGAAATTCAATGTAGAAGTGAAGTTATAGACTAATACGCTCTGTTTGGCTATCTATAAAGACATTTTAATTTTGAAAATATATAGGTGCTTTTAGATGCTTGATTATATAGTTAGATTGATGATTTGTAATTTGATCACCCATATCAAATATATAATGCAGAAGAATTACAATTAAACACGTGATACAATCAATGAAGTCTAAACTACAAGCAAAAGAAATAAATACTCTGATGGCATAAAGTGAAGGACTTCAGTGAATAGACCATTTATTTCTTTTCTTTTTCTTTTTCATTGTGGTTTACACTTCATCAAATCCATAATCTATATCTTAATATATATATATATATATATTATATATACGGTACTGTTTTCTTGACTACAAAATATTAACAAACACTTTTTCTTTTTCTCGGAGTTTGGTCAGGGTAAATATATGGAATCACCTTTTTGCCAACGTTTCGTCTTTATTTCAAGACATCCTCAGGGCTATGAATGAAGGCCTTCATTTATAGCCCTGAGGATGTCTTGAAATAAAGACGAAACGTTGGCAAAAAGGTGATTCCATATATTTACCCTAACCAAACTCCGAAAAAAAGAAAAAGTGTTTGTTTATATTATATATATACAATATATTACATATATAATAAAATATATAGTATATATCAAGTATATACTTTATGATGATAATATTCTACCAGGAAATTTGTTATTTCGTCTACACAATGGACAAATTAAAATTAAACCGAAAATCAATTAATTGTTAAAGAGTTGGATATTATTGTCACTCGTTCTTCTATTTTTTAGGAATATTTCAATTCCAAAAACAATACTAACAAAATATCTTGGAAAATTCCAGTTTACGCAAAAAACCGAAATGAAAAAGACGGAAACGAACTAATAAAAAAAAAAAATCATACCCACTTACTGGATCTGTTCTTAAATGTAACAACCTACTACAGCTAAATAAAAGAATACAGTACCTATTTATTACTTACTCTATTGAGTTATGTAGTGCAACAAAGAGTTTTTTATTCCCAGGGGTTGAATTTCTTCCAAAATCCTTTATTCTCTTTGCTATAAACCAAATCAAACGATTTATTCAAGCTTGAAGTTCCTAACAGTTCGCAAAATATGAATATCCCATGGTAAATCCTCTTTTCTTAGATCCCAATTCAAATCTATTAGTTCGAATTCCTTTCTTTTAGCCTCGTTTTTGAAAATCACCATTATCATTCAAATTGAATACAATCAGCCACCTTTTAGATGCCTATTGTTCTTGCTTTATTATTTTACCTTCCTTTGTTCTTCACATTAACTTTTTATTAAAGATGTATTTAGGCTTATTTTATATTTGTCATTACAACCATAATTATTATTGTAGATGTGTTCTCTAATCGGGGTTCGGTCAATTTTCCAGGATAAAAAAATCAAACTCTCGTTGCCAAAGTTTCGGTTTTATTTAAAACCTTTTTCATAGGCCTACAAACAAAGGATAATAAGAAATCACATATGAACATCAAACATATACACAATATGAAAATGGATTGTTACAACTTATGAATATTACAAGCAGAATTTATCTTTTTGTTTGTAGGCCTATGAAAAAGGTTTTAAATAAAACCGAAACGTTGGCAACGAGATTTTGATTTTTTATCCTGGAAAATTGACCGAACCCCGATTAGAGAACACACCTATTCTATCAAATGGTCGATATATTATTGAATCTGTTACATAATTATTATTGTTATAAGTTAGTAGTCTCAAAGTCAAAGTCCTCCGAGGACGGAATGAGAACTTTTCAGTAACCTGAGGACGGCAAAATGAAAATTATAGTAAGTAGACTTATTTTTTATATATAATAACAGTTTTATAAATATAAAACCATTTTATAAAACAGTTTCTTATAAATGTGTTAAAAAAAACAAAAAAAGTATCAATCTTGATAGAAAAAACATAATTTATAATTTTAGCTAATATCTTGATTGATTTAGAACCTGTAATTAAATAACATAAAAATTAAGCCTAACGTTTTCTTTCTAAGTTTTTTTTATAAATGTTATTTAATCCAACCAAGACAGTAAAAAGCATGCGAGAAAAAATAAACTTTAATATTTTAGATAATCTATGTACTATTCAGTGCCTGCAATTAATAACTGTGGCCATAGTAACAAGATGATCAATATTAGTAGAAGCCGTTCTCAGCGATGCTTCTAAATGTTCATCAGTAAGCCGCGATATTAGTACAGACTTGTTAATTTTGATGGCTGACAAAAGTTGTTCACATCCATCTGAATTTTTAAACATTTTTAAAATCCTCGAAATAGCAATAGCTAAGTGGAAACTGTAAAAGCAACAGTGTCATAAAAGAATTTTTGATTTTTTTTTTATTAACTAAAATAAGTTATTAAAACAAGTAAACGCAACCTGTAGCATTTTAATGAATTTAGTTAGTAAAAATTCCACTGTTGGCAGGCCGTAAAAAAATATTTCCAGGGCCACATGAGGTCCATCGGAGCATCTTTGAGACCTCTGATTTTAAGTATAACAATAGTAAAAAATAAAGGACTATTTGGTACACTAAAAAAATACATCAAACTAAGTCGGTAGAGATCCTAGCTTACAATTATTTCTAAAATATTGTTATTATTATTATTATTACTATTATTATTATTGTCCTGAAGTAATGTGGAAAACAGTTCCAGGCTAGGTCCTAGAAGAAAAGGGGGTTTTTAGTTGGTAGTCTGGTTTATCTGGGAGCCCAGTACTATGTGCGTAAATGCATTGCACCTCCTTACCCAAAAAAAAAAAATTATTATTATTATTATTATTGTGAGACCAGAGGGTGCTGGACGTTAAAGATAATTGCAGATGTCCGATTGTGGTCCGAGAGAGGTCATGAAGAGGTTGGGTACTACCTTAAGCAATTTTCGAGCGGACATTGGTACTTCTGCACCTACCTACACAAGAAAGCGCGAGACTCCCGAGTGGCTGTATTGCTTAGGCACGATAGACGATGTGGAGCATACATTCTTTGCATGTGAGAAATGAAATGGCCAGAGAAGTGATTCGGTGAAGAAAATAGGTATATTCTCACCAGAAAACATATTATGGCCAAAATGATAGACAGGGCGGATGTGTGGAAAATGGTAGACTGGCCTAGTAATAAATATCCCTTCCACAAAAAAGAGACACATAGAAGAGAATAGCTAGTTCTAAATCCAAGGATGATTTTCGTAAGGGAATGAATGGCCTAGCCTGAGGTAATGTGGGAAACAGTTCCAGGCTAGTGTCCTAGCATAAAAGGGGCCATTTTAGTTGCTATTCTGCCTTATCTGGAAGCCCAACATTATGTGTGTAAATGCATTTGTCATTGCGCACATTATAAATTATAATAATATTTTTAAAAAAATTAATTATAATCATTATTATTCTTAATTTACAGTAAGAAAAACTTACAAAGAAAAATCTTTTTACTTTGTAAGACTAATTTTCTAAACAATCCCAAAACTTCTCCCTAAAAAACATTCCCAAATATTTTCTTAATCAGTATAGCTTTCCTAAAGTGGTTAGTTATTATACTAGTTTTGCGGTCATAGTAGTTTTACAGCTAATTAAGTATTAAATTTAAGATATTATCAACCGTCATACATCGTCTATCGCTGGTGAAGTCGCCCGACCGGTTTCGCAATGGCTGCATCATCAATGGGACTAATGTAACCTTCCTATATAAAGTTACCTATATATAGGTATATATATCCGTGCTTTTGGAAGGTTACATTAGTCCCATTGATGATTAAGCCATTGTGAAACCGGTCGGGCGACTACACACACCAGCGATAGACGAGGTATGACGGTTGATACTGATATCTTATTTACTAACCTCTGTGGCACTAACAATATGCATTTATTTAATAAATTTAAACAAGCTATTTATTTTTAATACAGTTCAGTAGCTTGAACTTATTTTTGCCTGCTTACTAAGGAAATTTAAATTTCTCATTAATAATAAATTATGGTTGCGCTATTGTAAACCATAATTTTTTTTTAATTTATATATGTATCTATAACTTGCTTTTAAATATACTGTAATTTAATATTCGTGTGTAAACTAAAAACTTGAATGTATAAAAATGCTGTTAAATTTCTGTTTAAAGCATTTATAAAATATCAGATGAACTAAGCTTCTGTACGTACACAATATTATATATTTAAAAAAAACAATATTCAATTCTCTTTAAATATTACGCTTAATACCTCTCTTTCAATAAATAAATTGGCTAGTCTTTTTTAATATTTGCAATTTTGGCCATTTTTTTTTTTAGTTAATAAACAAATATATTAAGCTAATGTATTCAGTTCAACAAATATCTACTTCACTCATTTTAGTCCATAAAAACAACTAGATAAAAAAGTTTTTAACCATACAAACAACACTATACGTTAATTTAAAATAAAATCATTTTGTCTCAACAAGTGCTAATTAAATATATATTCATCAGCATTTAATTAAATAAAGTAATTTTAAGTTTTCAAACAATATTAGCTTTAATATAAATTTAGGAAATTTCCATGAACTGAATCCTGATGTTTATACAGCTCTTGAGGTAGCAAATTGTGGTGTAAACGAATGAGATTTTCATTGCAAGGGAGGATGAAATAAGTTATAGTTCACTAAAATAACATAGAGAGATAGAGTTTAAATGTAAACTTCAACATTATGTAAGTAATACTAGTTAGTCATAATTAGTGGGTTAAATTCTCAGGTAAATGTCAATATACGTTTGGTTTGTTTTTATTAAACAGGTTTATATTCAGAAAAGTTAAATAAAATTGCTCCATGCATGTTATTTTTCCAGATTATATGAAAACTCGTGGGAAACTTTTCACTGTTAAGTAATGAAAACTATGGCTTAAATCAGGCATGGGCAACCTATTGTGAACTGCAGGCCGTATTATATAATTTCCAAAAGACCGTGGGCGGCATGGTAATTTCTGAGGTATGTCCATACATACAGCTTATATGTATAATGTATTTCTATATATATATATATTAGTGAAGGTTGGTAGCAATCCTTCTTGCAAACAAGTTTCTAAAAAATTTATGCCGATTTCATGCTTGGTTACCTTTTTTGAGTGTTTCTCTACCTTTGTAACATTATTCATACGGACTGCTGGGTCCTAAGTTCGAATATTAGTGAAGGTGGTAGCAATATAAGAAGGTTTGTATATATATATATATATATATATATATATATATAATATATATATACAATTAGTTGAAGCGATTCTTCGAACTGAATAAACTAGAATTTAAAAAGAACACGTAAAAAGGAAATCACTGAGTTCAGTGATTTCCTTTCTATGTGTTCTTTTTAAATTCTAGTTTATATATATGTATATATATATATAGATTTCACATAAACACGTGAAATAACAATCAATGATCAAACCACAATATGAAATGGAAAAACAAGACTAAGATCTTTCAACTGTAGCAAACGGTCATCATCAGAGTCAAAAACACAACTGAGTCAGTTTCCCATTTCATATTGTGGTTTGGTCATATATATATATATATCGGTAGAGTCACCGCTCTGCCTTCCTGCAGGACTCTTCGCCTCCTTATGACGAAGATGGTCGAAATATAGAAGTGAGTTATTCCTGTGTTTATCTGTGTGCTATCTTCTTTTTAATTGGTTTATATATATATATATATATATATAGAAATATATACTGTGCATACATTAATGAAATACATTAATGTGTCAATAATTATTGAACTTATTATTGTTCTTATAATGATAATTATTATACTCATTATTTCATTATGGTAAACAATTATAGTCAATAAGATTAGTGCGTCATGTAAGAAAAAACTAAAACATTTATTGCTATAGAGCTCCTCTCTCTAATATTATAATTGACTTCAAATGTTGTGGTGGGCTTCTGTTAACAAGAAAAAAGCAAAAGAATTTTTAATATTTAGATAGAATTTCAGATAATTTGCGAGGGCAACACAAAAACACGTGCTGGGCCGCATGTGGCCCGCGGGCCGCAGATTGCCCATGCCTGGCTTAAATGATACAGACAACAATTTTTATTGTTTAAAAGGATACAATTAGTTTTATATTTCAAAGAGAATAAATGTTGATATACTTTATTCAAAAAGCTTGTTTAGAAAAATATATATATAAATCTATTCATAAAAGGATTTCACATAAACACTTGAAATAACAATCAATGATCAAACCACAATAAGAAAATTGGAAAACAAGACTAAGATCTTTCAACCGTAACAAGCGGTCTTGTTACCCAACTGAGTTTTTGACTCTGACGAAGACCGCTTGTTACGGTTGAAAGATCTTAGTATTGTTTTCCCATTTTCTTATTGTGGTTTGATCACAAATCTATTCATGTTTCCCTCCCTCCGTAAGTTGGCTACACTGGTAGAGTGCCTCTTCAAAGGGATCAGCTTCAGTCGTTACCTGTCTCGGATGGACTCACATCCATCTTCCTGATGAGGAGGCAATCGAAATATAGTAGTGAGTTTCTGTGATTTATTTTATGTGTGTTTTTCTTTTGAATCTAAACCATATTATAATTATAATATTTCTGTTTAGTATCTTTGAAATAATAAGCTGTTTATCTTTCCCAACTGTACATTTACTTTTAAGCCTTTTTCCACAGAGCAACTGATATCATTTAAAAGAGTTTTAAATTACTAATCCCTTAAAGCCTACCTTAGATGGCTTATTGTAAACCTCCTCTCTAAAAATACTAAAAAAACTTCAAAGATTATAACTTTAAAAATTAAACCAAAAGAGCTATAATGAGATTATAAAATAAATTTCATAAATAATTACGTAACTAAAGATATTTGAAAAAGAATCATTATACAAATAAAATATCTGTTTAACGACAAAACTGACCTCTCAGAGAGCTTTTCTAAAAATACAAAAGTAACTGAATTGTTTTTACTCGTTAATTTTTTCACGATCACTATACTTTACTTATAGTAAAGTAAAAATTATATTTGAAAATTTAAATGAATATTGTATTTTAAAAATAAAAACAGAAGAACATGACATACATTTTTTAGATTTATCTATGTTATTTCTTTTGGAACATGAAAATGATTATTTGATGAGAGCGTTGCAATAAACGAAAAGTATTTTATTTGTAATGCGTTTAATATGTTTTTGTAAAAGTTATTTTGAATTTTATGTAAAAATAAAATTGTTAAAAAATCATTATCGATTTGAAGAGGCTAAACTGTGTTTGGATAAGTTGAGGTGAATGCAGTGAAGGAATTAAAATAACCTGCTATGGTTGTCACGTCGAGGTTGACAACTCTCCAGTAAAAACTACCTACAGTCGCAGATTTTTTTTTGGTTGTTTTTTTCAATCTTTATAAAAACGATTTAGAGTATGTCTAAACCAGTAGGTCTTTTACCACAACAAATATTTAAACTTCATTGAAGTCAAAATCGCCTCTTTTTTTAAAAAAAAATTTCATTGAAATAACGATGACAAGCATACCATATACGTCATTTCATATTTATGTATAAAA